>CM032451.1:100369093-100396593 GCA_019049505.1 Pachyrhynchus sulphureomaculatus
TGGATACAAAGTTGTTTTGAAAAAAACAAAAATAAAATTAGGGCTGCTAATAGAGGGTAGGACGTCAAACAACAAACGGGGGCGAAGCCCACCATTGAAAAAAATCTTAAGCTGGAACTCTAAAAGCTTAGACTCCCCTCGATGACGGGGAAGAGGAAATTTTTTTCTCAAAAATAGGACCTTTGCATACAGTAACTTCTTGTAAACTTACACACAATATAAAAATTGTGGACCATGATGTTTAACAAAAAAAACCGTATATTCAGCATTTAAATTTTAAACTCAATTTAAAAATTAGTGTATTAATTGGAATGTGAAAATTTTTCACAACAAAGAACTCTTTCATATGATGAAACTTTTAAAGCAGAGGTGTCAAACTCAATTTTGCAGAGGGCCATATATTAAATTTAGAATGTGTAGGCGGGCCAGATTCAAATAAAAAAAAATGTACTGAATTATTATAACCTTTTATTTATTTAATTATATAGTATATAATATACGGTTGTTAAAAATTATATCAAAGTTATAAAAGAGGGTAATTATTTTGAGCTCGAGGATCCAGATACCTGACTTCTCTTGTTTTTGACAAGCTCATTGATGTCAGGTATCATATTCGTTGTAGTTATTTTAAGAATTGATTGGAGATGTTCATTCGAAAGTCTTGTGCGATGTTTGTTCTTATTTTTTTTCATGACGGAAAACATCTGCTCACATAAATAGATGCTACCAAACATGCAGAGAATGCGTGCTGCATGCTTTTTAATTCCGGGTAGTTATCCAAACTCTTGAAATATTGTGTATAAAATGTAACAGCGTTAATCTCTTTAAATTTTTCTTTCAAAATACTGTCCGATTGAAGATCTATCAACTCCATTTGCAAATGAACTGGTGCCTGTGAAGCTTCAAAATTGAATGGATTGTTGAAAATTGGGAATTCCATTTCATTCATTTTGTGAAAGTCTTCAAAACGATTGTTGAATTCCGTGATCAAATTTTGCAGAAGTTGAGAATATTGATCCAATTTTTTTTGGTTCACTGTGCGAAATGATTTTAAATGAGGGAAATGATCCAAAGTTTGATTTTTTACCTGATTTTCCCACAGCCTCAAATTTGTTTCAAAGGCTTGAATACATGAATACATTTGAGTGACAATCAGATTTTTACCCTGTAACTTTACATTCAGATCAGTCAAGTGTTTATTCATATCTACCAAAAAGGCACAATCAACCCACCAGTCATTGTCATAATCAATTGGGTTGCCTTTTTCTAACATGAAAGCTTGAATAGGGTCACGTAATGCAAAAAATTTTTCTAAAACTACTCCTCGACTGAGCCAACGAACTTCGGTGAAGTAAGGAACATCAGAAAACTTTTCGTCCAAATCTTGTAAAAACTGCCTGAACCGTCGGTGATTTAGTCCTCCGCTCCTTATAAAATTTACTATTTTAATTATAGGTTGCATGACATAGTCCATTTTTAAATGTTTGGATGCCAATGATTCCTGATGAATTATACAGTGAAATCCCACAAAATTCCCTGATATTTTCTGTTTTAATTTAGTTACAACGCCCGAATGTTTGCCGGCCATGGCAGGAGCGCCATCCGTAGTTGTGCTGCTAAGTATATTCCAGTCGAGTTCATATTCTGCTATCAAATGCTCAATTGCAGAATAAATATCATTTGCTGTTGTAGTACCTGTCAATGGAACGCACTTTAATAGTTCTTCAGTTATTTCAAAGTTACTGTTAATACCTCGTATAAAAACAGCAAGTTGAGCTATATCAACTGTATCAGTGCTCTCGTCAACAGCCAGTGAAAAGTTTGTAAATTCCTTAATTTTCTCCTTCAGTTGAAGAACCAAATTTTGAGATAAATCATTTATTCTTGAAGAAACAGTGTTTCTTGACAGCGAAATATTTTGAATTATTGACTTTTGAAATGGAAATGAAACATCGGCAACTTTCAACATACAGTCTTTAATAAAATCACCATCAGTGAAAGGTTTTGATCTCTTTGCGATTTCTAATGCAATAATAAAACTTGATTTCAGGGCATCTTCGCTCTCAGTATTAGCTTTAGTAAACATCGATTGTTGACCTTGAAGTTTAGATTTTAAAGATGACAATGTGTCCATTCTTATTTTTTCAGTGTAACAATCGAATTTTGATTTATGATTCGTATCATAGTGTCTCTTCAAGTTAAACTCCTTACAAACCGCAACTGTTTGATTGCAAATCAAACACAGTGGTTTACCTTTCCATTCTATGAAAAAATATGCAATTTCCCATTTAGACTGAAAAACTCTGCACTCACTATCAACTTTACGTTTTTGTGACATTATACCAAAATCGTAACAATTATGGAACTCGACACAACAATTATGGATATCGCACGCGCACGACACAAACAAATGCACAATACCTTCACAATCACTACTTCGCAGTACAACTAAAATCCTGCTCCGACCGTATCGCTTCGATTACTCGACTCACACTCAACTGACTCACGTCGCGCCGACGCACTCCTTTTATAATATCGATAAGGAAGGTTCTAGTCTAGACTCGAAGCGCGTGGAAGATTCTATTGTTCTCAACAAAAATAATAGGGTATTTCCGCTTGTTGTTGAGAGATGGCGTTACTGTCTATCTCTCTCGCTTGTCAAGTCACGCGCTGCCCTTGAAATTACTTATAAATGTAGTGTGCGCATTTTAAAACTTCCGTAGAGGAATCGAGTAAAGTCTGAAAGCTCTAAAAAACATGATTCTTCTTTCTGTGACACATTGCGATCGCGGGCCTTATTGATACGTCCCGAGGGCCGGATGCGGCCCGCGGGCCGTATCTTTGACATCCCTGTTTTAAAGTCTCCACAATAAATATGTATAACGTCTTACATGCGCACACTTTTCTTTGTATTATTTTGAAAAAATCGCTGTCCCCTCCCTCTATCACGAAAAGTACTGATCCAAAAATTTTGAAAAATTTCTGGAATATTCTCCACGGCGTGTAGATTGAACGAAAATTATCACGAGTGCATTACCTTTAATAATTTATCCGGTATATTAAAAAAAAAATAATCAAGGTCATCAGTTTTCAGTAAAGGTCTAGAACAAACTTTATTAAAAACTCATTTGGGGTGTGTTTTGTGAAGTCACTCATCATTTTATACCTCCGCAACAAAAATTTTTATTTCAATCAACGTACGGACCACTAACTGCGCAAGTTTAACTTGCACTTGACCGGTTATTTAATTTGCTCTGATTAATTTTAAATAAATATCATTACTATTATTGTTGCCAGAAAAAACTAAAGGAAAGTAATCATAACTCTCATAAAAAATGTTATTTGTGTTTATTACGAGCATTTTTTGTGGTCTCTAATACTTTGGTCTAGAAATTGTACATTAAAACATCTTGAAATTCTTAACATATATAACATTTTTTTACTCTGTACATATTTTCTCAAGTCATGAAAAGCTTTTCTTAATACTTCGAAGTCTAATGATAACTAAAGTCTTGATAAATTATAAATACAATAATTTTACATTTGCTGTAAAGTAAAATAACCGGTCAAGTGCAAGTTGAACTTCAGAAATTAGTGTTTTCGGGTCGTGTTTGCCTTTAAAATAAAATAAAATCCTCATCTAGGCTAAGTTAATTAGGTCCCTGGCACGTATTTATATATCTTAAGATCCAATATTTGTTTGCCCGTTTTTTCTTAGTCAACAATGTATAATGGTTACAGCATCTTAGCTACTTAAAAGCCAATAAATCAATCCAGCTCAATCTAGATTCTAGTAATAAAAATGTAAAACAAATATTTACTACTTAAATATTTGTTTAATTACACAGCCCCACAAAAAAAAAAGTGGGGTATACTTTTGATGCGATATATCAGATCCGTAGTATTTTTGTCCGCTAATCACGAATCTGACGTCAGAATATCGCCATCACATCTCAATTTTTTTCTAACCTCAAAAAATAGGTAAAAAAATTAGTAAAAATTAAGAAAAATATACTCCTTAAAAATGGATTCAAGCTTTTTCATGAATCCAAAGATGTATTAATATGTATTCGGACACGCTAAGCTAATATTCATCGGTTGGATTAAGCCATACAGTTCTGTTTTCTTTCTAACCTCAATAAATCAGACAGATATAGTGCTTCTCGAATGCAAAAACGAATTCAAATTAAAATTCAACCGATTCTTACCAAATTTGGTACACGGGGGTTTTTTGGGTTGCTGATCATGCATCTGAGGTCGGATTTGCAAAATTCAAAATGGCGGATCCAAGATGGCGGACAAAATTTTTGAAAACCAACCGATTCCTACCAAATTTGGTATACAGTTGGGGAATCCTCAAACCTGATACTCTTAAACCCTAAACCCTGAAACCTTAGACTCCCACACCCTATAACCTCAAAAAATAGACCTCAATAACCCTGTAACTTTAAAAATGAGACCCAATAAACTCAAAACCAAGATTATAATCTTGGTGACTACAGTGAGGAGCAAGGGGAACGTTTTCACCAAGATCTGAAAATCATAGAAAATCGGTATCAAGGACGATGGGATGACCATATGCTAGCGGACTATTGCTGGTCGCTAAAAAGAGAAACAAGTCCTCAAAAGCGTTTGGGCAGAAAGCCTTTGAATAGGTCATTCGCGGAAAAAAGAACAAGATACAGCCAAAAAAAAGGAAAGTTAGGCGCGGGTCTAACCTTCGCAATTCTAGGGCTTAAGGGTCTACTATTTGAGAGTATATGGTTTAAAAGTCCTGGTTTTGAGTTTATTGGGTCTCATTTTTAAAGTTACAGGGTTATTGAGATCTATTTTTTGAGGTTACAGGGTGTGGGAGTCTAAGGTTTCAGGGTTTAGGGTTTAAGAGTATCAGGTTTGAGGATTCCCCAACTGTATACCAAATTTGGTAAGAATCGGTTGGTTTTCAAAAATTTTGTCCGCCATCTTGGATCCGCCATTTTGAATTTTGCAAATCCGACCTCAGATTCATGATCAGCAACCCAAAAAACCCCCGTGTACCAAATTTGGTAAGAATCGGTTGAATTTTAATTTGAATTCGTTTTTGCATTCGAGAAGCACTATATCTGTCTGATTTATTGACGTTAGAAAGAAAACAGAACTGTATGGCTTAATCCAACCGATGAATATTAGCTTAGCGTGTCCGAATACATATTAATACATCTTTGGATTCATGAAAAAGCTTGAATCAATTTTTTAGGAGTATATTTTTCTTAATTTTTACTAATTTTTACCTATTTTTTGAGGTTAGAAAAAAATTGAGATGTGATGGCGATATTCTGACGTCAGATTCGTGATCAGCGGGCAAAAATACTACGGATCTGATATATCGCATCAAAAGTATACCCCACTTTTTTTTTGTGGGGCTGTGTTATAAACAAATAAAATCAAATTATTTTGACTCAGTATAGGAGCGACAAGGGAACGCACTGAACAGTATATTAACAAAAACCCCACCATTTGTCAAGAAACATAGTTTCCAAAGTTTTTTTTCATACCACCTAAATTATGAAACATAATGTACTCGTGATAATTTTCGCTCAATCTACACTTTATGAAGAATATTCCAGAATTTTTTCAAAATGTTTTGCTCAATATTTTGATAAGGAAGGCAAGGGTATTTGGCCATTTTTAGTGTTCCGTACGGAACACTTATAAGATCACTTCGGTGTCTGTCTGTCTGTCTGTCTGTCTGTCTGTCTGTCTGTCTGTCTGTCTGTCTGTCTGTCTGTCTGTCTGTCTGTCTGTCTGTCACACCCGATTTTCTCCGAAACTATTTGACATAGAAAGGTGAAATTTGGTAATAATATAGGAATTGATGGCCTCATCAGAGCCATGTAGTTTTGAGAATTAAATTTTGACTTAAGGGGTTAGTTTTGGGGGGTGAAGTCGGAAGTGAAAAAAAAATTTTTTTACTAGGTCATCGAGTGTGGTGTCAAATGAAAGCTTGTGAAAACACGAGTAAAAAATATATATATATAATATTATGCTTGCGCGCACTTTTCTTTGTATTATTTTTAAAAATTCGCGAAAAATCGCTGTCCCGGGCCTTATCTCGAAAAGTACTTATCAAAAAATTTCGAAAAAATTCTGGAATATTTTCCACGGGGTCTAGATTGAACGAAAATTATCACGCGTGCATTACCTTTAATAATTTATATGGTATATAAAAAAACAAAAATTTCAAGGTCATCAGATTTCAGTAAAGATTGGAAACAAACTTTGTTGAAAACTCATTTGGGGTGTGTTTTGTGAAGTCACTGATCATTTTATACCACCGTAACATAAATTTTGACTTAAGGGGTTCGTTTTGAGGGGTGAAATCGGAAGTGAAAAAATTTTTTTTTTACTAGGTCATCGAGTGTGATGTCAAATGAAAGCCTGTGAAAACACGAGTAAAAAATATATATGTAATGTAATACTTGCGCACACTTTTCTTCGTATTACTTTTAAAAAATCGCTGTCCCCTACCTTATCTCGAAAAGTACTGATCAAAAAATTTTTAAAAAAAACTCTGGAATATTCTCCACGGGGTATAGATTGAACGAAAATTATCACGAGTGCATTACCTTTAATAATTTAATTGGTATATAAAAAAAACAAAATTTCAAGATCACCAGTTTTCAGTAAAGATTGGAAACAAACTTTGTTGAAAACTCATTTGGGGTGTGTTTTGTGAAGTCACTGATCATTTTATACCACCCTAACAAAAAATTTTATTTCAAAAACAATCAACGTACGGAACACTAATTGTGCAAGTTCAACTTGCACTTGACCGGTTTTTTTTTAAAATAATACAAAGAAAATTGTACAGAAGTATTACATTATATTCTTTTATGATAAAATATTATTTTATTTCCGATTTCACCCCCCCCCTCAAAAAATTAACCCCTTAAATCACAATTTAACTTTCAAAACTACACGGCTTTTACTGGGCTATCAGTTTCTACATTTGTGCCAAATTTCAGCTTCCAAATAGTTTCGGAGAAAATTGGGTGTGACAGACGGACAGACCTCGAAGTGATCCCATAAGTGTTCCTTACGGAACACTAAAAACATCTTGTATAATATATCAGAATTCAATAAATCACTAAAAAAAATAGAGTAATAAAGTTGGACAGATTACTTAAGCGAATTCTTCATATCGTTTACCTTATCATCTTCTTGAGATAACAAACAATAATAAAATAGAGAAAACAGGGTTCTTGGGCCTTGTCAAATTAGATCGACTTTTCTACGTTTTATATACGATTGCACGATTTATCTTTACTCTTTGAAATTACAACACCGAATCTCGAAATTTAAGGTCAAACGCCGAGAAGTCACTCCAGTTTGACAAGGACGAATCTTAGCAGCTATGATTTTTCATCTAACCAAAGCACTGAAAGCATCCGCTCTACATATTAAAATTGTGTGTTATATATTTTCAGTGACCCAACCGTACACGCGCTTCAATACTTGGATACGATACAGATGAAAGATCCAACGCAGAAAAAATCATTTTTACAGAAATACGCTTAAAGATGCTCTTCCATATATTCCTAAGGTAAGTTCTTATAATAACAATAATAATAATAGTAACAATAAAAGCCTTCGACTCCATACCCCACAGCTGGTTAATCAGAGCCCTAGAAATCTATAAAATCAACCAACACCTCAGGCAATTTCTAGCGCAAATTATGAAAACATGGAAAACCAAAATACGCCTAGAAACACAAACCGAACGCATCCAAACAGAAAAGCTGTACATCAGACGGGGTATATTTCAGGGAGACTCGTTCAGCGCTCTATAGTTTTGCCTCAGTCTCAATCCACTCTCAAATATACTAAACAGAACAGAACATGGCTTCAATATTAGACACCAAAAAGTGAATCAACATAAAATAAACTACCTCCTATATATGGATGACATAAAACTCTACGCTGCCACAAAAACAGAGCTGAAGGAACTCCTCAAAATCACAGAAATATTCACCTTAGATGTCAATATGGAATTTGGTATAAGTAAATGCAAAGTGCTCCACATCAACAAAGGCCAATGGAAGTACCACCATGAGACAGAAACCATCAACAATGAAACACTCGATAACATGTTCGACAAAGAAACATACAAATATCTAGGCTTCCAACAAAGCACCAAACTCAACCACACTTACATCAAAACAGAGCTCAGAACCGGATTCAAAAACAGACTCACGAAACTTTTACAAACAAAACTCAACTCTAAGAATCTCACTAAAGCCATCAACACGTTCGCTATACCTATACTCACATATTCATTTGGTATCATCAAATGGTCACACACAGACACAGAAAATATTCACATCCTTATACGTTCTCAATTCACCAAATACAGGAAATTATACCCCAACGCATGCAAAGAAAGAATTACCATCGAGAGAAAGGCAAGAGGAAGAGGAATCATAGACATAAGATCACTATATACAAAACAAATAGAAGCATTTAGGAAATTCTTTCACACCAAGCGAATCTGCCTCCACACAGCAACAGGGGGGCAGACCACCCAGCAGACACACAGAGTCACAGCCAATTACAACAGAAAAAGATGAAAACAAGGTCAGAAAAAACACCCCACGGAAAACAAAGATACCACATAGAACAAGACCATGTAAATAAAAAAAACAATCATACACCTGGTTATAGGATGGGCAGCTATTCCCTGAAACAGAAGGCTTCTTACTTGCCATCCAGGATAAAGTCATATTAACCAGAAACTACCAAAAGCATATCATCAAAGACCCAACTATTACCGAAGACCGATGCTAGAAATGCAACCACCATAAAGAAACGATCGAAAACATAACAAGCGGATGTAAAATATTAGCCGGAACGGAATACACAGCCAGTCATGACTTAGTGGCAAAAGTAGTTCACCAAGTACTAGCCAGAACATACAAACTCATAGGAAACACAGATCCCTTCTACAAATATACACCAACATCCATACTTGAAAATAAAAATTACAAGCTCTACTGGGACATCAGATACAACAGCCAATAGACCCGATATTACTTTTCAATACAAAAAAAGAAAAGTCACCTATCTAATTGACATAGCTGTCCCCAACGACACAAACATCCAAACGAAATATACTGAAAAAATCTCCAAATACACAGACCTTGCAACAGAAATAAAAAGGCTGTGGAAACAAGAAAAAGTCACCATTGTCCCCCTCATCATATTAGACACAGGCCTTACACCAACATTCACACCACACTTAGTACAATTAGGACTTAACACAAACATACACAAAAACATTCAGAAGTCAGTGATTTTAACAACATGTAACATTGTTAGGTCATTCCTTAATACACAATGGTAATAGCGTTTGTGCTGACTTGATTTAGGTCCGTCAGCCAAATATGGACCAAATGTGAGAAACAAGAACAAAAAAAAAGTAACAATAATCATGATATTTATACCAATAATAATAATAAAAATATTATTAACAACTTATACTGGGATCGGACTGTGTTAACAAATCGAACAGTCGTTTATAATATATTAGACATTGTATTACTGAATAAATCTTCTGACCGATATAATCATTACAAATAATAAAAATCTACGGGGGAAGTATAATATTGGGACGTCGAAGAAAGGGTGACGGCCCGTGGCTTCATGGCGTAGTAACTTTCATGCGGTACAGAAGGTCTCGGGTTGCAACCCGGCAGGTTGGTATAATTTATTAATTTATTTAAGTATAAGGAGTATGAATTAATTTTAAGGGATTTCTAAGAAAGGGCGTAACTTGTATTATACGGCATCGGGGCATACTGTTGCTATGTTCATGATGAAGGATCATCATTAGACTTTAATTTTTAGTTTATGTTATATGCGTTCCTTCTTATATATATCTTATATATCTTATTATTGTTGTTAGCCTTATATATATATATATATATATATATATATATATATATATATATATATATATATATATATATATATCTTATTATTGTTGTTAACCTGTTTGCCTTTAAGCATGCTCCAAATTTCAAAGACTATTCTTTTGAACCTGTCCTAAGCCTGGATGAAGTGTGAAGGAACGCATTTACACTTTTTATAATGGAATTAAAAAATGGAAACAAACATTCCATTATCTCAGAAACTGTTGCTAGGAGCAACATTTACCAAAAGAACTTTTTTAGACATGAGTAGGCGGAAAATACGAATATTTAATTAAAAATATCATACAGAGTGGTATAAAAAGTTATGACAATTTAAAAGCATACATAGTGCAATAGTGCAACAATTTACAACAAAACTGATTTCGATTTCTCATCTCAGAATCCCCTTAGCACCGAGTCTTGTACGAATAGAAATATTATTAAAAGAGCTACTTAGGAAAAACTAAAATAAAAGTATAACTTTGACACTCTGTATCTCAAAAATTACGAATTTTTGGACTAAGGTAAGTTGGATTAAATGGTCATATTTTCATACCAGAAATTCACAGTAACTCTATGTACACGGAATACTGGGACACCCTGTACCTGGTCTAGCCACGTATATAAGTAGCAGTTTTTTGCAGAAATGCAATAACGTCCGTAGTAGCACTACAGTGTTGTTTAAAAGGTGCTGTGAAATAAAAAAATATATGTTTCGGTGCTGGGACAACGTTGACGGATATGAAAAAGAGTAAAATCCCTACTCAGGCGGGGAGGTGAACAATTAAAAAAATAACATATAGAAAAACAATGATATATAAACAGCAACCAAGTAATTCTCTTGGCAACCAATGTAATACTCCAGAGTCTCATGTAAAACATCAAACATCTGCAGCTCAATGACAATGTATATAATGTCATACAGGATGTCGGGCTACTTGCCACCGCAGGAACTGTACAAAAATTAATAGGAAATACAGTATGCCACTCAGTATGCGATAACAAGAGCTATCTTAGAGCTCAATCCTTATGAAATCTGAGCAAATTAGTGATGAGTTAATATTCAAATTAGGGAGAGGTACAACTTGTTATAACTTACAGCTAACTATTTATTTAAAGTCGATCAAGTGTTGCGCATTGTTCATTAAAAAATGTATTTATTTAAAAGTTTTTTACATCATTTGACAGTAAAGGATTGTCTGTAAAAAGCTAATGATTCAGTAGTTCGTCCAGTCCCTATCAGCATCGAGCATCGCCTGGCATCTTCGAAGCATACTTTCGACGAGATTTTCTAAATATTCTTGGGATAAAGATTTCCAAATTACCGGAATTTGCCGTCACATTTGCGATTGGATTTGCATCAGGCGACGATACCTGATTCCCTTTTTCAATGGCTATACGTTTCGCTCGGATGTTTGGGATCGTTACCATCTTGAAGAATCTACTTTTCATTTTTATCGACAAATTTTGTAGTCGATCTGGAGCATTTTTTCAGCGTTCAAATTGTAGGTAAAGATGAAGAGTATCCAAAAACCCTTTTTCGCAAGACATTGCCATCCTGGGCGACTTTAATGTCCACAACATCAACTGGCTTAAATATTCAAATACTACCGATGAACAAGGTCGTGAAGCCGAATCATTTTCAATCAGTTGTGGCTTGACTCAGCTTATTGATGAACCAACACGGATCCCTGATCGAGACGGAGAGTTCGCCAGTCTTCTTGATCTGTTTTTAACCACCAATCCGGAGATTTACACGGTCAGCGTAATTCCACCGTTAGGTTCTTCCGACCATAAACTACTTTCGACATCGAGTATTCTACCAATCAGTGACAGAGAGGCGCCCAAACCGCGCAAGATTTGGCACTACAAATCTGCTAAATGGGAAGATCTCATGGAATATTTTCGAACTTTCCCTTGGTCGGACGTTTGTTTTCGAGCCGACGACCCATCTGACTGCGCCAGGGAGGTTTCCGATGTTATTTTGGCCGGTATGGATGCTTACATCCCTTTTTCGAAGAAATGCCCTTCCAACGGCAAGCCTTGGTTTGACCTAAAATGCAAAGAAACTGTTGCTTCTAAACATCTTGCATACCGACAGTGGCGTGAAGATCCTAACACCATAAATCGTAACATCTTTGTTCGTGCCAGGAACAGATGCAAAGAAATTATCGACGAAACCAAGGAGGTACACAATCAACGGATTAGAAACAAACTTCTCGCTTGTCCCGGCAATTCCAGGTCCTTTTGGTCAGTCGCTAAGGCAGTTAGTCAAAATTTCACCAAATCCACCATACCGCCACTCACACGGCCAGATAATTCTATTGCAACGACACCTGTTGAGAAAGCGAACTTGTTGGCTGAACTCTTTGCTTCACATTCTACTGTCGATTTCCAAGGAAAAACACCACCTACTATTCCCATAGTGCAGTCAAGGATGCCCGATATTGTCTTCAGACAGCGTATCATAAAACGTATTTTGATGAAGCTAGACACCAAAAAAGCTTCAGGCGCTGACGGAATACCTGCCATAGTTCTCAAGAACTGTGCGAGGGAACCAACACCAGTTTTCTGTACACTTTTCAACTTATCCTACAGAAAGGGAATATTTCCTTCCTGCTGGAAATGTGCCACAGTTCAGCCGATACCTAAAAAAGGCAAGAAGACCTTGCCAAATAACTACCGACCAATCGCACTACTCTCAATAATATCGAAAGTCATGGAAAAGGCTATTAATCAGCATCTTCTAAAATATCTTGAAGGATTCAACATTATTAGTGATCACCAAAATGGCTTTCGTAAAAATAGATCAACAGGAGATCTTCTGACTTATGTAACACATGTTTGGAACAATGCAATTGAACACTTTGGAGAATCTCGAGCGGTTGCTCTTGACATATCCAAGGCGTTTGACCGTGTTTGGCACGATGGGCTATTGGCTAAGCTACGTTCTTATGGTATGTCGGAAAAGTTCTGTTTGTGGCTCTCATGTTTCCTCAGAGAGCGTTCTTTACGAGTGGCAGTTGACGGATTTCTAACACCTTCACTATCAACGCCAGTGTGCCCCAAGGTTCCATACTGTCTCCTACTCTCTTCCTCATCTATATTAACGATCTGCTGGAAAAGACCGAGAATCCAATCTACAGCTTTGCAGATGACAGTACACTTATCTCTTCATTCACTTTGAACGCTCGGACATCGACTACTCAGACGAATATCCGCAGACAGCAGGAAGTCATTCAACTTAACAAAGACCTGGAAGAAATTCTATCTTGGGGTGACGGTAACCAGGTGGAGTTTAAAGCTACAAAAACCCAGGCGGCAGTTTTTTCTAAAAAAGTTAACGTTGCAGAACCCGACATAGTTATGTCGGGGCACTCCATCCCTCTAACATCGTCACTCAATCTGTTAGGCGTTAATTTGGGAGCAAATATGTCCTGGCATGAACATGTTGCAGGCATAGCAAGAAGAGCTTCTCAAAAGTTGGGAATATTGTTTCGAACCAGAAAGCTTTACACTCCACAACAACTGTTAATTCTTTACAAAGCTCAAATTCGACCAACTATGGAATACTGCTCCCATGTTTGGAGCTCCGCTCCCAAACATACACTGCATTTGTTGGATTCTATCCAGGGAAGAGCTGTTCGTCTGATTGGACACCCGGAACTGACCGACGGCCTTGATTCGCTGGAACATCGAAGATCGGTTGGCGACTTGAGCCTATTCTACAAGTACTTTCATGGAAAGTGTTCGAAAGATGTGGCCCGTTTAATTCCTCCCAGAGCGGTGCATATTAGAAGTACACGTCGCGCTAATGCTTCACATCCGTATGAGGTTCAGCTTGTTACTCCTCGTACAACGCTTTTCAAGCAGTCTTTTATATGGAGAACATCATACCTTTGGAATGGTTTACCCAGGACTGTGTTTCCCATCGAGTACAATCTACAGCGATTCAAGAACAACGTGAATCGCTTTCTCCGCACACGTGTCGCTCCTGTAGCGCTTTAGGGACTTCCCTGTAGCACGTGTGCTAGACCCGTAAAAAAAAAAAAAAAAAAAACATGGATATTCACAGCGTGTTTCACGGAGCGCTGAACCAATCGGTTTGTGGAAATTGACCAGAATCGTGGGATGATAACACAACCCCAAAATGTAGCTTTATCGGGAAAAATTACATTGCTCCAGTCTTTATCTATGCCTCTGCCCACGCGAATTTTTCACTCAGCAATGGTTTTTTGATTTTACACCGCTACTCCAAATTGTTAGCTCGGAAATGAGTGCGAATCGTTTCATATGACATGTCCAAACCTTTCTGCCTTAGTTTTTGCGCCCTTTGGCGTAAAGTTAATGGAGCACTTCGGGAAAATAACTCATTTTCTCGTCCTTGTCCAACATGTTTCCTCCCGAACCACCTTCTTCCGGATCATCAACATTTTTTAACCGAGAGTATCGTTTCACCCACTGGCTAACGAATATCCTCGACTTGCCCATATGCTTAGCAGCCGTTATGGGCGTCATTCTCGGGCTTTTTTGGATGATCATATGGGAACACAACCTCGAAACGTGAAGCATATGCAGCACTCATGTTCGATAACAAATCCGACTCTTATTCCGATACTATCAAAACGGAGACTTAACGGAGTTGCGTTGGGACTAGTTGCAACTTGAACTTGTTTACAACGCACACGTAGCTCTAGAGTCGAGACAAAACACGCACGGCACACGCGAGATGAAAATATTTTGTGTTTTTTTACTTATGCTGCGTAGTTTAGTAAATTTATGTTATTTAATTAGTACGAGGCTGGTTTGAAAAGTCCGTGCAAAAATAAAAACTACTTATGTGTTTGGGGTAAACCTTTTTTATTTTTCGACATAGTCTCCTTTTAGGCTTATACACTTCGTCCAACGATGTTCTAGTTTGTTGATCCCTTCCGAATAATAGGATTTGTCCAAGTCTGCAAAATATCCATTAGTGTCTGCAATCACCTCCTCGTTTGAATAAAATCTTTGTTCCGCCAGCCATTTCTTCAAATTGGGGAACAACTAGTAGTCCGAGGGAGCCAAGTCTGGAGAATAGGGGGGATGTGAAACAAGTTGGAATCCTATTTCCATTAATTTTGCGACCACCACTGCTGAGGTGTGTGCTGGTGCGTTGTCGTGATGGAAAAGGACTTTCTTGTGGGCCAATCGCGGGCGTTTTTCTTGCAGCTCGGTTTTCAAACGGTCTAATAACGATGAATAATATTCACCTGTAATAGTTTTACCCTTTTCCAGATAGTCGATGAGGATTATCCCTTGCGAATCCCAAAAGACAGTCGCCATAACCTTTCCGGCCGAAGGAACGGTCTTCGCCTTTTTTGGTGCAGATTCCCCCTTGGTAACCCATTGTTTAGATTGTTGTTTGGTCTCAGGAGTATAGTAATGTATCCACATTTCATCCACAGTGACGAAACGACACTTAAAGTCCTCCGGATTCTTCTGGAACAGCTGCAAACCATCCTTGCAACACTTCACACGATTCCGTTTTTGGTCAAGCGTGAGCAATCGCGGCACCCATCTTGCGGATAGCTTTCTCATGTCCAAATGTTTATGCAAAATAGTATGTACCCGTTCAGTCGAGATGCCCACAGCACTAGCAATCTCGCGCACCTTAACTCTTCTGTCATCCATCACCATATCATGGATTTGATCAATGATTTCTGGAGTCGTAACCTCCACAGGCCGTCCAGAACGTTCAGCGTCACTTGTGCCCATATGGCCAGTCCGAAATTTTTGAAACCACTTATAAACTGTCCTAATCGAAGGTGCAGAGTCACCATAATGTTTATCTTCTCTTGAGTCTCCTGAGGCGTTTTGCCTTTCATAAAGTAATGTTTAATCACCACACGAAATTCTCTTTCGTCCATTTCTTGAAAATTACTCGACTTCCTTGATTCACACGAATGCCAAACACAAAGAAATAGACCAATATGGCTGAAACTTAGTGTGCGTTCATTCAAGAGATGCTACTAACTAAACATGACCTCGATACGCGCCGGTGGTGCCATCTCTCGGACTTTGCACGGACTTTTCAAACCAGCCTCGTATTTTAGACTAAGTTGGGATTGTGGATATATCACCACTACACCAAACATTTTATTATTGCACTCGACGCGCGTTTCGCTAACCATGTTAGCTTCATCAGTCAATCATCGCTCCTGATGAAGCTAACATGGTTAGCGAAACGCGCGTCGAGTGCAAAAATAAAGTGTTTGGTATAGTGGTGATATATACTGAGTAGTAGTATTTTAGAGTTAGTGTCAAATTGTCAATCACTTATTAAACAGATAACTTATTAGATTACTATGAAGCCTAAAACAAGTGCAATTTTGAACTATTTCAATGGAATTGATTTGAACAGGGCGAAGCACAATGTTTATGAAGAAAAAACTCCAGGAAAGGAGGCACTACGACTTCGTTAAAAGGATATTTAAAAGCGCTGCATGCTAATAAATACGAAGAACTATTAAAAGTTGAGAAAGAACAAAAGTTAACTACTAAAAGTGACTCGAACTCCAAAACTCCATTAGAAGAAGCTAAAAAACAGGTATCATTGCATGATATAATAAATAAGAAGCAAAAATGGCACGCGCCCCATTAAAAAATTGATAAATTATTTTCGGAAGCGATCGCCTTAGAAGACTTTTTTTCCGATTTGTAGAAAGTCTAGGGTTCCTCCGTCTCATGCAAAATATTGTGCCAAATTATAATTTGAGAGGTCGCCAGCTTTTCACCCACAATTTTTGTGACGAACTAACAGGCAAGCTGAAAAGTTTTTGGTCTAGCTGCTTAAAACACAATTTTTTTTGCAAAATTCGACTTTATTCGTCAACATAGTCCACATCCTTCAAGAACGATATAATCAGTTCAACACTTTTCTAACACTTCTGTATATTTCTTGTAGGATTTGCCTTTGCCTACAAAATAGGCTTCAGTTTCGGCGTTAACTTCTTCATTGGACCAAATATCTTTCCCACGAGCATTTTTTTAAGGTCTGCAAATAGATAATAGTCACTGGCGGCCAAATCTGGAGAATACGGTGGACGAGGAAGCAATTCGAATATCAGTTCACCCAATTTTGCAATCGTAACCATTTACTTGTGACACAGTGCATTGTCTGGATGAAAGAGCGCTTTTTTTTGTTCATTTGGGGCCGTTTCTTTGCGATTTCTGCCTTCAAACGCACCAATAACTTTATATAATATTCTGTATTGATGGGTTTTTCCTTCTCAGCATAATCGATGAAAATTATTCCTGGCGCATCCCAAAATACAGAGGCTAAAACCTTCCCAGCCGACTGTTGTGTCTTTGGTCAGTTCAAGCGGCGTTTACCGACTGCTGTCTACTCAGCTGACTACCGATTTGATTCCGGTGTATAGTGGCGGATCCATGTTTCATCCATTGTCACATATCGTTTGAAAAAATCCTTTTTATTGCACTTAAACAGGTCTAAACAGGGTTCCGAATCATTAACACATTGTTGTTTTTGATACTCTGTGAGCCAACGCGGTACCTATTTCGAACAAAGCTTTCTCATGCCCAAATGTTCATGCAAAATATGATCAACACGTTCTTTTGATATCTTCAAAGTGTCAGCTGTCTCATGCAATTTCACTTTACAGTCATCCAAAACAACTTTGTGGATCTTTTTGATGTTTTCCGGTGTAACCACTTCATTTGGGCGTCCAGAGTGTTCAGCACCATTTGTGTCTGTACGACCGCGTTTAAATTCAACATACCAGTGAACGATGTGTAGAATCCCCGTAACACTTATCAAGCCATTGCTTTGCTTGAACGGTATTTTTTCCTATCAAAAAACAGTGTTTAATCAATACACAAAATTCGATTTTTTTCCATTGTTCTGAAAATATCAAAAGTAGCGTCACTAAAACCACTGTAACTTGTAAACTAATCGTCAAAATGTGATGACATTTTGACACGTATCGTTTGAAGGTTGGTACTTGCTAAAAATTATGGATTTTTTGAAAAGGGTAACTTCTATGTGTCAGACCAAAAACTTTTCATCCTAGGTGTTACGAGGCTGGTTTGAAAAGTCCGTGCAAAAATAAAAACTACTTATGTGTTTGAGGTAAATCTTTTTTATTTTTCGACATAGTCTCCTTTTAGGCTTATACACTTCGTCCAACGATGTTCTAGTTTGTTGATCCCTTCCGAATAATAGGATTTGTCCAAGTCTGCAAAATATCCATTAGTGTCTGCAATCACCTCCTCGTTTGAATAAAATCTTTGTCCCGCCAGCCATTTCTTCAAATTGGGGAACAAATAGTAGTCCGAGGGAGCCAAGTCTGGAGAATAGGGGGATGTGAAACGAGTTGGAATCCTATTTCCATTAATTTTGCGACCATAACTGCTGAGGTGTGTGCTGACGCGTTGTCGTGATGGAAAAGGACTTTCTTGTGGGCCAATCGCGGGCGTTTTTCTTGCAGCTCGGTTTTCAAACCGTCCAATAACGATGAATAATATTCACCTGTAATAGTTTTACCCTTTTCCAGATAGTCGATGAGGATTATCCCTTGCGAATCTCAAAAGGCAGTCGCCATTACCTTTCCGGCCGAAGGAACGGTCTTCACATTTTTTGGTGCAGATTCTCCCTTGGTAACCCATTGTTTAGATTGTTGTTTGGTCTCAGGAGTATAGTAATGTATCCATGTTTCATCCACAGTAACGAAACGACGCTTAAAGTCCTCCGGATTCTTCTGGAACAGCTGCAAACCATCCTTGCAATACTTCACACGATTCCGTTTTTGGTCAAGCGTGAGCAATCGGGGCACCCATCTTGCGGATAGCTTTCTCATGTCCAAATGTTTATGCAAAATATTATGTACCCATTCAGTCGAGATGCCCACAGCACTAGCAATCTCACGCACCTTAACTCTTCTGTCATCTATCACCATATCATGGATTTGATCAATGATTTCTGGAGTCGTAACCTCCACAGGCCGTCCAGAACGTTCAGCGTCACTTGTGCCCATATGGCCAGTCCGAAAATTTTGTAACCACTTATAAACTGTTCTAATCGAAGGTGCAGAGTCTTCATAATGTTTATCAAGCTTCTCTTTAGTCTCCTGAGGCGTTTTGCCTTTCATGAAGTAATGTTTAATCACCACACGAAATTCTTTTTCGTCCATTTCTTGAAAATCACTCGACTTCCTTGATTCACACGAATGCCAAACACAAAGAAATAAACCAATATCGCTGAAACTTGGTGTGCGTTCATTCAAGAGATGCTACTAACTAAACATGACCTCGATATGCGCCGGTGGTGCCATCTCTCGGACTTTGCACGGACTTTTCAAACCAGCCTCGTATATCCTAAATGGCTAAATAATTGCGACATTATTGGAAAACTTAAATACTTTGTCATTTACCACGGATATTTGGTCTGAGCCAAATGCTAATGTATCGTTGATAAGTTTGACGGCACACGGAATAACTGAAGAGTTAAACGCGTAAAAATTATATTAAAATGTTAACCGCTGCATGAACGAGTGTCACTGGGTCCTAATCTGTGAAGAAATTAAGAAGATGTTGCATAAGTGGCTAATGGAAGACGAAAAAGATCACTGCTTCATTCGTGACGGCGGATCAAATGTGGTACGAGTAACGGAACTAGCTAATATTCCTGATGTGAATTATACTGTACATCAACAAAGTTTTCAAGCCAGTCGTGCGGCAATTTTTATCGGCACCACCAGGGTCCGTTCTTAGCAAACAACTGTTTGTGGCGCTTGTTTAATTTAAAACCTACTGGGAAATAAATTGGATGGGGACATAGCAGCTAAGTTGATGTTTCTAAAATATAATTTACCGATTTCGAAATTTAACTTTTAGTTTGTAATTTGGCCTCAGAAGTACAAACTATGTAAGTTTAGCCTTTTCGTTACACTTATTTTCGATTCTTTCTTATTTCTTTTTCTGATTTCCGAAATAAAACTTGTTATCTGAAAATTTCACATTTTATTTGTGACCACCGACATCGACTCCGATTCACCTCCGATTCCGCGGACGTCACTATGAGAACTCCGACTTCACCTCTGCCTTCAAGAATACCACTTCCGTAATCTCCCTAGTTTGTATGGGTGGTAGCAGTAATTTCAAAAGGAAAAAGGAATTTTTTTGACCGACTAGAGGTTATAGGCGATACATTCTCACTTGACTTATTGTATTTGTCAAAATTTACTCTAACAAGAGATATTGACAGCAAAATTGTATTTTCCGAACTAGCTCGGAAAACACTGTTTTCGAACAAATAGTAATAATTTTCGAAACAAATGGTCTAAAATAACCATTAAATATTAATTTTCTAGAATGAAAATAGAGAACTGCAGATGATTTATACAAATTTAAATCCAAATATGCAAACTAATTTGCCAACGCAAACATACCCCAGGAGTAATATTTACCCTGTCATGTCATTAGGTATTTGTATATGCGAACTCGGAGATTCCTCTTCATTGCCGTGACGCTCTATTAAATTGGAATATTATACAGGGTGCTTGAAACTTACTAGCCTATTAGAGGTGTTTTGAGGACAGAATATATTATTTCGAATATTTGAATGTATTCAAAGGAGATTGTTTTGAAAATGCAGTGTTACATAATAATGTTATAGACCGCGTCTACTTTAGAACTATTCAAATGAATCACCATACATTTAGTCAGATATTGAAGCAGGATTCCAACCACTTTTTTACCCACAATTTTTGTGACGAATTAACACGCAAGCTGGAAAGTTTTCGGTCTAGCTACTTAAAACACATTTTTTTTTTGCAAAATTTGACTTTATTCGTCAACATAGTCCACATCTTTGAAGAGCGATATAATCAGTCCAACACTTTTCTAATACTGCTGTATATTTCTTGTAGAAGGGTTTGTCTTTGCCTACAAAATCGGCCTCAGTTTCGGCGATAACTTCTTCATTGGACCAAATCTCTTTCCCACGAGTATTTTTTTAAGGTCTGCGAATAGATAATAGTCACTGGCGGCCAAATCTGGAGAATACGGTGGACGAGGAAGCAATTCGAATATCAGTTCACCCAAATTGGGGCCGTTTCTTTGCGATGTCTGCCTTCAAACGCACCAATAACTTTATATAATATTCGGTATTGATGGGTTTTCCCTTCTCAGCATAGTTGATGAAAATTATTCCATGCGCATCCCAAAATACAGAGGCTAAACCCTTCCTAGCCGACTGCTGTGGCTTTGGTCGCTTCAAGCGACTTTTACCGGCTGCTGTCCACTCGGCTGACTACCGATTTGATTTCGGTGTATAGTGGTGGATCCATGTTTCATCCATTGTCACATATCGTTTGAAAAAATCCTTTTTATTGCACTTAAACAAGTCTAAACAGGGTTCCGAATCATCAACACGTTGTTGTTTTTGATACTTTGTGAGCCAACGCAGTACCTATTTCGAACAGAGCTTTCTCATGCCCAAATGCTCATGCAAAATATGACCAACACGTTCTTTTGATACCTTTAAAGTGTCAGCTGTCTCACGCAATTTCACTTTACGGTCATCCAAAACAACTTTGTGGATCTTTTTGATGTTTTCCGGTGTAACCACCTCATTTGGGCGTCCAGGGCGTTCAGCATCATTTGTGACTGTACGACCGCGTTTAAATTCAACATACCAGTAAATGATGTGTAGAATCCCCGTAACACTTATCAAGCCATTGCTTTGCTTGAACGGTATTTTTTCCTATCAAAAAACCGTGTTTAATCAACACACAAAATTCAATTTTTTCCATTGTTCTGAAAATATCAAAAGTAGCGTCACTAAAACCACTGTAACTTGTAAACTAATCGTCAAAATGTCATGATATGTTGACACGTATCGTTTGAAGGTTGGTACTTGCTAAAAATCATGGATTTTTTGAGAAGGGTGACTTCTATGTGTCAGACCAAAAACTTTTCATCCTACATGTTATATCCTAAATGGCTAAATATGTTAATTGCGACATTATTGGAAAACTTAAATACTTTGTCATTTACCACGGATATTTGGTCTGAGCCAAATGCTAATGCATCGTTGATAAGTTTGACGGCACACGGAACAACTGAAGAGTTAGAACGCGTAGAAATTATATTAAAATGTTAACCGCTGCATGAATGGAGGTCACTGCGTCATTGGGGACCTAATCTCTAAAGAAATGTTGCATGAGTGGCTAATGGAAGACGAAAAAGATCACTGTTTCATTCGTAATACAAGTAATGGAACTAGCTAATTTTCCTGATGTGAATTATACTGTACATCAACAATGTTTTCAGGCCAGTCGTGCGGCAATTTTTATCGGCACCACCAGGGTCCGTTCCTAGCAAACAACTGTTTGTGGCGCTTGTTTAATTTATCACCCACTGGGAAATAAATTGAATGGCGACATAGCAGCTAAGTTGATGTTTCTAAAATATAATTTACCGATTTCGAAATTTAACTTTTAGTTTATAATTTGGCCTCAGAAGTACAAACTCTTTAAGTTTAGCTTTTTCATTACTTTTATTTTCGATTCTTTCTTATTTCTTTTTCTTATTTTCGAAATAAAATTTGTTATCTGAAAATTTCACATTTTATTTGTGACCACCGACTTCCACTCCGATTCACCTCCGATTCCGCGGACGTCACTATGAGAACTCCAACTTCGCCTCCGCCTTTAAGAATACCACCTCCGTAACTTCCCTAGTTTGTAAGAGTGCTGGCCGTAATTTCAAAAGAAAAAATAATTTCTTTGACCGACAAGAGGTTATAGGCGACACATTCTCACTTGACCAATTGTATTTGTCAAAATTTACTCTAACAAGAGATATTGACAGCAAAATTGTATTTCCCGAACCAGTTCGGAAAACACTGTTTTCGAACTGGAATTTTCGAAACAAATGGTCTAAAATAACCATTAAATATTAATTTTCTAGAACGAAAATAGAGAACTGCAGATGATTTATACAAATTTAAATCCAAATATGCAAACTAATTTGCCAACGCAAACATACCCCAGGAGTAATATTTACCCTGTCATGTCATTAGGTATTTGTATATGCGAACTTGGAGATTCCTCTTCATTGCCGTGACGCTCTATTAAATTGGAATATTATACAGGGCGCTTGAAACTTACTAGCCTATTAGAGGTGTTTTGAGGACAGAATATATTATTTCGAATATTTGAATGTATTCAAAGGAGATTGTTTTGAAAAAGCAGTGTTACATAATAATGTTATAGACCGCGTCTACTTTAGAACTATTCAAATGAATTACCATACATTTAGTCAAATATTGAAGCAGGATTCCAACCACTTTTTATATGGCAAGATCTTTGCACTAATTCATACAGTCGATCAAGCAAGAATGTCGTGTATTTCTCATTAAAAATGTATTTATTTTAAAATTTTTTACACCAGTCAACAATAAAGGATTGCCATTAAAATGCTAATGATTCAGTGGTTCTTCCAGACTCCATCCACATCGATGATCGCCTGGCATCTTCGAGATATACTTTCGACGAGATTTTTCGCGTATTTTTGAGGCAAAGAATTGCCCGAATTTCCTGTGACAGCTGCTTCACTATAACAACTTTTGTTATGAAGCTTCTGCTTGCTGTATGACCACACATTCTTGATTGGATTTGCATCTGACGAATCTTCTTCTTCTTCGGGTACCATGACCGTTGGTTATCATGTTGGCTACCATGTTGATGGTGATCGTCTTATTGACAGCCGCTCGGAAGAGATGAACTGTAGACTTTCCGTACCACCGCCTCAAATTTTTCAACCAAGATATTCTCTATGTTGGGAATGTGGAATCTTTGGCACAATGACACTGCTCAGTATATATCACCACTATACCAAACACTTTATCTTTGCACCCGACGCGCGTTTCGTTAACCATGTTAGCTTCATCACGAACGATGACTGACTAAAGCTAAACTACAAATCTACCCTATTTATACTTAGCCTAACCCTTGAATTACTCAGGCGGAACTAATAGCCTAGGCAAGGCCATTAGTTCCGGTCAAGTAACCAGTGGAGGGAACTATAAGGAATAGGCCCTCTGTCTTTATTTAAAGTACTTTTACATTTTATAATTTCCATACTTTCGTATGGGTTCAACAATCTCCTATCAGATACATTTTCAATTAATCTTAAATTATCTAATGTTATAATATGATCAGCTTCAAGGGCATGTGTGGCAATGCTAGACTTTTTCTGCTCTACTGTATTTTAAGTATGCTAAATATTCTTTAAATCGTGTTTTAATAGACCTTTTAGGTTGCCCAACATACTTTTTGTCACAATCATTACAACTAATTTCATAAATTCCACTCTTCTCACAATTAGGAATCTTATCTTTGGGATTTCCTAAGATATTCCTCAGTTTGTCTGATGACTTATAGACTAAGGCAGGGGTGCTCAAACGGTCGATCGCGATCGACAAATCGATCGCGAGTGCTTTTTGAGTCGATCTCGAGAAAAAAATTCCGATATAGAACTATTCACAGATTTTGTTTTAGGTAACTAAAACAAAATGTAATGAATAAACTACTAAAATTTATTCGATCCACAATTAGGCCAGAATAACCTCCTCATCATTTTCTTTTATCGTAATAACCCCGGCTTTATCAATGGAACACGCGGTACTTGCCAAAGAAAAGCCGCGTTTTTGATTCCCGCCGATTTTTCTAGAAACTTCGGGCGGCGTGTTTGACGGGAACATTCGAGACTTCGTTCGCGCCGATATAAATGTTACGCCTGCAGGAATAGGAGTCAGTCTGAGTTGTAACTTGAAGGCGATACATCGATACAAAGTTTATTAATAAATAGTCTAAAATGAGTGCGGCGAAGAAAAAGTAAAACTTATCATTTTAATAACGATTGCGAGGAAGAATTTTTCTTTTGTATGGTAAAGGATAAGTGCATTTGTCTCATTTGCCGTGCGTCAGTTGCAATACCTAAGCGTGGGAACTTAGAGAGGCATCATAAAACGGTTCATAAAAACTATGAAAAGGATTTTCCGTCACAGAGTGAATTAAGAAAACGAAAAGTACGTGATTTGATAACTTGTTTGAAAAAAGAACAAACCATGTTCACAAGACCAGCCAAACAATCAAAAGCTGCATTGATCGCGTCATTTAAAATATCTCATATATTGGCGAAACACAAGAAACCATTTGATGATAGATTGGTTGTGAAGGAAGCATTTATTGAAGCGGGTGAGACTTTATTTGGAGATTTTAAAAATAAAACAGAGATTATGTCTGCTATTAGAGAACTTCAGTTATCTCGTCCGACTGTCACAAGGCGTGTTGAAGTCATGAGTCAGGACATGGCAGATAAACTAAAACATGATATCATGGAATGTACATACTTTTCGTACATATGTTGACGCTGAACACACTGATTTAGTTCTTCACACGGACGTCAGGTGGTTGAGTCGCGGAAAATTCCTAGAAAGGTTTCAAGAATTATTGCCCAAAATAATAGCTTTTCTGGACGAAAGAGGTGATGACACTCAAATGCTGAAAAACGGAAAATGGCTGACTGATTTGGCATTTTTGACAGACATCACAATACATTTAAACACCATTAATTTGGAGCTTCAAGGTAAAGGAAAAACTATTATTGAGATGATTAGCGCAATAAACGCATTCAAAGGTAAATTGCAACTTATGATAGATCAACTGAAAAGAAAGGATTTGAAAAATTTTCCGTCTTTGAAAGCAAGGATTCCTCAGTTGAATTATGATATTTATGAGGCAGAATTATCAAATATTTTGGGCCAATTCGAAATACGTTTTTATGATTTCAGTAAATTGGCAAATATCGCATCATTTATGAGTTATCCTTTTTCGTGTAAAAACATTGAGGAATTAGCTACTGAAATAGCAAGTCAGTTTAATATGGACTCATGTTGTGTTGAAAATGAGTTAGTGCAGATTATATCAGATATACATCTCAAACCCACAGTATCTGATACAAAATTCTGGTGTTTTATATCTGAAGATAAATATCCGAATCTAAGGCAAATCGCCCTTCAACTGACGGCAATGTTTGGGTCAACTTACTTGTGCGAGTCTGCATTTTCTGAAATGAAGATAATTAAGTCAAAATATCGCAATCGGCTAACTGACGTACATATGTCATCATGCTTGCGATTAGCACTCGGTAATTACGTACCATCTTATTAAAAGTATGCTGAGGACATGCAGTGCCACGCTTCAACATCCAAAGTCACTCTTCAATTAAGTTTAGACACTAGAACTCGTTTGTTTTGTGACAAATGTTATTAATGGTCATTCTTGTTAGATTAATTCGCACACTGTATGTGAGTCACTTGCAATTGTTTACTTTGATACTTCTTCATAACAATAATAATAATACTGTATACTTCTTCATAACAACAATACTTTTAAACAACAATAAGAATTTATTAATAATTATAAAATTAAAAATTCAAAATTAATAATTAAAAAAAAAAATTAACAATAATAATTTTCTATGCCCGACTTTCCTTATTGGTGGCTTCGTTATCTCTTTTTCAGTTTGTGCCCTGATGAAGGTCTCAACCTAGTACCGAAATATTGGATAAATGAATATTGTGTGAACATCTGTTGTGCCCCCTTTGCCGAGTTCCCCAACTACGAGTATTTTCATATCTTAGTATATATATATATATATATATATATATATATATATATATATATATATATATATATATAACACATGGGCTGAAAAGTCCCGGGCCTAACACATAGATGGCGCTAGTTTTATTGCAGTCACCTTTTTTTCAGTTAATACTAACCTTCAAAAGACAGCTGTTAAAATTTCATGATATTCTATTCATTAGTTTGTGAGTTATTGTGCTAAGAGTGACGCTACTTTTGTTATTTTCAAAACAATGGATCAAAAACAATTTCGTGTTTTAATTTTACACTGCTTCTTGATGGGAAAAAATACCGTTCAAGCGAAGCAATGGCTTGAAAAGTGTTATGGGGACTCCGCTCCATCAGAAATAACAATAAAACGTTGGTTTGCTGACTTCAAACGTGGTCGTAGAGACACCGATGATGCAGAACGCAGTGGACGTCCAAATGAGGCGGTAACACCAGAAAACATCAAAAAAATCCATAAAATCGTTTTGAATGATCGAAAAGTGAAGTTGCGTGAGTTAGCTGACATCCTAAAGATATCAAAAGAACGTGTTGGCTTTATATTGCATGAGCATTTGACTATGAGAAAGCTCTGTTCAAAGTGGGTGCCGCGTTTGCTCACTGTTTATCAAAAACAAGAACATGTTGATGATTCTGAGCAGTGTTTGGCCATTGTTAGAGCGGCGCTGGAATGATTGCGTTGCTCTTGATGGAGATTACGTTGATGAATAAAGCTAATTTTGAACCAAAAAAAACGTGTTTTCTTTGTTAGGCCCGGGACTTTTCAGCCCATGTGTTATATATATATATATATATATATATATATATATATATATATATATATATATATATATAT
>CM032451.1:100399093-100585112 GCA_019049505.1 Pachyrhynchus sulphureomaculatus
AGCCATATTGATGATCGCTAATAATGTTGAATCTTTCAAGATATTTTAGAAGATGCTGATTGATAGCCTTTTCCATGACTTTCGATATTATTGAAAGCAGTGCGACTGGTCGGTAGTTATTTGGCAAGATCTTCTTGCCTTTTTTAGATATCGGCTATACCATGCCACATTTCCAGCAGAAAGAAAATATTCCCTTTCTGTAGGATAGGTTAAAAAGTCTACAGAAAACTGGTGTTAGTTCCCTCGCACAGTTTTTAAGTACTATGGCAGGTATTCCTTCAGCACCAGAAGCTTTTTTGGTGTCTAGCTTCATTAAAATACGTTTTATGATACGTGTTTGAATATAATATCGAGCATCCTTGACCGCACTGTGGGAATAGCAGGCGATGTTTTTCCTTGGAAATCGGCAGTGGAATATGAAGCAAAGAGTTCAGCCAGCAAGTTCGCTTTCTCAACAGGTGTTGTTTCAATAGAATTATCTGGCCGTGTGTGCTGGTATGGTGGATTTGGTGAAATTTTGACTAACTGTCTTAGCGACTGACCAAAAGGACCTGGAAATATTGGGACAAGCGAGAAGTTTGTTTCTAATTCGTTGATTGTGTGCCTCCTTAGTTTCGTCGACAAGTTCTTTGCTTCTGTTTCGGTCACCAACAAAGATGTTACGATTTATGGTGTTCGGATTTTCACGCCATTGTTGGTAAATGTTTAGAAGCAACAGCTTCTTTGTATTTTCGCTCAAACCAAGACTTGCCGTTGGAAGGGCATTTCTTCGAAAAAGGGATGTAAGCTTCCATACCAGCCAAAATAACATCGGAAACCTCCTTGGCGGAGTCAGATGGGTCGTCGGATCGAAAACCACCGGGGAAAGTTCGAAAATAGTTCATGAGTTCTTCCCATTTAGCAGATTTGTATTGCCACATTTGTTACTGATTGGTAAGATACTCGATATCGAAAGCAGTTTATGGTCGGAAGAACCTAACGACGGATTTACGGTGACCGTATAAATCTCTGGATTAGTGGTTAAAAACATGTCAAGAAGACTGGCAAACTCCCCATCTAGATCAGGGATCCGTGTTGGTTCGTCAACAAGCTGAGTGAAGCTGAATCGTTCTCAATCCGTTGGAGAATGATTCAGCTTCACGACCTTGTTCGCCGATAGTATTTGAATACTTAAGCCAGTTTATATTGTGGACATTAAAGTCGTCCAGGTTGGCAATTTCAGCATTTGGATAGTTAATTTGCAAATGATCGATGGTGTCTACAAAAGAAGCGAAGAGTGTTCTAAAGTTAGTATCACTTAGTGGTTGATAGAGAATGCAGTAAAATCTTGTAGTTTGTTGAGTAGTTATGTTTAACCACATAACATCAGTGTGTGTATATTATGTTCTGTGGATAATGGTCACTTTATCCGTTGAGATGATTCTAGTAATCAAAAGAATCGGAATTAAAACTGTAAATTTTAAAAAAGTACTTGTATGTTGTTAAACGGCTCCAAGTCTATTCATTGCTTTGCGACTGATTCTAGAAAAAGTCTGAGAAGGCAACAAAATAATTCAGGTCTATAATAATATCATGTAAAAATAGTATATCTTAAATTATAAAAAAAACTAAATAATAGTTAAATAATTACAAAGAAAATACGTTTTTATTAAATTATGAAGAAAAGAACAAAAATCTTCTTCATAACAGGTTAATAATTACAGCGAAAATACATTTTCCGTTCATTCTAAATAATTAATTATCCCAAAGAATATGAACCCAACTCAGGAGCCTAGTTAAGTAAAACGAATTAAATGAAATATCAGTTATCGGTATGTCTATAACATTACCAAATTTATAGTCGATATCCCATTTCGATCGTAACCTCATTATAACCAAAAAAGACAAAAACATTGTCCAGTCGCACTGTTTTCAGTTATATTGAATTTTATGAAAAGGAGTATCAAGCTGCATGTTTTAAAATATCTAAAAGAATTTAAAGTTACTATCGATCATCCATACAGCTTTCGAAGGCTGAATCAAAAAAAAGAACCTCCTAGTCTACAGAATGTAATTCGACATTATGAAGAGTCCGTGCGGTTTCAAATGATAGATTAAAGGCATTCGAATATATTCGAAATGATTGATTTTTGACTAAGCTGCGTTCTTATGGTAGAGCTGAAAGATTTCGTTTATGTATCTTGAAGGTTTTCAGAGATCGTGCTTTTCTAATGGCAGTTGATTGATTCCTCTCCGACATCAACGCTGTAAAAACAATCTGCGGAAACAATAAAAAAATCTAGTCTATAGCTTTGGTGATGAAAGCACGCTTATTTCTTCATTTATCTTAAACGCTCGACCAACAGCTTCCTATATAGATAGTAGAAACTTAACAAAAACTTAGGGAATTTCTGTCTTTGCTGACAATAATCAACAAGAGTTTAACCCCAGGAAAATCCAAGTAGCAATTTTTCTCTTAGAAAATTGACGTTATACAATTTGACGTAGTGATGCCAGCACACCTTATTCCACTTGGAAGGCTTCGAACGAGAGTGCTGCATATTTCGCAATAGCTTTTAGTTCTATAAAAACTTCAAATTCGACAATTAACAATATCTATAGTGCTCCCGTATTTGGAATTTTGCTTCCAAGCCAGATGAGAGCTAATCATTTGATTAGGGATCTTAAATTTTCATTCATTTAAACATCGACGAAAAAATAATGAAAAAGTGTGGGAAGTATCCGCTAGCGATTTAGAAATATCTCTGCAGCGTATGTTCCATGCTCATAGAAAAAAATATCGCAACGACAGAATAATAGATCGACGTACGGATGGCAATATGTTTTTCGTGGTCTAAAAACGCTAAAATATATCCCTTACTTCTGTCAGATGGCTGTTTTTTGTCAACTGTGTGTCAATCATGTCATGCACTTGCCGGTAACATGTAGTGACTTATAGTAAAGCAATTTGAATTGTTTTCAACATCCAAGGCTTTCGATGGTATCTTGGTTGTAAATGCCATCTTTTTAACATAATTTATTAGTGTATAGTGATTGATTTATCTATTTGTTTGTCACCTTTATGTTATAAGTTATTTACGGCCATTCACGTTAACTTAGACTCGCACTTCTCATGGGAATGGTTTTTATCTATTATACTTTTATACAGCAATTAATTAAGGGGAAAATAATGAATAATCTCTCTCAATACCTAAACTCTTTATTTAGTAGCTTCATTCTCCCTTTTCAGTTTGTGTCCTGATGAAGGTCCCAACCAAGGACCGAAATATAAGCTAAATGAACATTGTGTAAACATCTGTTATGCCCTTTGCCAAGTTCCCCAATTAATTTCATCTTGGAAAAAATTTTGTTAGATACGGAAACTGTTGCTCTCTGCTTTTATTATATATACAGTGTGACCTCGATAATCCGGACTAATTAAAACTGCGGTGATCCGAATTAGTAAATAATTCGAATTACTGAAGCAGGACATTATTATTATTATTAAAAAACGAATCATTTAATACGAAACAACTAAAAAATAGTACATACATAGAATAATATTTAAAACAGAATCATATCTTATCAAGTTTTATCTTATTTTGTAAAAGAATTTGTAATTTTTGTTTGCTTGACCCTTCTCTGGTTCATCATAAAAGCAATTTCTCTTAATCTTTGAAGTACAAGAACATCACTTAGAGGGATATTATTTTCTTCTGCCCACCTAATGCACACATTGAAACTTTTAACTGCCTTATCATTCTTCACAATGTCCTTAATAGTCTGGTTTGTATTAGTATTTAACTCTGAACCTTTATTATCACTCTCGTGTTTTTCATCTGTATCATCTATGTCTTCCAGTGGTAACAAATCTTCATCATTCTCAAGCCAATTACATATTTCCACGTTCGTGGGATTCTGCTCAGTGAACCTGAACATTCAGCATAACTATTTACAAATTAACCAAAAAAATACTAAAAGAAAAATTTCAGGCATTACCTTTCATTTCTTCATTCGCGGAAAGCAAATTGTACCGCAATTCACTCAGAGGAATCAGATCTTCAGCATCATATAGTGTTTGAGTTGGTATCTGCCACATAAGCCAAAATTTTGTGCCAGCACTTTTTCAAGACTTCAGAGGAGACTTTTTTCCATGAATTGCATAGTAGACATACAGCATCTTTTAGGTTAATGCTTTTTAATAACCTAATAAGGTTCTCTTCATTATTTGATAAAATATGGGCTAAAAGACTTTTCCGATAAAATAATTTTGTCAGTCTGATTGCACTCTGGTCCATAGGCTGCAAAAGTGCAGTACAATTTGGTGGAAGAAATAATGTTGTAAACTGTCCATCCTCACTAGTCAGCTCTTCTATAGTTCCGTGGCTCAAAGCGTTATCAACGATTAGCAGGGCTCTTTCAGGCAAGTTAAGACTTCTTAAATGACTTTTGACTTGACGAATAAAAGAATGATGAAACCAGTCTAAGAAAATTGCTGTAGTCATCCATGCATTGGCAGATGATTTGTACTCAACAGGTACGTTCACATTTTTAAAAGCCCTTGAATTTTTTGCCTTTCCTATCACTAACAACTTTAATTTTTGTAATCCATCAGCATTGCAACATGCTAGAAAGGTAACGCGTTCTTTGTTTATTTTTCGACCTGGTGCGGGCTTTTCCTGAGAACGAACCAGCGTTTTTTCAGGCAACATTTTCCAATACATAGCTGTTTCATCTGCATTGTATATTTGAGTAGTCCAAGGTTTAATTCTTTTATCTTATCTGCGAATCAAGTTAGGAAAGGATCGACGGCACTTACATCATTTTATAGTTTTTCGTCTCAAACTTTTAAAGCACACAGACCATGTCTTGTTCTAAGGTTAGAAATCCAGCCTCTGCTAGCCCTAAAATTATCATTCCCGTAGGTTTCAGTGTAAAACTGTTTTGCTTTGCCTGATGAAATTTCGTAGGAAATTGGGACGTGCCTTGATCGTTGCGTACAAAACCATGTATACAAACGAGTTTCGATTTCTGGATATTCGGCTTGTCGTAAGGTTTTTCTGACGCCAGGACCGGAATCACATTTGGAAATAAATCTAAAAAAAATTACACGTCCATAGTGAGTGTCCAAAATTATCTTTAAAATAAATCATATATACATACCTTTTGATTTTCCCTTGCTTCTTTTTTATATCCGAAATTGTGGACGTTCCTACTCCGTACTCATTTGCCAACACCGCTTTTACCAAGAACTAGTTTTCCTAATATATCGGACTTTTGTTTTATTGTTAGTGTAATATGTTTTCTTTTAGAAGGCATTTTAATATGTAGGTATATATACGTAAAAAAAAACGTTTACGTACTTATATGAACCACATAAAGTAAAATAGAACGTAGGTACGTTGTACTTGTGACAATAAACAAACAACTACAAAGTCCTTAACCTTTAGACGCGATACGCGATGCGTTGTAGGCAAATCAAAGGCACCTACAGTTTGTGTGAATCCCAGATGTATTAGACTGGAAGTTAGGGGAATCCCCTCAGTATCGATATCAGTTTTCCCATGTAGTTTAAATTAAACAGATGTCTAAAAACGCAGGTCCGGATTACCTAGTACTATCAAATCCGGATTATAAAGTACACAATGCAATAGAAATGTTTGTCCAGATTATTAAAGAATCCGCTGTCTAGCAGTTATTATAAGAAATGGGCCTTCAAAGTACATACTTGCCAAAAATTTCTCTATGAATTGATGACCTGTTATTGCGGAGACATTGATCAAGGGCAGGTCTGCGTTTTAATAATGGGTAGGTTTCAGCCAGAACGAGTTCATCTGATTACGCCTTACTTATCAAAGAATAATTTCACCCTGTATATGAAAAATCTAAACGCTACAATAAAAAACCAGTCGATTGCACCGGCCAATAAAAAACCTTCAACAGATTTCGTCAGTCAGCCAACTTTTTAATGCCCCGAAAATATCGGACACCCCTTCAAAATTAGATTTGTCCAGGCAAACAATAGAAAAAACGACAATAAAGGGCCGGATATTACCGATGGAAAGCCCACGTCTGGCTGCCTTTATGAAGATCGCTAAGCTAAGGGTAAGCAGTAGCGACTCGATAGATATTTGTATTTTTAGTGTAGTAAATATTATTGGCAAGCCAAAAATAGGGTTCTCGACGTTTATACGCCTTAATAATTTATTAATGTTTGGTACCTTTTTTAAAAATTCCGAGTCCTTCAGGACGGTATCGGCTTGGCCTTTCGGAATTATTAGAAACAGTATTTACATTATTAAAAATAAATGGTGAAAGAATTACTGAAACAACCTTAACAATATAAAGTGTGTCCCAAAATTCACGCAAGAAGTAAGTTTGATAGAAAACACAGGTTTTTAATTAAAAATTGTAATTCTTTTATTGATTCATGAAGTATACAGTATAGGGTTATGTGTGGAATAACATATCGGGTAAATTGCCTTCACGGCTTTGCTGGCACATACGCACTATTTTTCGAAATTTTCCATGACCGTTTTGCATAAATGTGGCTGAATTTCGTTGATACAGCGCTTAATTTCCTCCTTCAAGTCGTGGGTGATCGTGGGCTTGTTGGCATAAACCTTAGCCATTAAAAAACCCCAAAGAAAAAAGTCCAACGGCATTAAATCGCATGATACCAGCGGCCAATTTTGATCACCAAAACGTGATATTACACGACCAGGAAATGACTCATGCAGTAATTGAATTGTTTCTCAGGCTGTATGGCATGTGGCACCGTCTTATTGAAACCACATGTCGTCCCCATCCATATCTTGCAATTTAGGCACAAAAACTGGATTATCATGTCGCGATAACGATCACCTTTAACTATTATTGCCTGGCCAACCGCATTTTCGAAGAAGAATGTTCCAATGATGCCTCCAGCCCAAAATCCGCACCAAACAGTGACACGTTATGGATGCATTTGTTTCGCAACAGTCACGTGTGGATTGTCTGAATCCCACATGCGACAATTTTGTCGATTAACGAAGCCCTCAAGATGGAAATGAGCCTCATCGCTGAAGATGCTTTTCTTCGAAAAATCAGTATCCACTTGTTGTTCCATAATCCATTCAACAAACACTCTTCATTGTGCGTGATCAGTAGGCTTCAGTTCTTGAGTCAATTGAACGTTGTAAGCATGAAGATGCAAATCTGTCGTGAGAATACGCTGTAGAGAGCTTCTCGAAATGTCCAGTGCTTGACCACGGTGCCGAATTGATGTTCCTGGAGTCTCAGCAACACTCTCACGAACTGCTTCAATGTTTTGTGTCGAACGGCTTGTTGAAGGACGGCCAGAGCGTTTAAGATCACTAATTGATCCAGTCTCCCTGAATTTCTTAATTAATCTCTTCACAGTTGATGAGGTTAAATCACTATTCTGACCATATTTTGTACGAAAATTCCATACTGTAGCTGCCAAACTTTCGTTATTTTTAAAATACTGCTCAACAATGAAAACACGTTGTTCTTTCGTGTAGCGCTTCATTTTTAATAACCCTGAACTGTCAGCTATCACGCTGTGTTTTTTGTTTTGTTGGCAACACTTTACCATACAAATGGCGCCAAATTCAAATCTTGCGTGAATTTTGGGACACCCTTTATATGGCCTTTTCTCTGTAAGTGTTTCTTAAATAATTATATTAATTTTATTTAGTGGTACATAAAACTTGAAAAATGTGGTATACTCTATTTATTTGAAAATGATAGCAGTAAATCATCCAGAATTATGCAAATGAGCATCAAGTAGTGGTGGAGTTTTACCTACATTTTACCTGTAATGCACCAGTTCAATAACTTTATTACGACACAAAACATGCCGACGACTTGCCAAACGTAGGCAAATTCACTCCGAAAGTCGACAAACGAATCGTTTCTTTGTTTTCACGGATCCCGAAATTGACGCTGTGTCAAAGAGCGGCAAAATTAAGAAAATAGGGTTCGAATGTATCCCTTGAGACCATTCGACAACATCTTCGTGTACATGATGTCAAATTCCGAAGCACGTTAAAAAAAACCTTTGCTGGGCGAAAATTCCGTCGCAAAGCAACTCGCTTGGGCCCACGATAAGATACTAGAGTGGCCGTACAATCGCCAACGACCATTTTTGGCTGGAAAAAGCGGTCCAGCTTCGTCCTCCGGTATCGGCGGCGTCTGCCTTTTGCAGGTTCTCTTTTATTTTATCAAGAACAAACTAAATTGATTTTATAGAGTTAAATGGGCCCTAAAACTGGGTCCAGTCTCGGCGGCTTCTGCCCTTTGGGGCATTCGACTTTTTTGTTGTTATGGTACTTGATTCGAATGGTTAAACGACAGTCCATTTTTGGATGCAGCATTTTGGACCTTATCTGAGCATTCCAGGGCCTGGGAACAGCAAAATCAACGTTAAAGGCATTTATTCGACCCCCCCAATAGAATTAACGACTAGGCAGATGGTTAGTGGACAGGTCAAAATTTCGGGTCGCCCTCTTGGTCTATAGGCAGAACTTATGCGAATGGTGTTTAGAAAAGGAAGAAAATCCTTGAAATAAAATACAAGTTATTTATAAACGTCTGAGCAAGTTAATAATACTAACTTAAACAGGTGCTGATAATAAGAACATTAAAAAGGCGTAACCCTCAAATAATATAAAACAATATTTATCTACGCCACTGATTTAGCTGCAGTATACCATAAATCATGAATTAAAACTGTTCCCTACTCAATGGAAAATAAAAGTGTCCAGAAGCGTAAGAACTTCCATCTAGCCTGGCAGCCTGAGCACTTTGTGTAGTGAATACTACATATTATTGACGAATGGAATCTCTACTCGTATTCTATTTCAATTGTTACAAAGAGCTTGCCACCTATAAAGCCTCCTATTTTGGGTTGTCTTAAATTTAGACGAAATTAGTTAATCTGATAGGAAAAAATCTTGCTTCAATGCCAATTATTCTAAAAATCACCTGGGACGTCACAGTTGGTATGCTCTCAACCCACTGCGCTACCAGGGCTTGCAATTCCAATAATATAATGAAAGTCCTGCCACTAAAATACATCGTCTCTCTGTCTGTCTGTCTGCCTGTCTGTTAGTGCGCTTTTCACTGGAGAACCACTTATCCGATTTAAGTGTTTTTTTTAAACTGGCATTTGTTCTTTGGTCAGGTTATAGGCTATATTTTATTACGTTAGGTAAAATAAGGAAGAAGCAGTGACGATAATAGTGAATCAAGTCGGAAAAAACTTTTTTGCAATACACCTAAACCATTAAATATGGAACAATATCATGTAGCAAAGAATATCTATAATATATATAACATGCAACGTCTCTCTGTCTGTCTGTCCGTTAGTGCGCTTATCACCCGAGAACCACTTATCCGATTTGCGTTTTTTTTTTCATTCACACATTTGTTCTCTGGCAAGGTTTTCTATAATCTTATATAATATATATAAAATGCAACGTGTCTCTGTCTGTCTGTCTGCCTGTCCGTTAGTGCGCTTATCACTGGAGAACCACTTACCTGCTGCACACATATGTTCTCTGGCCAGGTTATCTATAACACTGGTCAACAAAAAAAAGAAAATTGCTTGTTTCCTGAGATTTTTTTTTTGTTTCTATCTCAAATTGACGCTTATTTTTTAAATATGGCAACAATTTTTCTCTAACAGCTTTTGTTTTTGAGTTATAGCTAACTACCCTCCTTTAATATTTTTACTTAGATTTTCGTTTTTTATTGGACACTAAAATATATTTTGTTGTTGTTTTAGATATGACTTCGTCAAGAAGATTTTGTGTGCTTAATCCCGATTGTTTTTACTATATTTGTGGTGAATATATATTTGCAAAATATCGAAAACCTATATCGGACTTTGTGAAAAACTGCGTATCATCAATACTTTAAAATAAAATTGTGTAATCAGGACAAGCCATGGGTTCCTCATATTGTATGCCAGAAATATGTGGTATGTCTACGGTTATGGTCCAGTGAAAAAAGAGATGCAATAATGTTCGTAACACCCATGATTTGGCGAGAACCTCGAAACCATCAAGACGATTGCTACTTCTGCGTTGTGAAAATAAACGGAATTAACCCTGGAAATCGAAGTAAGTGGTCATATCCTAACTTATCTTCTGCTCAACGACCTCAATTAAAATCACAAGAGGTACAATCCAGCACATCTAAATCTTCTGATGATCCAAATCTCTGTGAACCCGAACGAAATACATCAAGTGAAGACTCTGATTCAGACTACAAATGCAGCCTTTCAGAACCTCAACCATTTAATCAGAAAGAACTAAATGACTTAGTAAGAGATCTGAACTTACCAAAAGAACCTTCTGAAATTTTAGCATCTCGTTTAAAAGAAAAAAATTTGCTTACTCCGGAAACCAACGTTACATTTTATCGTACCCGAGAAAAAAATCTGTTACCGTATTTTTCTCAAGAGAAGGATTTAGTTTTTTGTAACGATGTTGGTGGTATTTTGCAGCAGATGGGATTAAAACAGTACCAACCTAGTGATTGGCGACTTTTCATAGACAGCAGCAAAAGAAGTTTAAAGTGTGTTTTGCTTCATAACGGTAACAAGTACGGATCTATACCTATTGCACATTCGACGACTTTAAAAGAAGAATACGTAAATGTTTCTCAGGTTATGGAAAAAATTAAGTATCAAGACCACAAATGGGTCATTTGTGTTGATCTGAAAATGGTTAACTTTCTTTTAGGTCAACAAGGGGGGTACACAAAGTTCCCTTGTTTCATGTGTCTCTGGGATAGTCGTGACAAACAACACCATTGGTCACAAAAAGTTTGGCCAGTGCGGGAAGAGCTAAAAGTTGGTACAAAAAATGTTATAAACGTGCCTTTAGTTAGCCGAGACCGCATCATACTTCCACTACTTCATATTAAACTCGGCATAATGAAACAGTTTGTGAAGGCGCTTGACAAAAGTGGCGAATGTTTTAATTTTCTTTCACGCAAGTTTCCAGGATTAAGTTCAGAAAAATTGAAAGCTGGTATTTTTGATGGGCCACAGATTAGGCAACTCGTGAAAGATCCTAATTTTGTCAAATCAATGACTGAAGTCGAATCCAAAGCTTGGAATTCATTTGTTTTGGTTATGAGTAGCCTTCCTAGGCAAAAAGAAATCTGACGACCATGTCGAGCTTGTTGAGTGCATGCTATCGAACTTGCAAGAGCTAGGGTGCAACATGAGCATAAAAATCCACTTCCTGCACTCGCATTTAGACCGATTTCCACAAAATCGGGTGATTTTAGTGAGGAGCAGGGTGAAAGATTTCATCAGGATCTTCGGACAATGGCAGAGCGTTACCAGGGGCGGTGGGACTCACATATGATGGCAGACTACTGCTGGAGTTTGCAACGAGATCTACCTAAAGTCGTTCATTCAAGGAAATCTTATAAAAGATCATTTGCTAGTGTTCAATAGAAATTTTGTTAACATAATGTATTATTTTTTTGGCAAAATAATAAAACTGTATATTTCAAAAGGTAAAGCTGTTAGCAATCTCCCAGTATTTTTTTCATAGTCAGGGCCATACAAATACCCAATAACAGGAAAAAAATAAAGGAAACAAGACTTGTGTTGACCAGTGTAATATATATATAATGCAACGTTTCTCTGTATGTCTGTCTGTCCGTTAGTGCGCTTATCACTGGAGAACCACTTATCCGATTTACGGGTTTTTTCTTTTAAAACATACGTATGTTCTCTGGCCAGGTTATCGGTTATATTTTATTATGTTAGGTAACGTAAGGAATAAGCAGTGACGATAATAGAGAATCAAATCGGAATAAAGTTTGCCGCTAGCGCGTTCTCTTGCAATACGCTGCCTAAACCACTAAATATGGAACAATATCATGTAGCAAAGAATATAATATATATATATATATATATATATATATATATATATATATATATATATATATATATATATATATATTGTAACATTCATTTTTTCCTAGATTTTAAGACCATGTAATGTTACTGATTTTTCACTTCAAATTGTACTTATTTTCATTTTTGTATCGAACGGTATATTAAACAGAGATTCCAAGACGTTCGGTATATACTGTGCAGTGCGGGTTCCTGACCGAATCTACCGCTACGCCGCGATTGGTGAAATGTGTGTATCCGCAGTTTTGGTTCCGGCGTCGCCATATTACCGGCAGAGTTTGCACGGTTTATTTAAGGGTCCGAGAAACGACTGTCTTGGCTAATTTCCATCTAGCCGTCGAGATGGCTGAGTACCATCAAGCCGCAGAGGCTAACTTTCATCGGAGCCGCCAAGTAGGCTTTCTTCGACTGAGCTACAGTAAAGGCTCATAACAAACATCATGCGAGCTAAGTAAAGCACAAGTTTCTTAACGAAAAGCCGTAGTGGGCTCTCTAAGTGTCTACTAGAAAAGTGTGAAATCGGTCGTATTCCATCGAAGCCGGAATAAGAACAGTAAGTTACCAAAACATCCTTCAATAGACCTATCCCTGAGTAGTGCCTTAACAGCAATTTAAACAGACTAAAAAGTGAAGTGAAAAGCACTATTTTTCGTCTTCGGGGGTAGTCATAGTTCAGAATTTAAATGTAATAACTACTAGTTAGGCTAGAATTTTTTTTTGTAGAACTGCAAAGGTTAGAACTTTTTATTTTTAAAAACATGAATAAATTTTCTTTTTGTTGATTAAAGCTAGTGTCTCACTGAATACCTATTTTTCTTTTCGGGATAAGTTGTACTAGACTAATTCTTTTTAGTAATACCCATAAAACCCTTCAGTATTTTTTCATTTTTTTAACTGAAGTTAGATCCTTTCTATTTTAAAATGAATGGTGCCCAAAAAACTTGTACAACTGAAGCTTTTTAAAAATAGAAAAAAATTCCAAAAAGACGTACAAAAATTATCTCTTACCCATATCTCTCTACCAAGGAAAACTGAGTTAGTGTGTGTTTAATTTCTTTAGTTCTTTTAAAATCAGGATTCACTCGATTCATTATCAGAAATTAAAGCGGGGCTGCAAGAAAATTGTGCTCAAGCTTGGGGCATCCAATGTTCAAACGGTACAAAATTGCGCTCAAGCGTGGGACAAACAACTTCTCACAGGGTACAAAAAAAGATGCCTCAAACTGAGGACAGTTTAGCAGGTTACAAAATGACACCACAACGTGCGGGCAAGTTCAAATGTTACAAAATAGCGCTGTCAACGCGGGGCTTTTGGAATTTTATTTTTTAAAGGGTTCAGTGTACTAGCTTTCGAACAAAGTAAAAGCTCTAACTTTGCAGATATTTTTATTTCATAATATTTATTAAACGAAACTACATTATAGCAGTAAGACAAAAGCAGGAAATTTGTAAAATTATTTATTTCAATTTATCTGATGGTGGTATAGATATTTGAATTTTGTTAATCGACTCTAAGATAAGAGATCCCTACTTTTTTCTTAAAAGCTAACTTTATAGTTCAGATTAGCAGATGTGTTGGTCGACTTTAATTTTGCACTGTTTATTTTGCGGATAGCCGAAGAAAAAACGGTACGTTTTTTTTCTCACCTATATTTTGCATGAATATTAAAAATACTTGCTGATACGAAACGGTATTTGGAGATTTTTTTGTTGAGAAATTCTTAACATATTTGGTAAAAGAATTTAAATACAAGGCGATACTTAGAATTTTTTTTTTTTGAAATTGTCGAAGATTTTTTTAAATGTTTGGTAAAGAAGTTTACATATTTTAAGTGCCTTTACATATTTTTTATTTTTTTGACTATTGGGAGCACAGGAGAAATATTTTCACGACTTTTTAAACAGTCTTTTAAATTTTATACATTTATCATGGAAGCCTTCGATTTTAAAGTCAATCACCTACTGGAATATGAGTTAGACTATGAACTGAAAATCCGTCGTACTTTCTCAGAACGTCCGGTCGCGGATAAAAGAAAGATTCTAACGAGGATCTTAAGTAAAGAAATATTCCAATAGATCAGGTAGGACTAAATAGTTACAAAAAGTTTCTGATTTTTTTAAGTCTAATAAAAATTCTCCTTCTCAAGTTAAAACTCCTGCTTCTCCAAATGGTCACATGTCTCCTTTATTCGTGCATAAATATTTAGATAATAGACCGCATATAAAGATAGATCTATTAGGTGCCCATTTCTCGGCTTTACTTGACTCTGGTGCAAATACCTCCGTTGTAGGTCAGAATGGTATTAAAATTTTAAGTCATTTAAGTATAAAAATATGCCACGTCAAAAATAGAAGTGTTACCACTGCAGATGGCAGCCGTCTAAAAGTTATAGGTACGGTTGAGTTGCCGCTAGTCTGCAATGGTTATTGTTTAGTAATCTCTGCTCTAGTAGTACCTTCTCTATCACATACTTTGGTTTTAGGATGTGATTTTGCACAAAAATTCGGAATTTTTCTAAATTTTAAAGATAATTCGTGGTATCCACAGTCCCTAGAAGTCAATTCTAATACAAGTTTTAAAGATTGTTATTCAGAAAGTTCTTTAGAAAACCTTTTCTCGCGTCTATGTACCCAAGATGATCTCTCGCGGACGGAACGCTTGAAGGCAGAAAAAGTAATAAGCTCTTTCAAAGAAATAAGTAGTAAAGATAGGTTAGGCCGAACGAATAAAATCACCATGTCTATAGATACGGCTGATGCCAATCCTGTAAAGACAAGGCCCATCGCCATGTCTCCGAACATGTCAAAAGTATTGAATAAGGAGTTAGACGAAATGTTGAAACTCGGAGTGATATCGTCTATGCTTTGACGGTAGAAAGCTCAACGAGGTCAGCAAATTTGATAACTATCCATTACCGAACATCGACAGAATTTTGTAAAGAGTTAGACGAAATGTTGAAACTCGGAGTGATTGAAGAATCAAACAGTCCCTGGTGTTCTCCAATCTTATTGGTGAAAAAGGCCGATGGACAGTATCGTCTGTGCTTTGACGGAAGAAAGCTCAACGAGGTCAGCAAATTTGATAACTATCCATTACCGAACATCGACAGAATTTTGACATCACTCAGGAATGCTAAGTATGTATCCTCGATAGACCTTAGAAAGGCTTTCTGGCAAATTCCTTTAGACAAATCCTCTAAGGAAAAGACCGCTTTTGCAGTAGTAGGCCGAGGTCTATTTCAGTTCGTCACCATGCCGTTTGGTCTAAAGAACGCTGCTCAAACTCAGCAACGTTTAGTGGACGCTATATTTGGTCCGAAATATGAGCCACATATTTTTACCTATCTCGATGATATTTTAGTAACATCGGAAGACTTCGAATCGCATATTCGCTTACTTAAGGAAGTAAAAGATAAATTGAAAGAGGCCGGACTGACGATAAATTTGAGCAAATGTGATTTTTTCAAAACTTCTCTAAAGTTTTTAGGCTATATTGTAGGCTCAAATTCCTTGCGTACCGATCCGGATAAAGTAGCAAGCATGGTTAATTATGCGAGACCTACAAATACTACGGAAGTTAAGCGCTTCGTAGGAATGTGTTCATGGTACAGACGTTTTATCGAGAATTTTTCTACCTTGTTGTCGCCTATTAATGATCTTTTGAAAGGACGAAAAAAAGGACAATCGATAGATTGGACAAACGCAGCAGAAAGATCTTTTATAAAGATTAAAGAGCTATTGGTTTCAGCTCCAATTTTATCCCAACCAGATTTTTCCCAACAGTTTTATATTTCTAGTGATGCTTCTAATACCGGTTTAGGGGGCGTCCTAACACAGAAAATCAATGGTGAGGAAAGAGTGATAGCGTATGCCAGTAGAACTTTATCAAAGGCTGAACGTAACTATTCGGTTGTTGAAAAAGAATGTTTAGCAGTACTCTTTAACATCGAAAAGTTTCGACCTTACAGGCTGAACGTAACTATTCGGTTGTTGAAAAAGAATGTTTAGCAGTACTCTTTAACATCGAAAAGTTTCGACCTTACATAGAAGGTGTTCCTTTCACGGTCATAACAGATCATTATAGTTTATTGTGGCTTAATTCTATTAAAAACCCTAGTGGCAAACTAGCGCGTTGGGCGATTAGGCTGAGACAACATACATTTAATTTAATTCATAGAAAAGGAGTCCACAATGTTATTCCTGACGCTTTGTCAAGAATCCCAGATCATACAGTGGACGAAGACAGTCTTAATGCACAGATTGGCGTAAGAATCGATATAGTTGACATAGATCGCATAGATCCATGGTACGACAATTTACGGCAGCAAATCAAAGAATTTCCAGAAAATTTTCCGCAGTGGAAAGTGGAAAATGATTTCGTGTACAAATTTATCCCAAACCAGTTGCCTTTAAAAGTTAATGTACCCGAGTGGAAAATACTAGTTCCTAAACCACAGAGAGAGGAAGTTATAGACATGTGTCACACTCCTCCTACTTCTGGTCATTTTGGTTTTTATAAAACTCTTCACAGGGTTCAGGAACAGTATTATTGGCCAAAAATGCGTTTTGATATCTTAAGGTTTGTGAGGACTTGTGAAGTATGTGGAGCGCAGAAATCTCCAAATGCACTACCTATGGGACTGATGGGAAAAGAGAAAACGGTTAATTACCCTTTTCAAGTCATAGCAGCTGATCTAGTAGGCCCATTCCCACGTTCAAAAAAGGGAAATAAATGGCTTCTCGTGGTTTCTTGCTGGTTTACAAAGTATACCATGCTATTTCCTTTGAAAAGCTCTAAAGCTGGATATATAGAGAGAATTTTGGAAAATAATGTCTTTCTAATCCACGGGGTCCCATCGCTCTTAATATGCGATAACGGTACTCAGTTTACCTCTAAGAGTTTTAAGAGCTTAAGTGAAACTTATGGTTTTAACATCCGTTTTAATCCCGTGTACTCTCCCCAATGTAATTTTGTGGAACGTAATAACCGAACAGTCGGGACCGCTTTAAGAAGTTACGTGGTTTCACATGACACTTGGGATGGCAATATTTCCAAAATCCAACAAGCGATAAATACCGCAAGACACGAAGTAACAGGGTTCACACCGTCTTTCTTAGTTTACGGCAGACATATACCTCTATCTGGATCATATTATAAAAACTTAGATTTGGATGTCAATGTTGACAGCGAAATAATTCCGGGTAACAGGGGTGCGTACGCCGAAAATTTAAAGGGTTTAAAAGATATTTTTTCCCGACGTGCGTAGTAGGATACATAAGGCTTATGAACGGAACAGTAAGTCTTACAACCTTAGAAAAAGGGATTTTGCCTTTAATATAGGTGATCACGTTTGGCGAAAAAATAAAATTCTTTCCAGTGCAGCAGATAAATTCACATCTAAGTTGGTACCTAAGTATGTGCATTGCGTGATTAGAGAAAAGATTTCAGATTTAGTTTATGGTTTAGTTAATTTAGATGGGACTAAAATAGGACGATGGCATATTAAAGACTTAAAACCATTCAACGGACCTAACCCTAGTGAAAGTTTGTCAGAAGAAGAATAATTTATATTTACATTATCTTAATTGCTTAAATTTTTTTTGATGTTGCTCTGTAGAGGTGACGACCTCGTTTTTTTTGACTGTTATAAAAGTTGAGCAGAGGATAGCTTACTTTTGTTGTTTAATGCTAAGGTTTTGGGTACTGATCACATCCAAACTTAGGTTGATTGTAGTTGATGTTTAGCATCGACTCAGCTGTTGCGAGCTTGCGAAAGAGTCACACTCAGGAAATATCATAAGACTGGTATGTCGGTGGTCGCGGGATTTGATTTGCTTATGACCCCAAATAATATCCAGTTCTTGACACTTGGAAGCGAAATTTTGATTAGAGGCAATCCAAGGTGATCTTGAGTTAGGACAAGCGCAAGATGGAGCTCGTGTAGTGTGATGTAGAGTCAAGATTTTATGAGCAATTTCAAAGTTTGTTACCCGAGTGGGTGTATTTCTATTACCTTAGTGGTATATGTTGGGTGCAATTAAGAGTAAATTGATTTTGGTTTATCCAGTAAGTCTAAGACTTGGATTATTTTGATTTAGATCTTCTTCTGAATTGACAAACTGAGGGTATTTTCTATTTTTTTCAGAGCCGTTTAAACGTTACCTTTGAGTCACTAATTTTTTTAAATTTTTTTTGCATGGACTCATAGGCGTATGTTGAGTTTTTTCGGTTCACTATCAGATTGATAGAAAATTGAAGTTCTGCAGGAGAACTAAAGGCTGATCATTTACAAGAGATGAGAGCAGACTAAGACAGTCGTTTCACAAAGAAATGATCAAAATCTGATACCGAGATGAGAACCTTGTCAAGAGAGGCTAAGCGCAGTGAAGGAAGATTCCTAACCGAATTTTTAGATTTCCAAGAGGTAATCTAGGAGTTTGGGCTGACAGAAAACGGTTATGCCTGATACCTGTAGCAGTTTCTTCTAGAGGCTATTGTCTAGGAAGACGATTAACACCATGATCGAATATTTTAGCTGTCAACGATGTTTTTCTTCTTGTTTCTGATTAAGCTGGAAAAGCTCTTGTCGTCTTCAACAGTTTTGTTGCGTTGCCACCGAAAAATAGAGAAATTTTTGCTTCATGTAGCTTTTTAAGCTCATTTTCGTTTTTTTAAAAAAAATTTCGTTAGAAGCTTGGTTAAGTTAACCTTATAAACCTTTTAGGTTGTATCCCATGAGTTATCTGTTTTTACAGGCTGTGATGCACCGGGTGCTAACAGATGCCGTTACGACGTTTGGCTGGGAGTTAGTCTTCCTGAGGAACAGACTGATTGGAAGGGTAGTCTATGGGGGGTGAACGTTTGACCTTTGGGACCTTTAGGGGTTTTGTTACCCAATGGTTATTTCTATTTGAACCAAAGGAGAGCCTAGCTACTGTAGTCGACCTCAGCTCCAATTAGCCTATTAGTGGTGACAGGCTGTTGGCAGTAGTGTGTTTCGGAACACCCTATTGATTAATTTTTTTGACTTATGGTGGTGTGGTAGACACCGTTTCAGTTTAGTGGATGCTATAATCTACTCCCTTTTGTTGGTGGACACCAGGGTCACCAATTCTGTATTTTATTGTCTCCACCTTTCAGTATATCGTGGCGAGGTGTTTGTCTCCTGTTATGTGGGATGGATTGAATGTTTTTCGTTGTTGTTCTAGGGCGAGACCAGTACACGAGGGTTCTTCATGCAACTTGAGGAAGCGCAATGCTGGTTAAGTTTTATATCTCTGTGTAGCCACCCTGAAGAATGACGGAGGGCGTTTCTTCTGGCTCATGTTTCTAGGCAGATTTGTCACTTTGGTGCGATGTGCTGAAGATTTGATTAGCTTTTGCTAAGAGCTTTCACCAAGCTCAGTATGGAGTTATCATAACCAAGAGTTTGGGATTTGAACTCCTGTATGTATTTCTGTATATATTTCTGTACATATTTCTGTATATATTTCGGTGTATGTTGGTTGCCTGAGGGCATGTGCTCAAAATGCGTGATTTTGAGTCGTTTTGTTTATGGACTCCCATATATAGGATTATGACTTTAGGGAGGTCCTATTTCGAGACTTGCTGTCTCACATAGTTATGTTAGGAATGTTTCCTTGAATGTTAGTTGCGCGTGGACTAATCATTCTGTTCTTTGTGAAAATTGCTTTTTGAAGCAGGATCATTCAGTTTGGTGAATTTTAGCTTTTATAGCTATTCACTGTGTTTAGAGTGAATTTTAGCTTTTGTAGCTATTCACTGTGCCTATAGTGATATTGTTAGCTTTTATAGCTGCTCACTATGTTAATGGCGAGATTGTTCTTTTAGAACGCAGACTTTGTGTAGTCGAGGACTATTTACAGAGTGTTTTCTTGGCGAATAGCCGAGGCTTTTTTCTGGCGATGTACCAGAATGTTTTCTTGGCGAGGAGCCGAGCTTTTTTCTGGCGATATACCAGAGTGTTTTGTTGGCGATAAGCTGACGTGTTTTCTGGCGATCAACCAGAGCGTTTTCCCTAGCGATTTTAGCATGTCTAGATGTCTTAGGACGTCGACATTGCGCGATAGAGTGCGATTATTTTCTGATGCGACTAGTAGTGATACTAGATTTAGAATGTTCTCTTAGCGATGAGCTAGAGCATGGATGGCGATTTTTCCCGAGTGTTTGTCTGGATATTTATCCAGATATTTTTTTTTGGCTTTGTGCTAAATGGTCTGACAAGACTTTCTCCTTTTAGTGTTAGTGTTTGCACTAGAATCAGTTTTTTATTTTTCTTTATTTAAGAATTTTTATAAATTTCTTTTGCTGAAATAAAAAATTTTCAGACAATCCTTAAAATATTTTAAGGGGGTGTTCATATTTTATTTCAGTTCATTTTTTTGATTTAGACAAGAGTCTAGACAAAGTTATATTTTTTGTTTTGGTAACAATAACAGAGATGATTCTTTTATATAAGAAGACCGCGATTGTTATTTTGGAAAGGTATTTCTTATGTTCGTGCAAGGATTTTTATTTGCTTTTTGATGTACTTAACCTTAGTGTCTAATTAAGTTAAGTCTAGTTATAAGATTCTTGTGATCATGCAAAGATTTTCATTTGGTTTTCATTGTACTTAATATTAGTGCTTAATTGAATTAAGTCTAGTAGTAAGGTCCGAAGTTTGTACTTTTGTTTTAAGTTCTGACCTTAGTATTAAGTGATAGTGTACCACTTTGTACCTTTTCATAAATAGCCTAAGTTTAATAGACTAGTGTAGTCTATTTCTTTTTGGAAGGGGGTAAATGTAACATTCATTTTTTCCTAGATTTTAAGACCATGTAATGTTACTGATTTTTCACTTCAAATTGTACTTATTTTCATTTTTGTATCGAACGGTATATTAAACAGAGATTCCAAGACGTTCGGTATATACTGTGCAGTGCGGGTTCCTGACCGAATCTACCGCTACGCCGCGATTGGTGAAATGTGTGTATCCGCAGTTTTGGTTCCGGCGTCGCCATATTACCGGCAGAGTTTGCACGGTTTATTTAAGGGTCCGAGAAACGACTGTCTTGCTAATTTCCATCTAGCCGTCGAGATGGCTGAGTACCATCAAGCCGCAGAGGCTAACTTTCATCGGAACCGCCAAGTAGGCTTTCTTCGACTGAGCTACAGTAAAGGCTCATAACAAACATCATGCGAGCTAAGTAAAGCACAAGTTTCTTAACGAAAAGCCGTAGTGGGCTCTCTAAGTGTCTACTAGAAAAGTGTGAAATCGGTCGTATTCCATCGAAGCCGGAATAAGAACAGTAAGTTACCAAAACATCCTTCAATAGACCTATCCCTGAGTAGTGCCTTAACAGCAATTTAAACAGACTAAAAAGTGAAGTGAAAAGCACTATTTTTCGTCTTCGGGGGTAGTCATAGTTCAGAATTTAAATATAATAACTACTAGTTAGGCTAGAATTTTTTTGTAGAACTGCAAAGGTTAGAACTTTTTATTTTTAAAAAACATGAATAAATTTTCTTTTTGTTGATTAAAGCTAGTGTCTCACTGAATACCTATTTTTCTTTTCGGGATAAGTTGTACTAGACTAATTCTTTTTAGTAATACCCATAAAACCCTTCAGTATTTTTTCATTTTTTTAACTGAAGTTAGATCCTTTCTATTTTAAAATGAATGGTGCCCAAAAAACTTGTACAACTGAAGCTTTCTAAAAATAGAAAAAAATTCCAAAAAGACGTACAAAAATTATCTCTTACCCATATCTCTCTACCAAGGAAAACTGAGTTAGTGTGTGTTTAATTTCTTTAGTTCTTTTAAAATCAGGATTCACTCGATTCATTATCAGAAATTAAAGCGGGGCTGCAAGAAAATTGTGCTCAAGCTTGGGGCATCCAATATTCAAACGGTACAAAATTGCGCTCAAGCGTGGGACAAACAACTTCTCACAGGGTACAAAAAAAGATGCCTCAAACTGAGGACAGTTTAGCAGGTTACAAAATGACACCACAACGTGCGGGCAAGTTCAAATGTTACAATATAATGCAACGTTTCTCTGTCTGCCTGTCTGTCCGTTAGTACAGTACGCGAACTACTTATCCGTTTTACGTGTTTTTTGTTTAATTCATATTTAAATATTCTATTCGCGAATAACTCGACATATATATACTTTCGTTACGGCTTTTTTAGGAGAAAATGAAATCGTACTAAAATGTTATAAATTTATGAAAGAATCAATTAATGGAGTTTTTCAAAAATTTTGTGTTCATTGGTGATGTATTTCAGTTTATATTTCAAACATTTTTTTTAATTTCCAGCTGTTTTAAAAGGTCAAACCTTTTACCTTTGTTTTCATTATGTAGAGGCTTTACATTATGTAAATCTATCAGGTCATTATTTTTAATACAATGTGTCGACATGCTGGCCTTTTCTATACCATTTATGACTGACCTTCTGTGTTTTTGCAATCTATCACCTAAAGATCTAACTGTTTGTCTCATGTATATTGCTTGATAATCTCCACAGGTAGTTTTTATAAATTCCTGATTTCCCGAATAATATTTGTTTTGTCCTTATTATTGATCAGCAATAATAATAATGTACTTTTCTTTATAACAACAATACTTTTAAACAACAATAAGTATTTATGAGTATTTATAAGATTGAAACGAAAATTATAAATTAAAATAATTATAAATTAAACTCAACAATAATAATTTTCTGTGCCCAACTTTCCTTATTGGTTGCTTCGTTGTCTCTTTTTCAGTTTGTGCCCTGATGAAGGTCCCAACCTAGTACCGAAATATTGGCTAAATGAATATAGTGTGAACATCTGTTGCTGCCCATTTGCCGAGTTCCCCAACTAATTTCATATCTTAGGATTTGTTAGATACGGCAACTTTTGCTTTCTCTCTCTTTATTTTATATATATATATATATATATATATATATATATATATATATATATATATATATATATAACAAGGATTTTCTACAGCTGACTCCGTCTTCCTTCTCTCAGCCTTTGATTCCATCCATTTCTATCTTCCCAGTCTCCATCCGTTAGACCCCTGTCCTCCATAGCCTCGTCCACATCGTCTCTCCACGATCGTCTGGGTCTTCCTCTTTTTCTTCTCCCTATAGGGCTCCACTCCATTATTTTCTTTATCCACCTATTATCTTCGCTTCGTCTTATGTGTCCATACCATTTTAATCGTTTTTCTTCAATGGTGTTTATTGCGCTTCTTATTTCTTCATTTGTTATTCTCTCGATACGTGTCACTCTACAACATCTTCTCCAATACTCCATCTCTACCGCGTTAATTTTAGATTTATTTTCTTTTGTTGATCGTCCATATTTCTAAGCCGTATGTCATTATGCTTTGTATTATTGATTTGTATATGCGTGTTTTGTTTCTCTTTTTGTAATGTGCTTGTCCCACAGGATCGAATTTAATTGCCTTATGCATGTTCGCGTTTGTCCTAATCTAGCTTTAATCTCTTCTTCTGATGTTGCGTTTTTTGAAATGATGTTTCCTAGATATTTAAATCTATCGGTTCCTTTGATTATTGTTTCGTTATCTACTTCTAGATTCTCCACGTTTCCCTCCTTTGTTGTTAGATATTCCGTTTTATCAATGTTTATTGCTAATCCTGCTTTAGTGTATTCTTCTTTCAGTTTTCTTACCATATAACTGAGGTCTTCCTCATCTTGCGCTATGATTACTTGGTCGTCTGCGAAACTTAGAGTATATAAGTAATCTTCTCGTATTGGGACTCCCATTCCACTACATTTTTGCTTCCATTTTTTTTATGTTTGTTCGAGGTATATTTTGAATAGTGTTGGGGATGTAGAGCATCCTTGTAATAGGCCTTTTGATGTTTGGAGTCTCTTCCCTATTTTATGTCCTATTTTTATGTTGACTGTGTTGTTTTCGTAGAGAGCTTTTACTGCGTATATTAGTTCTTTGTCAACGCCTATTTCTTTCATTGCGTTCCATAATCTTTGTCTTGGTACTGAATCATAGGCCTTTCTTATGTCTATGAAGGCTAGATGAACTTCTCTATTCTTTTGCCAGTTTTTTTTTTTCCATTGATTGTTTTATAGTGTATATGTGGTCTATACATGATTTTCTGCCGTAAAGCCTGCTTGGTCTTCTCCAATTTTTCTTTTTATATTTTCCTCCATGATATTTTTAATAATTTTTCCATACTCGATATTATGCTTAGGCCTCTATAGTTTGTGCATTTTCTGCGGTCTCTCTTTTTAAATACAGTCCCTGGCCAAATTATTAGACGCACTGTATTTTTTTTAGTAATTTTATGTTTCTTAAGAGTTTTTATGCAATTGTTGTAGACTACATATTTGTATTTATTTTTAACATATGGTAACACTGTGTTGACAAAGTGATACATGAACGTAAATAAGTACAAACCTGTATCAGTCGCGATCGGAATCGAGTCAGGTACGGACGTGTTTCTGTGACTTTATGGACTGTGATTGTTTGTTTAATAGTTTCATACTACTCAGTTATTAGTTTATTTTGAATGCAGTGTTTTAAAAAAGTAATTGGACTATTTTCATTATGGGTAGAAAAGGCGATCTTTCACCACGTAAAAAAGCTGAAGTGAAGGCCCTTGTGATTGCGAAAACATTTACAAACCGAGAAATATCACGAAGATTGGAGGTTTCTGAAGCTAGTGTACGACGCATAAAAAAGAAAATTGAGTCAAGGAAGGAATTAAGCCCGAAAAGAAAGAAAAGATGCGGTAGAAAACCAATTTTCACTCCACGGTCAGAGAGATGTTTGAAAAAAATTTGTGTAGAAAACAGATTTGCTACCACAAAGGTAATAAAATCACAACTCCAGGATGCTAGCGTAAATGCTTCTGAGCGCACTGTTCGAAGAAAATTGAAAGAATTAGATTTTAAGGCCTGTCGCCCCGCCAGGAAGCCCAAGTTAACAGCTGCAATGAAAGCAAAGCGCCTGAAGTGGGCCAAACAATGGCAAGACAAAGATGTGGACTTCTGGAGATCGGTAAGATACAGCAATTTAATCAATAATTGATACATTATTATCATTTTCAGTTAAATAAAGCAAATAAACATGGAAGTTTATATATTTTTCCTATTTTTGACAGGTCTGCTTCAGTGACGAAAGCACATTCGAAATTTTGCAGAATAAAGCTCAGTATGTGCGTCGTCGTCATGGAGAAAAGTTTCATCCTGATTGTGTCGTCCCGACGGTAAAATATCCAACCAAAGTGATGATTTGGTCAGTCATCAGCGGCAAGGGCACTGGACGTCTGTACGTCGTCAAAGGAATAATGAGGCAAGATCAGTACAAAGAAGTATTACAAAATCGGTTGATTCCGCAGCTCAGAGAATGGTTTCCAAATGGGGACCCATTCACTTTCATGCAAGATGGAGCTCCCTGCCACACTGTTCGGTCTGTTAAAGCTTCTTTGGCAGAAAAAAATATCACTCTGTTGGATTGGCCCTGATATGAACCCCATTGAAAATGTGTGGGAGCTGATGAAAAGAGAAGTGGCTAAAGATGTGATTACCAACAAAACCCAGCTCCTAGAAAAGATTATTCATGAGTGGAATCATCATCCTCAAATGCAGGAGACAGTACAATCTTGCATTGATAGCATGCCGCGCAGAATTAAAGCTTTGATAGCGGCTAAAGGTGGCTCAACTAAATATTGACTTTTACTAACATTAATTTCACTTTTCTTTCAAACTTAATAAACTTATGCTTTTCTAAATTAATGCTGTTTTATTTATGTCAAATAAATAGGTAATTGATTGGATAATATAAAAATAAAAAAACAAATCAATTTAAAATAATAAAACGGTACAATATCACTCGGTAATTAATATTTTACATGAAATCTTGCAGTGCGTCTAATAATTTGGCCAGGGACTGTATATATATGTATATATATATATATATATATATATATATATATATATATATATATATATATATATATATATATATATATATTGAATTTTCGGATGCTTTCCTGGTAAATAAAGGTGTAAGACAGTCTGTCTCCTACGCTCCTCAAAATCCACTTGAATGAGTCCCTGAACAGCTAGCGAAGATCTTGGTATGGAATGGGTATACAAATGACCGATGAAACTACCCTGTACACACTGCATTTTCGTTGATAATCAGGTAGTAATTGCTCAAGACCGAGACGACCAGGAATTCATGACAAACCGACTGACCCTAGAGTACGAGATATAGGGCTTACAAGTGAATAAGACAAAAACAAAATATATGTGTGTAAGAGGAGATAACGACAATCTAGTACTAGAAGACGGAAAAATAATTACCTCATGAAAGATAGTGGGCGCTCTGACCTCGTTACTATGTTCAAGAACCATCTCGAAACAGAAGGAAACCCAACTGTATGATACTATTTTCATGAGTGTGGTTTTATTTGGATGTGAAGTTTGGCAAGTGAATAAAACAACCGGATGCTACTCGCACTGGAGATGGACTTCCGGTACAATGTATGTGAAGATCCATGCACATAACCAATGAAATTATGAGCAGTATACCTACTATTATGGACGAAATTGTTGTTATGGCCACGCATAAAGGATGATGGACCATGGATTACCGAAACAAATAATGGAATGGCATCCTCTACAGACCAAAAGGGGTAGATTTAAGAACACATGGATAAACGAAATCCAAAAGGCAATGTCGGCCAGGAGATTGGGCTAATATGCGAAAGTGGAGACTGGGAACCGGAAGGTGCAGAACGATATAAATCTAAGAATAGATAGATCAAAGTAGATATTACACTTTATCACGTTAATAAACTATCCTGTATATATTATGTAGATAATTTAATATTTTTCGAGAGCCCAAATTTATTAGTATTAAGAAAAATCTAATAGCGTTCTTAAATTCGGTCGTTTTAAACTATAAAAAACAAACAAAAAGAAACAGATATTACAAGAATTTACCACCATCTTTTATTGAAACAGCTATATCGAAAGGAACTAATAGCGCCTTATTAGGAAACTTTATTACATTTTTTACATTCAATTTAGCAATATTAGATATAAATTGCTGGAGAAGTTTGAAGTGGAACTAATTTTAGAGTACAAAATCTCATTAACGATAGACCAATAAAAAGAAAATGATTGCACTTAAACGATTTTATTTCTCCAACCACAATTTTTATAGTTGTCAATTTTATTAGTGAAATAATAAAACATTATCAGCTAGATCCAGGTGATTTTCGAGAAATGGAATAACTAACAAGATCGGATTTAAGGTATACAGATTTTTCTTCACAGATATTACTGTCTTAATGTCGTATCGATATTTTGATTTTGATAAATTAAGTATCGGTTTTCTATCGGTCGGTTAAGTTATTAAACGGATGAAACTCGTGGGTCACCGTTTGGAAAAGGGTCCTCCGGGCTATAAGCGATAAACCAACAGTCAATGCGCATGTTAGTAATTGGTTCCTTGTTAGCTGTTATTATATTCCCTGAAAAGCAAACAGCCCGGGACAAGAAAATAATAAAAAAAAAAACGGAGAGCAAGTCGGAATTTAATTTTAAAATCGTGTTATTTTTTTCAAAATTTTCAGTTGGTTAAATATTTTTCAAGGTTCTTGGGGTAATAGAAAATTGTGTAAATTAAATTAAAGATGTTGCTTTGTATATATCTTCTTATACGTTCTTCTTAGGTTTTTTTAAATCAAGGAATCTGAAAAGTATGTTGTGTTTATATTATTTTGACATAACTGAACGGGTAAGGAGCTAATGAGAAAGAAGGTAAGGTAGAGGAGTTTCTTCGAATACATTGTGTGATTCTTCGACGAATCTAAAAATCGTGTTATTTTTTCAATATTTTTAATTAGTCAAATATGTAAGGCAAGAGGTTAGCGGCTTCATATTTATAATATTATAAGTCTTTTCAAAGTTCTTAGGGTGAAGGGAAATTGTATAATTTGAATGGAAGGTGTTAATAAGACAGGTTGCTTTGTATAGATCTTCTTGTATATGTTTCTTTTACCAAGGAATCTGAAAAGTGTGTTTTTTTATATTATTTTCACTTAATTGAACATGTAAGGAGTTAATGAGAAAGGAGGTAAAGTTAGAGGGGTTACTTCGAATATATTGTGTTATTCTTCGACGAATCTAAAAATCGTGCTATTTTTTCAATATTATCAATTAGTTAAATATATCAGGTGCTAAGAACGTAGGGCAAGAGGTTAGTGGCGCTACTTTATTGGTATAGCATTATACGTCTTTTTCAATATCCTTAGTTTTTAGGATCCACATAAAGGTTGCTTTATGTGGATCTTTTTATACGTTCTTCTTAGGGTTTTGTAACTCAAATAATCTGAAAAAAGTGTTATTGTTACATTATTTTCACTAATTGAACATGTAAGGAGATAATGAGAAAGAAGGTAAGGTTAGAGAGGTTACTGCGACAACATTGTGTTATTCTTCGACGAATCTTAAAATCGTGTTATTTTTTCAACATTTTTAATTGGTCAGTGTTAATCACGTAGTAGCGTGGCGCTACTTCATTTGTATAGTATTCTAGTAATATAAAGTCTTTTTCAAAGTTCTTAGGGTGAAGGAAAATTGTGTAATTTGAATAAAAGGTGTTAATAAGACAGGCTGCTTTATATATATATATATATATATATATATATATATATATATATATATATATATATATATATATATATATATACATATATATATATATATATATATATATATATATATATATATATATATATATATATATATATATATATATTAGAGTGACCGGATCTCATAGAGGGGGGAAAAAATGTCGGAATCTTATTCGTCTGGACCCCACAAAACGATTCCCCTTTCCAGATATTGAGATAGCCGAAATTTGAGCTCGATTAAACCACGTTAACCCGTGCCGCTCGTCGCTCAAAGTTTGAAAAAATCCAAATTTTTGGCCAAAAAGCTGACATATGGAGCCATAACTCCAGAACGGTAAATAATAGAAATACGCTTAATATCTCAAAAGAAAGCTAATGTTGTTCTTCAAAATTTATATTCTATACATAATTGTTGTTATTTTAAGTCAAACCGAGTTACAACAGCCTTTAGCCCCAAAAACGTGACCTGGTACCACTAGGAGCATACTTCGTATATTTTGTTATTAAGTGATAAATTTTGCTTTTTTTTGGTATATTTTTGAGTTTAAAGTAGAAATATAATAAAAAAAAAACAAGTAATACTGATAAGTCTAATGACATTTTTTTTATTTTAAAATATAAAAATTAGGTATATAATACATACAAAACAGACACAGAAAAGATACAGACGTAGTACCTACATGAGTTGATAATTTTACATAGTTATCTAATCTATTCTAGAGCTTTTGTTAAAGTAGTTTTTGAAACGTCAGGATATAATGCTCGGCATTTACTTACAACTTGCAGGACATATTGCTTTTGGTCTTTATCTTTTGCCAGAAGGTCATTAAAGTCGGTTATTAATTTAACACCACGCTCAGCCATATCATTAACTACTTTTAATGTTTTGACAATTTTCAATCCTTCTTGGAAGTCATTATTTTGAGGCCAGGTGTTTGGATGTTGTCTTAGGAAATCTGTTTTTATATTAAATTGGTCAAAGAATGTAAACGTTTCTTTGGTAAGTAAATTTATCAATCCTCCATCAACTACCTCTTTTAAGTTTTCTTTCCTAACTTTTGGATTTACAACCCTAGCGTGCTGTGATGGTTCATCTGTGCTACTGAGCAATTTATTAGCCATTAACAAATTTTCATCGTCTGTAATGGTGGGATCAAAAAACGATAATCCCACCAACTTTGCATTCAAATACCACAAATGGTTCGAAAATTTGGCCAGGGCTATTTCTGCAATGTCGTTGTCACATTCTTTATAGTCTAACAGACTATGCAAATTACCTAAATCTTGCTTTGGTGCAAGATGAGCTTTTGGAGCATTGAACCAAGCTTTATAATAAATTTTAACTAGGAAAACAGAAATGGCACGCACAGAACTTTCTTCTTCTTTAGACATCTTAAATTGACGACGAAAAATGAACATTTTTAAGCAGTAAATAGCCTTTGCCATCCACCTAGTGTGATGAATGGCTCCTGGAGTTCTAAAACCCACAACATTGCCGTTTAGTGATCCAACAAATACGAGAACCAACTGCAATAGCTCCTTGTAGTCATCTCGGGGGTGGCTCTCAGTTAATTTGGTCTCGAATTCAGCAGTAACATTTGCAATTACTTCTGGAGTTAGCTGCTTTTGTATTAGATTGTCACTGATACCTGTGTCGTATTTTCCTTTGTCTATCTTGGGCCACGCAGTGAGGAATCTCTTGAAAATGTCTGGATGAGGTCCAGTGGTTGATCCCATTTTTGTGTCGAATACGCCTCTTAACAGAATTTCCAAGATATGGTGACGGCAAGCTAGGTATAACAATTCTCTTCCTAACATTTGCTCCAATATGACGCATGCTCCTTTGAGTCTTCCCGTGTTGGATGCTGTACTGTCGAAGCACATCGCCTTAACGGTGTTGAGAAGACCCCATTCATGTAGGCATTCATATACGGCTACGGCTTCCTCCTCTCCAGAGTTGTTTGCTGTTACAGGAACTCCCAGCAGCTGTTCCTTTTCGCCATATGAAATAGCTATAGCTATTCGCTCACATTGTTCATTTTTTAAAACACCCGGTAAAAGTTTACCGTCCCAATGGACAACCACGGGCTCTTTTTCAGGAATGTTTACTTTATCAAAATTTTTTTTATTATATTGTTCTCTGAACATTTGCCTTCTATCATGTAATAAAGTTTTCGAGACTTTGTACTCAAGAGGGTCAAGGTTTAGTGCTTCTAGAGTAGCTATTAAAATTCTCGTGGCATTTCTGTCGGATACCTTACATCGATCTAATAAAATGGACAATTTCATGTTTAAAATCTCTTTAACGCCCCTTGCAAATGAAACTTTCATCCTCTTGCTCTCAGATGGTCCTGGATCTTCTGCAGCTTCTTCAGGGATGTCCATTTCCTCCAAGCTCTCAAGTTCCTGGTAGATGCTGTCCTCTTCAGTGTCTTAAAATATCTTCACTAGGTAATTGTTCGATCTAATCAGCTCAAAGGTACTTTAGAAACTAAACTGAATAAATAAAAGGTCGGTTGTACGCTGAAGTAAAATCACCATCCCTATAATAGAAATTAGATTCACCCTAGTTTTTACCTGTCAAACGGGTCTTTCTTTGGTAAACTAGTCAGGTAATCCCCATATAATAAAAGATTAAATTTGAACAAAAGGCTCTTTATGTTTGAAAATTGAGTTCCAAAATACTTTTTAACAAAAAAATGTTAATTCCGAGACACATTATGTAAAAACCCGTAAAATTCTTAGAATACTCCCAAACTGGCTCCTACTGGTACCAGGTCACGTTTTTGGGGCTAAAGGCTGTTGTAACTCGCTTTGACTTAAAATAACAACAATTATGTATAGAATATAAATTTTGAAGAACAACACTAGCTTTCTTTTGAGATATTAAGCGTGTTTCTATTATTTACCGTTCTGGAGTTATGGCTCCATATGTCAGCTTTTTGGCCAAAAATTTGGATTTTTCAAACTTTGAGCGACGAGCGGCACGGGTTAACGTCGTTTAATCGAGCTCAAATTTCGGCTATCTCAATATCTGGAAAGGGAAATCGTTTTGTGGGGTCCAGACGAACAAAATTCCGACATCGATTTTTTGCGGTCACCCTAATAAATATATATATATATATATATATATATATATATATATATATATATATATATATATATATATATATATATATATATACTATAGAGGTTTTCACGAATGGTGGAATGTAATATATTAAAATTCCGGGTTTCAATCCGACTGTCTAACAATGCGTATCGAGATCATACCGACTCACCGAACCAGACACGAGACAGCAAGAAATTACACAATCACTCACAAAGACCAGTCCATACGGAGAGTATTAGAAAGGCAGCGCCATCCACAGACGAGGACAGAAGAACGCGACTTCAACCAGAGTAGAGTCCTATTACCGTATGTGAAAGGAGTTACAGATAGGATTGGAAGAGTCCTAAGAAAACACAACATAGGCACAGAAACAAACCACAAAATACTCTGACCGATATCCTGGGTAACCCCAAGGACAAGAGAAAACTGAAAAACCGTGGAGTTTACAGCATCCCATGCGGAGACTGCCACAAATTGTACATAGTACAAACAACCAGAAGAATCTCCACCCGGATCCAAGAACATAAAATAAGTGTCAAAAACAAACAAACAACGTCAGCTCTTTTTTTAGCACCATCATGATACTGGTCACAACATCAGTTTTGAGGGATCTAAACGAATAGCTTTTATTTCACATTATAAACCACGCAGAGTGAGAGAGGCTATGGAAATTGAAAAGAATGGACAGCTAAATAAGCGAGATGATGCGCTGAATATCTCCACTACATGCAAGGGTCTACTAGACCAAGAAATAACCAAAACATCGAGAAAGCGGCAGTCAGCATAGCGCCAGAACCCGTAATTACCACCCAGCCAGCAAACACCGATGTTCGGACGAACACTTCCGACCCTCCCCCCACTTACAATCTGCGTAGACACCGACCTATAAAAGACGGCGACCGCACGTCGGTTTCTCAGTTAGCTTCGAGCGGCAGCAGCAGCAAGATCACAATATCGAGCAGCAGCAGTAGCAGGAGCACTTGAAAATTCCAAATGAGATTTTGCCGAAACGTCGTGCAAATTCATTGTTAGACGAACGGATTGAAACCCGGAATTTTAATGTATTATAAAATCGCGTTATTTTTTCAACATTTTCAATTGGACTTCGAATACATTGGGTTATTCATCGACAAATCTAAAAATCGTGTTATTTTTTCAATATTTTGAATTGGTTAAATATGTCAAGTGTTAATAATGTAGAGAAAAAGGTTCCCGGCGCTACTTCATACGTAAAGTATTATAAGTCCTTTTCAAAGTTCTTAGGGTGAAGGAAAATTGTGTATTTTGAATGAAAGGTACTAATAAGACAGGCTGCTTTGTCTCTATCTTCTTATACGTTCTTCTTAGGGGTCTCTAAACCAAAAAATCTGAAAGATGTGTTATTGTTACATTATTATCACTTAATTGAACATGTAGGGAGTTAATAAGAAAGAAGGTGAAGTTACACTGTGTTATTATTCGCCGAATGTTAAAATCGTGTTATTTTTTCAATATTTTCAATTGGTCAAATATGTCAGATGTCAATAACGTAGATCAAGAGGTTAGCAATGCTAATTCATTAAGTCTTTTCCAAGGTTCTTGGGGTGATAGAAAATTATGCAATTTAAATGAAAGATCTTAATAAGACAGGTTGCTTAATATGTATCTTCTTATACTTTCTTCTTAGGGTTTTTTTAAACCACGGTATCTGAAAAGTGTGTTATTTTTACACTATTTTCACTTAATTAAACATATAAGGAGAAAGAAGGTAAAGTTAGAGTGGGTAGTTCGAACACATTGTGTTATTCTTTTTAATCGTGTTATTTTTTCGATATTTTCAATTTGTCAAATATATCATGTGTTACTAACGTAGGGCAAGAGGTTAGCGGCGCTACTTCATTTGTATAGTATTATAAGTCTTTTTCAAGGTTCTTAGGATGAAGGAAAATTGTGTAATTTGAATGAAAGGTGTTAATAAGACAGGTTGTTTTATACGTATCTTCTTATACGTTCTTCTTAGGGTTTTTAAACCCAGCTATCTGAAAAGTGTGTTATTTGTCCACCATTTTCACTTAATTGAACAGGCAAGGAGATAATGAGAAAGAAGGTAAGGTTAAAGGGGTTACTTCGAATATATTGTGTTATTTTACGTCGTATAATAAAATCGCTTTTTTTAATATGTTCAATTGGTCAAATATGTCAGGTGTTAATAATGTAAAGCAAGGGATTAGCGGCGCTACTTCATTTGTATAGTAACAGACTTCGAATACACTGTGTTATTCTTCGACCAATCTTAAAATCGTGTTATTTTTTCAATATTTTCAATTGGACAAATATGTCAGATGTTAATAACGTAGATCAAGAGGTTGGCAACGCTACTTCATTAAGTTTTTTTCAATGTCCTTAGAGTAATATAAAATTGTGTAAATTAAATTAAAGATGTTAATAAGACAGGTTGCTTTGTACATATCTTCTTATACGTTCTTCTTAGGTTTTTTAAAACCAAGGAATCTGAAAAGTGTGTTGTGTTTATATTATTTTGACATAACTAAACGTGTAAGGAGCTAATGAGAAAGAAGGTAAGGTAGAGGGGTTACTTCGAATATATTGTATGATTCTTCGACAAATCTAAAAATCGTGTTATTTTTTCAATATTTTTAATTCGTCAAATATGTCAGGGGTTAATAATGTAGTTCAAGGGGTTAGCGGCACTACTTCATATGTATAGTATTATAAGTCTTTTTCAAGCTTCTTAGGATAAAGGAAAATTGTGTAATTTGACTGAAAGGTGTTAATAAGACAGGTTGTTTTATATGTATCTTCTTATACGTCCTTCTTAGGGTTTTTAAACCAAAGTATCTGTAAAGTGTGTTATTTGATCGTTCTTTTCACTTAATTGAACATGTAAGGAGATAATGAGACAGAAGGTAAGGTTAAAGGGGTCACTTCCAATACATTGTGTGATTCTTCGACGAATCTAAAAATCGTGTTATTTTTTCAATATTTTTAATTCGTCAAATATGTCAGGGGTTAATAAGGTAGGGCAAGAGGTTAGCGGCACTACTTCATTTGTATAGTATTATAGGTCTTTTTCAAGGTTCTTAGGATGAAGGAAAATTGTGTAATTTAAATAAAAGGTGTTAATAAGACAGGTTGTTTTATATGTATATGTATTTATACGTTCTTCTTAAGGTTTTTAAACCAAAGTATCTGAGAAGTGTGTTATTTGTCCACTATTTTCACTTAATTGAACATGTAAGGAGATAATGGGAAAGTCCTTTTCAAGGTTCTTAGGGTGAAGGAAAATTGTGTATTTTGAATGAAAGGTACTAATAAGACAGGCTGCTTTGTCTCTATCTTCTTATACGTTCTTCTTAGCGGTCTCTAAACCAAAAAATCTGACAGATGTGTTATTGTTACATTATTATCACCTAATTGAACACGTAGGAAGTTAATAAGAAAGAAGGTGAAGTTACACTGTGTTATTATTCGCCGAATCTTAAAATCGTGTTATTTTTTCAATATTTTCAGTTGGTCAAATATGTCAGATGTCAATAACGTAGATCAAGAGGTTAGCAATGCTAATTCAATAAGTTTTTTTCAAGGTTCTTGGGGTGATAGAAAATTGTGCAATTTAAATGAAAGATCTTAATAAGACAGGTTGCTTTATATGTATCTTCTTATACTTTCTTCTTAGGGTTTTTTTAAACCAAGGTATCTGAAAAGTGTGTTATTTTTACACTATTTTCACTTAATTAAACATATAAGGAGAAAGTAGGTAAAGTTAGAGGGGGTAGTTCGAACGCATTGTGTTATTCTTTTTAATCGTGTTATTTTTTCGATATTTTCAATTTGTCAAATATATCATGTGTTAATAACGTAGGGCAAGAGGTTAGCGGCGCTACTTCATTTGTATAGTATTATAGGTCTTTTTCAAGGTTCTTCGGATGAAGGAAAATTGTGTAATTTGAATAAAAGGTGTTAATAAGACAGGTTGTTTTATATGTATATGTATTTATACGTTCTTAAGGTTTTTAAACCAAAGTATCTGAAAAGTGTGTTATTTGTCCACTATTTTCACTTAATTGAACATGTAAGGAGATAATGAGAAAGATGGTAAGGTTAAAGGGGTTACTTCGAATACATTGTGTTATTTTACGACGTATATTAAAATCGCTTTTTTTAATATTTTCAATTGGTCAAATATGTCAGGTGTTAATAATGTAAAGCAAGGGATTAGCGGCGCTACTTCATTTGTATAGTAACAGATTTCGAATACACTGTGTTATTCTTCGACGAATCTTAAAATCGTGTTATTTTTTCAATATTTTCAATTGGACAAATTTGTCAGATGTTAATAACGTAGATCAAGAGGTTGGCAACGCTACTTCATTAAGTTTTTGTCAATGTCCTTAGAGTAATAGAAAATTGTGTAAATTAAATTAAAGATGTTAATAAGACAGGTTGCTTTGTACATATCTTCTTATACGTTCTTCTTAGGTTTTTTAAAACCAAGGAATCTGAGAAGTGTGTTGTGTTTATATTATTTTGACATAACTGAACGTGTAAGGAGCTAATGAGAAAAAAGGTAAGGTAGAGGGGTTACTTCGAATATATTGTATGATTCTTCGACAAATCTAAAAATCGTGTTATTTTTTCAATATTTTTAGTTCGTCAAATATGTCAGGGGTTAATAATGTAGGGCAAGAGGTTAGCGGCACTACTTCATATGTATAGTATTATAAGTCTTTTTCAAGCTTCTTAGGATTAAGGAAAATTGTGTAATTTGAATGAAAGGTGTTAATAAGACAGGTTGTTTTATATGTATCTTCTTATACATCCTTCTTAGGGTTTTTAAACCAAAGTATCTGAAAAGTGTGTTATTTGTCCACTATTTTCACTTAATTGAACATGTAAGGAGATAATGAGAAAGAAGGTAAGGTTAAAGGGGTTACTTCGAATACATTGTGTTATTTTACGACGTATATTAAAATCGTTTTTTTTAATATTTTCAATTGGTCAAATATGTCAGGTGTTAATAATGTAAAGCAAGGTTAGAGGCGCTACTTCATTTGTATAGTAATAGACTTCGAATACACTGTGTTATTCTTCCACAAATCTTAAAATCGTGTTATTTTTTCAATATTTTCAATTGGACAAATATGTCAGATGTTAATAACGTAGATCAAGAGGTTAGCAACGCTACTTCATTAAGTTTTTTTCAAGGTTCTTAGGGTAATAGAAAATTGTGTAAATTAAATTAAAGATATTAGTAAGACAGGGTGCTTTGTATATATCTTCTTATACGTTCTTCTTAGGTTATTTTAAACCAAGGGATCTGAAAAGTGTGTTGTGTTTATATTATTTTGACATAACTGAACCTGTAAGGAGCTAATGAGAAAGAAGGTAAGGTAGAGGAGTTACTTCGAATACATTGTGTGATTCTTCGACGAATCTAAAAATCGTGTTATTTTTTCAATATTTTTAATTTGTCAAATACGTCAGGTGTTAATAACGTAAGACAAGAGGTTAGCGGCGCTACTTCATTTGTATAGTATTATAAGTCTTTTTCAAGGTTCTTAGGGTGAAGGAAAATTGTGTTTATGTGAATGAAAGATGTTACTAAGTCAGGTTGCTTTGTATGTATATTCTTATACGTTTTTCTGAAAATTGTTTTATTTTGTAATATTTTCGATTTTAACAGACATACTGTATAGAGGGAAATATACGATTTCAGTCGTAAGTATTTTCTTTTTTGGTTAATTAATTAAAAGTTATTTTTGATGTAAGAAAATCAAATTCAGGATTTATTTCAGAACTAAATCTTGCAAACGAAGTGCTGAGTAAATCACTTTACCGATTTCTTATATTACATTGAAAATTATCTTAAAGGGCGCCGAGAATTATCCAACATAATCAAATAACTTGCCAAAAGGGCCATAATGGAGTAAAGGGAAAATGTCAGCAACATTTGTAAGCCCTTTGGGACAAACCGACTAGATTAAGTAGTCTTACGTAATATCCTCTGGCATAAACCTTTGACAATATTACTTCTAATAGACTTTAGGACCTAAAGACATCGAGGCATTTTTTTACAAAAATTCTCCCTGTAGTTTTAACATTTTAACATGAAAACTAAAAATAGAGTATCTTAAGTTACCATATCCCAAATCTAAGGTTATAAGGTTGTGTGACGTAACACCAAAAAATTTGAGGACAAACATATATATATATATATATATATATATATATATATATATATATATATATATATATATATATACTTGACCTCATTTCGGTCTTTTTTTGTCAAATTCGCTTCTTTTCGAGAAATAAAAATTACAGAAAAGAAAATTTTTTAAAAATGCCCAAATCCAGGGGCGAAACGTCAAATAAAAAAATTTTTAAAACCAAAAACTCAAGTTTCTTAATTAAACGAACCTACACCCAAGATAAAATTTATATATATATATATATATATATATATATATATATATATATATATATATATATATATATATAAATGCAACGTCTCTCTGTCTGTCTGTCTGTCTGTCTGTCCGTTAGTGCGCTTATCACTGGAGAACCACTTATCCGATTAACGTACTTTTTTTTTTAAAAACGTACATATGTTCTCTGGCCAGGTTATAGGCTATATTTTATTACGATAGGTAGCATAAGGAATGAGCAGTGACGATAATAGGGAATGAAGTCGGAAAAAAGTGTGCCGCTAGCGCGTTCCATTGCAATACACAGCCTAAACCATTAAATATGGAACAATATTATGTAGCAGAGAATATCTATAATCTATAATCTATAATATATATAAAATGCAATGTCTCTCTGTCTGTCTGTCCATTAGTCCGTTTATCACGCGAGAACCATTTATCCGATTTACCTGTCTTTATTTAAATTCATACATATATTCTTTGGCCAGGCTATATAATAATAATAATAATAATCTATATCTATAATATATATAAAATGCAACGTCTCTCTGTCTGTCTGTCTGTCTGTCCGTTAGTGCGCTTATCCCTCGAGATTTTTTAAATTCATACATATGTTCTCTGACCAGGTTATAGATATATATTTTATTACATCTATAATATATATAAAATGCAACGTATCTCTGTATGTCTGTCTGTCTGTCTGTCCGTCAGTGCGCTTATCACTGGAGAACTACTTATCCGATTTTCGTACTTTTTTTTTTAAAAACATGCTAAACCATTAAATATGGAACAATATCATGGAGCAAAGAATATCTATAATAATATATATAAAATGCAACGTCTCTCTGTCTGTCTGTCTGTCCGTTAGTGCGCTTATCACTGGAGAACCACTTATCCGATTTACGTGTTTTTTTTTTAAACATACATATGTTCTCTGGCCAGGTTATAGGATATATTTTATTACGTTAGGTGACATAAGGAATAAGCAGTGACGATAATAGTGAATCAAGTCGGAGAGAAGTTTGCCGCTAGCGCGTTCTCTTGCAATACACTGCCTAAAGCATTAAATATGAAACAATATCATGTAGCAAAGAATATAATATATATAAAATGTAACGTCTCTCTGTCGGTCTGTCTGTCCGTTAGTGCGCTTATCACTCGAGAACCACTTATCCGATTTACGTGTTTTTATAAATTTATACATATGTTCTATATAATTCGATATAAGCCTAGATAATGGGAGATAAGGTGAGATAATGGGAGATAAGGAGAAATAATAGGAGATAAGTCGAGATATGCCTCGATAATGGAAGATAAGGTGAGATAATGAGAAATAAGTATAACGAGAAATAATGGGAGATGAGCAGAGTTAAGTCTAGATAATGGAAGTTATGGTGAGATAATGGGAGATAAGGAGAAATAATGGGAGATAAGGAAAAATATTGCGAGATAAGTCGAGATAAGCTTAGATAATGGGAAATAAGGAGAAATAATGGAAGATGAGCAGAGATAAGCCTAGATAATGGAAATTATGTAGAGATAATGGGAAATAAATAGAAATATTCGGAGATAAGGGGAAATAATGGGAGATATTTTATTACGTTAGGTAACATAAGGAATAAGCAGTGACGATAGTAGTGAACCAAGTCCATGCGAGCGGAGCCGCGGGCCCGGCTAGTATATATATATATATATATATATATATATATATATATATATATATATATATATATATATATATATATATATAGGTAACTTTGTTTTTGACTGGCTACTAAGAAGAGGAGAAGATATTGAGATTGCAGTCGCGGAGGATAGGCCCAAGAATTAACTACTTTTGTTTAATATCAAGCTTACAAGTATGGATTTTATTCTTCATCAGGATATAAAACGATGAGTTCAATCGTATGATGCATGTCGGTCTAAACAGTAGTTCCAAATCTTAAGCCTAAAAATTGCACAGCATTTTATTATTTAGTTCACTGAATAAAGAAAAGAAAATATAGAGTTGTTTTTTATTTTCCTGTTGATTACGAGGAGAATTCCTATTGGAAAGAATTACATTTTGTTTTTGTATTATGGAGGAAAATCTATAGAATTGGGTAATTATTGTAAAAAGTAGCCAAAGTTTTATTCCTTTTTCTTTTTTCGGGAAATCGGATAATAAGAGGAAACTCATTTGTTGTCAAATTATCTATTTCGTTGGTAATTCCCAACTTCATCAGGAATGTAAAAATTGAAAGTAGAAAACTATATGTACTAACCAAGAATAAACAAAAAGAGACTCACCAACACAGAGTAATACAAAAACGAGGGTGATGTTAACATGTGTCATACAGTACTGACAGACAAAAAAAAACAAGCTTAACAAGGAACAACACAAAATCTTCTGTCCTGATCACTACAAATTCACTGATAAATATTAAAAGAAATTGCTTGAATAGTGAATCAGTAAATTTATAGTGATCAGGACGGAAGGTTTTGTGTTGTTCCTTGTTAAGGTTGTTTTTTTTTTGTCTGTTAGTACTATGTGACACTTGTTAACATCCCTCTGGATTTTGTAATACTCCGTATTGGTAACTCTCTTTTTGTTTATTTTTGGTTAGTACAAGTTTTTCTGTTTCTACTTTCAGTTTTTACATTCTTGATATGGTAAAGTTAGGAATTACCAACGAAATATAAAATTTGACAACAAATAAGTTTCCTCTTATTGACCGATTTTCCGAAAAAAGAAAAAGGAATAAAACTTTATATACATATATATATATACATATACATATATATATATATATATATATATATATATATATATATATATATATATATATATATATATATATATATGTACAAACATACATATATCAGCTCTTCAGGCCGTGGGGCCCAAAGCTTCAATTTTTTTGATGATTTCTCTCCATTCCTTCCTGTTCCTTGTCTTCTGCTCCCAGTCCGGTACCCTCAGCGCCACTATGTCAGCTATTACATCCTCTAACCATCTCTTTTTGGGTCTTCCTCTTCTGCGCCTGCCGCCCTCGCCCAGTGTTAGCACCTGCTTTGCATGTCTGTACAACGGCATTCTATATACGTGATCCAACCAACTAGCCCTTCGAGCTCGAATTTTCTGGACGATATTAGGCTGTTCAAATAGCTCCCTCACTTCCTGGTTAGTCCTTCTTCTCCAACAACCATCCTTTTTTTTTGTACCACCATACATCTTACGGAGTATCCTCCTTTCCCACCTTTCCAGATTTTCTGTATTTCTTCGGCTCAGAATCCATGTTTCGCTACCGTACACCACTGCTGGCTGAATCACTGTCTTATAAATCCTTTCTTTAGTTCTTCTACTTATCAGTTTGAACTTTATCATTGTATTTAGGGTTCCCATAGCTTTGCTACCCTTCGATATTCGTTTCTCAATCTCCATGTCGTCATCAGCTCTATTAGTGATCGTCACACCCAGGTATTCAAAATGGCTAACTTTCTCGAAGTTGTACTCTTTACTTCCTTTGCTGTTAATTTTTATCTTTTCCCCCCTAGGTCCTTCTTCAGCCCGCATTTCAAAATACTTTGTTTTTTTCTTCATTTATGTATAGACCGTATTGTTTAGCTGTTGCTTCCATATCTCTGAACATTTTCTGTAGTTCACTCTTTGATCTTGTAATAAGTGCTAAATCATCTGCGGAAGCAACGACCTGCTGTTTCCTATGGTACATTATTCCTTTAGTCTGCACTCCACTCTCCCTTAAAATGGCCTCCGAGGTCAGACCAAACAGTGCCGTGGACAGCGGGTCTCCCTGCCTTAAAACTTTCCTCACTGCAAATGCCCTGGACAAACTCCCCTCCAGCGAGACTCTGTTCCATGTTTCATTCATAGTGATTTTAACCAGTCTTATCAACTTCGGCGGAATTTTTAGTTGTTCCATTGCTTCGTAAAGTTTCGATCTTATTATGGATTCATAGGTTTGTTTGTAATCCACGAAAAGAATATGCAGTCCCAAGTTCCGCTCGTAGCTGTTGTGTAGTAGTTGTTTCATCGTGAAGACTTAGTTTATAGTGGATCTTCCTTTCTTAAACCCTCCTTGATATTCGCCTATGACTTCATTTTCGTATTCAGTTACGAGGCTGGTTTGAAAAGTCCGTGCAAAAATAAAAACTACTTATGTGTTTGGGGTAAACTTTTTTTATTTTTCGACATAGTCTCCTTTTAGGCTTATACACTTCGTCCAACGATGTTCTAGTTTGTTGATCCCTTCCGAATAATAGGATTTGTCCAAGTCTGCAAAATATCCATTAGTGTCTGCAATCACCTCCTCCTTTGAATAAAATCTTTGTCCCGCCAGCCATTTCTTCAAATTGGGGAACAAATAGTAGTCCGAGGGAGCCAAGTCTGGAGAATAGGGGGGATGTGAAACGAGTTGGAATCCTATTTCCATTAATTTTGCGACCACAACTGCTGAGGTGTGTGCTGGTGCGTTGTCGTGATGGAAAAGGACTTTCTCGTGGGCCAATCGCGGGCGTTTTTTCTTGCAGCTCGGTTTTCAAACGGTCCAATAACGATGAATAATATTCACCTGTAATAGTTTTAAAAAAAAATTACCCTTTTCCAGATAGTCGATGAGGATTATCCCTTGCGAATCCCAAAAGACAGTCGCCATAACCTTTCCGGCCGAAGGAACGGTCTTCGCCTTTTTTGGTGCAGATTCCCCCTTGGTAACCCATTGTTTAGATTGTTGTTTGGTCTCAGGAGTATAGTAATGTATCCATGTTCATCCACAGTGACGAAACGACGCTTAAAGTCCTCCGGATTCTTCTGGAACAGCTGCAAACCATCCTTGCAACACTTCACACGATTCCGTTTTTGGCCAAGCGTGAGCAATCGCGGCACCCATCTTGCGGATAGCTTTCTCATGTCCAAATGTTTATGCAAAATATTATGTACCCGTTCAGTCGAGATGCCCACAGCACTAGCAATCTCACGCACCTTAACTCTTCTGTCATCCATCACCATATCATGGATTTGATCAATGATTTCTGGAGTCGTAACCTCCACAGGCCGTCCAGAACGTTCAGCGTCACTTGTGCCCATATGGCCAGTCCGAAAATTTTGAAACCACTTATAAACTGTTCTAATCGAAGGTGCAGAGTCACCATAATGTTTATCAAGCTTCTCTTTAGTCTCCTGAGGCGTTTTGCCTTTCATAAAGTAATGTTTAATCACCACACGAAATTCTTTTTCGTCCATTTCTTGAAAATCACTCGACTTCCTTGATTCACACGAATGCCAAACACAAAGAAATAGACCAATATGGCTGAAACTTGGTGTGCGTTCATTCAAGAGATGCTACTAACTAAACATGACCTCGATACGCGCCGGTGGTGCCATCTCTCGGACTTTGTACGGACTTTTCAAACCAGCCTCGTAATCTATTCCTAACCAGTAGGGTAAATACTTTATACGTTACATCTAAGAGGGCAATCCCTCTATGGTTTTGACACAGGGTTCTGTCTCCCTTTTATACACAGGGCATATAACAGCGTTTCTCCATTCATCCGGTAATTTCTCTTGCCTCCAAATTTTCCTCATTAGTATGCTGATTCGCTTATACAGCTCTTGCCCGCCTCCCTTTAACATTTCTGCAGCAGTTCCATTTTCTCCTGGGCTTCTATTGCTTTTTAACGTCATTATTCTCTCCTCTATTTCCCGGTCCGTTGGCTCAGATATTTGGGCTTCACTCGACCGATTTTTCCGAAAAAGGAATAAAACTTTGACTACTTTATATAAATATATATATATATATATATATATATATATATATATATATATATATATATATATATATATATCTATAATATATATAAAATGCAACGTCTCTCTGTCTGTCTGTCTGTCTGTCTGTCCGTTAGTGCGCTTATCACTGGAGAACCACTTATCCAATTTACGTCCTTTTTTTTAAACATACGTATGTTCTCTGGCCAGGTTATAGGATATATTTTATTACGTTAAGTGACATAAGGAATAAGCAGTGACGATAATAGTGAATCAAGTCGGAGAAAAGTTTGCCGCTAGCGCGTTCTCTTGCAATATCCTGCCTAAAGCATTAAATATGAAACAATATCATATAGCAAAGAATATAATATATATAAAATGCAACGTCTCTCTGTCTGTCTGCCTGTCCGTTAGTGCGCTTATCACTCGAGAACCACTTATCCGATTTACGTGTTTTTATAAATTTATACATGTTCTATCTAATTCGATATAAGCCTAGATAATGGGAAATAAGGTGAGATAATGGGAGATATGGAGAAATAATGGGAGATAAGTCGAGATAAGCCTCGATAATGGGAGATAAGTATAAATAATGGGAGATAAGAAGAAATAATGGGAGATAAGCAAAGATAAGTCTAGATAATGGGAGTTATGGTAAGATAAGGAGAAATAATGGGAGATAAGGAGAAATATTGCGAGATAAGTCGAGATAAGCCTAGATAATGGGAAATAAGGTGACATAATGGGAGATAAGGAGAAATAATGGGAGATAAGGATAAATAATGGGAGACGAGCAGAGATAAGCCTAGATAATGGAAATTATGTAAAGATAGTGGGAGATAAGGAGAAATATTGGGAGATAAGGGGAAATAATGGGAAATATTTTATTACGTTGGGTAACATAAGGAATAAAGAGTGACGATAGAAGTGAATCAAGTCCACGCGAGCGGAGCCACGGGCCCGGCTAGTATATATATATATATATATATATATATATATATATATATATATATATATATATATATATATATAGTCAAACAGTCTCCATACACCACCTGCTTTCCATACTATCTTTCTGTTATGGTAATTAATTGGAACTATGAGAAAACATGTTTAAATTAATATTTGAAACTTAACGAACGAGAATTAATATTAAAAACAACTGCGGAATTTTTATTTAGAACTTCCATCATTGTTATAAAAATGTAAACAAAATTAAGGTCAAAAAAGTCTCCATACACTTAACAATTACCAATAATAGTTTGACGAAGTTTAACGGAAAATAACAACTTCGTTTAAAGTAATATTTAGTAGAACCGCCGTTTGCCTTGATAATCTCCTGTGACCTTTTTGTCATGCTTGCAACCAACTTTCTAGTAACTTCTACTGGCATGTTCTCTCATTCGTTCAACATTCTGTTTTTTAAATCTTCTCTATTTGAAACATTATGTTTGCGAACGTGTATAAAGCTGCTGTCGCATATTATACATCATCCATACTAGCACCAAGTTTGCAGTTTGTTTTGGAACATTGTCCTGTTGGAAAATGTATCTTTTTTCGAGTGCTAATTTTTGGAGATTTTCTCTTAAATTGTCTCTGAAATTGTTCAGATAAACATGCTGATCCATGGTACCATTAATAAAATATAAATTTCCAACTCCTCCAGCGGATATGCATCCCCAAAGCAGAACACTGCCACCCCCTTGTCTCACCTTGGAACAAATATTTTTAATATCGAATCCATTATTCTTCTTTCTCCAAACTTTAGTTTTGCCATTTGACCCAAAAAGGTTAATTTTAGTTTCATCACTAAAGATTACGTGGTCGAATTTTATAGGAACCCGTTGATTTATACTGGTTTACAATGTACTGAACAGTAGCATGCGACTTTTTAACAATTTTTCCTATAATTCTATACGATTTTCCATCTTTCCACAAATCAATTATGATCTTTCAAACTTGAAATGGAATATCACAATTTTTAATACTACTTTGAAAACCCACTGCAAAATTACTAGCAAAGTATGGCCAAAAATTATTCATTTGTCAATGCGGTTGATTGTAACGTATTTTTTTTAATGCAGTTCTTGAGTGTATGGAGACTTTTTGACATTAATTTTGTTTACATTTTTATAACAATGACGTAAATGACGTAACTTCTAAATAAAAAACAGGAACAGGAAATTTGATGATATATACTTATATTTCGTACTAAAGCCGGTCCTGTCCTGGTTGTTTTTCGATGGGCTGTGGCCCTGTAGGTATAATGATCCCTTGCTTCTGTCAGATGCTGGTTCCTGTCAGCGTTGTGTCAAATATGTCATACAAGTTACAAGTCACAGGTGGTTAATTAAAATTGAATTATTGATATTAGCATCCAAGGTTTTTAATGGCATCCCTTTTGTAAATGCCTTTTTACTGATTTAATACGAGGCTGGTTTGAAAAGTCCGTGCAAAGTCCGAGAGATGGCACCACCGGCGCGTATCGAGGTCATGTTTAGTTAGTAGCATCTCTTGAATGAACGCACACCAAGTTTCAGCCATATTGGTCTATTTCTTTGTGTTTGGCATTCGTGTGAATCAAGGAAGTCGAGTGATTTTCATGAAATGGACGAAAAAGAATTTTGTGTGGTGATTAAACATTACTTTATGAAAGGCAAAACGCCTCAGGAGACTAAAGAGAAGCTTGATAAACATTATAGTGACTCTGCACCTTCGATTAGAACAGTTTATAAGTGGTTTCAAAATTTTCGGACAGGCCATATGGGCACAAGTGACGCTGAACGTTCTGGACGGCCTGTGGAGGTTACGACTCCAGAAATCATTGATCAAATCCATGATATGGTGATGGATGACGGAAGAGTTAAGGTGCGTGAGATTGCTAGTGCTGTGGGCTTCTCGACTGAACGGGTACATAATATTTTGCATAAACATTTGGACATGAGAAAGATATCCGCAAGATGGGTGCCGCGATTGCTCACGCTTGACCAAAAACGGAATCGTGTGAAGTGTTGCAAGGATGGTTTGCAGCTGTTCCAGGAGAATCCGGAGGACTTTAAGCGTCGTTTCGTCACTGTGGATGAAACATGGATACATTACTATACTCCTGAGACCAAACAACAATCTAAACAATGGGTTACCAAGGGGGAATCTGCACCAAAAAAGGCGAAGACTGTTCCTTCGGCCGGAAAAGTTATAGCGACTGTCTTTTGGGATTCGCAAGGGATAATCCTCATCGACTATCTGGAAAAGGGTAAAACTATTACAGGTGAATATTATTCATCGTTATTGGACCGTTTGAAAACCGAGCTGCAAGAAAAACGCCCGCGATTGGCCCACAAGAAAGTCCTTTTCCTTCACTACAACGCACCAGCACATACCTAAGCAGTTGTGGTCGCAAAATTAATGTAAATAGGATTCCAACTCGTTTCACATCCCCCCTATTCTCCAGACTTGGCTCCCTCGGACTACTATTTGTTCCCCAATTTGAAGAAATGGCTGGCGGGCAAAGATTTTATTCAAACGAGGAGGTGATTGCAGACACTAATGGATATTTTGCAGACTTGGACAAATCCTATTATTCGGAAGGGATCAACAAACTAGAACATCCTTGGACGAAGTGTATACGCCTAAAAGGAGACTATGTCGAAAAATAAAAAAGGTTTACCCCAAACACATAAGTAGTTTTTATTTTTGCACGGACTTTTCAAACCAGCCTCGTATGTTAGTGTTTGGTGTAAAATTTACTTAATTGTTAGTCGCATTCATGTAATGCCATTTTTGTTATATTTATATCACACCTCTCATGTAAGTGATCTTTTCAGCTTTATTATTATATATATATTTTTCTACAACAACATATTAAAATTAAAATAACTTATACTTTTGTTTATTTGCCTGTACTACTTCAATTGTCGCTTCGCTTTCTCTTTTTTAGTTTGTGCCCTGATGAAGGTCCCAACCTAGGACCGAAATATTGGCTAAATGAACACGGTGTGAACACTTGTTGCGCTCTTTGCCGAGTTCCCCAACTAATTTCATATTTAAGAATTTTGTTAGATACGGCAACTTTTGCTTTCTTTCTTTATATATACATATATATATATATATATATATATATATATATATATATATATATATATATATGCATATATATATATATATATATATATATATATATATATATATATATATATATTATTGGCTTGATACGTGAATAATTACAATAGGTAGAACATTTATCCTTCGCTTTATCGGAATTTGTCCCCGCTTCTAATATGCCTATGGTTAATGATACCCCGCAGATACACTACTATTTTCTTAGCTGTCAGTCATTTAAGAATGGACTAAATTTATTAATAACACATGGCCCATTTTTTGCGTTTCTCGTTTAGAATGACAACAGCGGCGATTACTTTTTCTAATTATGCTTTCTTTTATAAGTAAGTAGTTACTAACTTTCCAAGATAAAACAACATGTTATTTTCTACTTTTTCATAACTTGGTTAAAAAAAACAGTACAGTTAAATAAAAGACCACTTTTTACCTAACTTATTTACTTTACCCCAGTCTCTACTCTATAAATTATATGATGATTATACTCTACAGATAGCCCTGCCTATTCCTAACGTCAACTAGAAGTAGCTGTTCCGCAAACAACTTCCAAATTGGATTGGCTTGTGTTCCTGCGCCAAGTTATTACATTATATATAAATGAATTTTCGAGTGAAAATCACGAAATAATAGAAGTAGAACTTTGCTCAGAGACATGATTAAAAATTTAATTGTGTTAGTTCGGAGTAAATTAATTTGTTTGGCATGATATTCACTCTCTATGTAAAAGATAATCGAGTTCTTAGTAGAAAATAACACGCAGATCAATCACAACTGTTTAAATCATTTAAGAGCTGTTACCATGGTACGTTAAATATTTTTAGTACTGTCGTATTATTTTCATTTTATGAGGAAATGAAGTCGACGGAAGGGAAATCATTTTCTTAATTCGACGAAGGCTGGCGATCCAAATGGCTAATATAGTCCCGAAAAAATAATTTAAAGGCTGACCGGGATAGAAGAGTCTCGTTAGCTTGGTCTGCGTTCGAAAGGTTACAATCTATATTTAAATTGGACATCTCAAATACAATAAAAGCCAGAGTATTCGATATCTACTGGCAGTATTAACATATGGCACTGAAACGTGAGCTTTAAATAAAAGAATAATAAACTCCAGGTAACTCAAAGAGTAATGGAAAGGGGAATAGACCCTAAGATCGTATTTCTAACAAGAAGATCAAAAGTGACAGGTATAATACAACGAAGGGAGAGTTGGGCGGGGCATATCACAAGGACCAGTGATAACAGATGGACACGCCATATAGCTGTATGGAGGCCTAGAGAACACAAAAAATGCAGAGGTGGACTACAGACAAGATGGACGGATGATATAAAAAGATTAGAGCTCATTGGAGACAACTTGGGGAGGCTTACATCCGACTGAAATAAGCTAATAATGGTAATATTTGTGTTCTCATAAATTATGGAAGAATGGGGCGGTCCGGTTGACCAAGAATGACCCATATATATATATATATATATATATATATATATATATATATATATATATATATATATATATATATATATATATATATATATATAGAAAGAGGAAGGATAGTAACAGGCAACAAACAATCGTAAGTTTAACTACTGGGAAACGCCCTTATAAGGAGAAGAGATGAGCAATCAAAGATCTAAAGGCTCTAGTATCTGCTTTTTATTTTTGTTATCGAGCATTCGCTGCCTAATGGTAGCTTCTTCTGGATTCTAAAAATGCAAACCAGGTAGAGAAAAATAAACTTAAAACGTTCGTTTCTAAAATGTGACTCAAACCATAAGGCTGTATGAGAAATTACTTACAAAAATTTAGCAGTTAATTCATCTCTGGTGAAGACAATAAAATTTGTATTTTTGTTGGCCAGGTAGTAGGTATAATTACAAAAAACATGATAAAAGGACACTTAGAGAGTTACACAAGTATTAAAAATAAAACGTTGTCAATAAACATTAATCAAAAACACTTTTTAAGACAGAACACAACTGTAAGAAAGACCATGATGGTCCTCCATTTAAAAAAAATTTTTTGACATCGAGTTTAGTAACTTCTTTGGTGATATTTGAGTCTGAACCGGATATTGTTGGTAGTCTATGCCTTCATCAGGTCGACAAAAACCATAAAAACGTTAAAGTTAGGGATGTGGTAAATTTTTGGTGGATGCTACTATTAGACAAATTATCTATTATTAATGATATTTATTTTTTAATTTTATAGCAAAGGGACTTAAATTTAATGAATGTTACTATTAGACGAGTTATTTATTATTAATTATATTAATTCTTTAATTTTATAAATAAATAATATAATTAATAATAAATAACTCGTTTAATAGTAACATTGATCAAATTTAAGTCCCTTCGCTATAAAGTTAAAAAAATAAATATCATTAATAATAAATAATTTGTCTACTAGTAGCATCCACGAAAAATTTACCACATCCCTAACTTTAATGCTTTTGTGATTTTTTGTCGACCTGATGACGACATAGACTACCAACAATATCCGGTTCAGACTCAAATATCACTAAATAAGTTACTAAACTCGATGTCAAAAAAAAATTTTAAATTGGATTTGATTGTAGCCCGGGACTTACTGGACATTATAGATTCCACGATATAGAGCAGGTCAGTTTCATTGGTAGCCTCGAACAGTATTATCATAATCTTCAAAATAAATGTGAGACAGAAATTTTCTGTGGAGATGTTAACGTTAATATTTTGAATCTCAGAAGAGAAAACCTGAATATTTCCACAAATGTATGTAATTATATTAATATATTCTCTGCTGGGGGTTTTGAGAGCAAGATTAATAATATAAGAAGAATCGAAGTTGCATCTAAAACATGCATAGAGCAGTTTTTCATTAAGTCAAATAAAACCTCTCACGCAGTCATACTACAAGGCAGTCATTCGGATTACTTTCCTGTTCTTCTTAATATTGTATTGAAAAGTAGCACACATAACAACAAAAGATACTAAAAAAAAACTTAGTCTTATTGCATTATTGAAAAACGAGACATGGGAAGGTGTCTTGAAGGTAATGGATTTTAATACATCTGGAAATCAATTTATTAATATCTTAAATAAACGTATTTCTCTTTTTACAGAAGTAAAATATATAAAATGTAAGCACAGATGTAAAAAGCCTGTATTACTCTGGGTTTAATAACGTCTGTGAGAAAGAAAGATAAAAGCGTAATGCAGCCAAATAATTTAGAAGCCAAAAGTAATTATGTAGAATATAGAAAAATGTATATGTTGGGTAAGGCTAAAACTTGTGTTATGTCTGAAAAGTTCTGTTTGTGGCTCTCATGTTTCCTCAGAGAGCGTTCTTTACGAGCGACGACGGATTCCTTTCTAACACCTTCACAATCAACGCCGGTGTGCCCCAAGGCTCCATACTGTCTCCTACTCTCTTTCTTAATTACATTAACGATCTGCTGGAAAAGACCGGGAATCCACTCTACAGCTTTGCAGACGACAGTACGCTTTTCTCTTCATTCGCTTTGAACGCTCGGATATAGGCTACATTTCAACATCATGGTCTTTCTTATAGTTGTGTTCTGCCTTAAAAAGTGTTTCTGATTAATGTTTATTGACAACGTTTTATTTTTAATACTTGTGTAATTCTCTAAGTGTCCTTCTATCATGTTTTTTGTAATCATACCTACTACCTGGCCAACAAAAATGCAAATTTTATTGTCTTCACCAGAGACCAATTAACTGCTAAATTTTGGTAAGTAATTTCTCATACGACCTTATAATTTGTCAGTCACATTTTAGAAACGAACATTTTAAGTTTATTTTTCTGTACCTGGTTTACATTTTTAGAATCCAGAAGAAGCTACCATTAGGCAGCGTTTCCCAGTAGTTAAACTTACGATTGTTTGTTGCCAGTGCCCTGTTACTGTCCTTCCTCTTTCTTATATATATATATATATATATATATATATATATATATATATATATATAGGTATATATATATATATATATATATATATATATATATATATATATATATATACAGGGTGCGGCAATTAAATTTTGTAAAAAGAAAATTTTATTCGTCAAAAAATTCAAATGAAAAAATCCTTTTACATGTCAGTTGTATGACCTATTCAGAGTGGAATTATTCGATGTGACCTCCCTCAGCCGCAATGACCACCTCTGTCCTTGGCCTGAAGCGCTCGCACACTCTTTTTAAAACATTGCTATCCACATTGACAAATGCTGCTTCAATAGCGGTGCGTAAAGATGCCATATTAAGGTTTAAATCTGGCCTATTGGTGTGCCAGAACTCTTTAGACAGCGTCCACGTTATCTGATAACCAGTTTTGGACTAAATGGCTCGTGTGTGCCGGTGTGCCTTTTCAGAAGCATTATATTTAGCAACAATGTCGTACACAGTCACCGAACGTCCAGCGCGAAGACTCTCGATAATCACAGCTCTTCGGTTGAACTCCGCAATTGTTCGCAACAGCTCGGTTCTTTCGAGATTATGACTGTTTACTAGAAGTATGTAGCTTTCACAAACGTTAATAACTATATATAGCGGAACTACTATATATCAGAAAACTCAAATTTAAATGTGTCCGGATTTAAGTGCAACATCCTATATATATATATATATATATATATATATATATATATATATATATATATATATATATATATATATATATATATATATATATATATATATATATATATATATATATATATATATATATATATATATATATATATATATTTATTTATTTATTTACGGGCAGACCCATTTTGTACATAGTATTTACAGAAAAATTTCAATAATATAGTAAAGTTATAACAATACAATAACAACACCAGTAATTATCATTTCAAAAACTCAGTGGACTGTCAACAGTTTTTCTTTTTTAAACGTTTTAAAGAGAGATTAAAAAAATCAAGATCCGCTTCACTGGCACCATTAGTGATTCTAGTGATCGGCGAGAATAGGCCATAGTTACATCTGTGGTACCTCGGGGCAAAGAGTACGTGGTCTCTTGTTGATCTTGGTGGAACATGAAAATTTTTTAGACTCAAGAGATCAGAGCAGTCTATATGACCATTTGCAAGTCGAAATAAGAAACATATATCAGCAACTTAATTTATCAGACTCAAGAGATCAGAGCAGTCTATATGACCATTTACAAGTCGAAATAAGAAACATATATCAGCAACTTTCCTACGTCTTGAAAGTGATTGCAGCTGAAGTCTTCGTAGCTGGTCCCCATAGGCAGTGATGTTCCACTTAAAATTGCAAGAGATATATCTAGCATACTTTCTCTGTACCCTTTCAACACCCTCAATATGCACAGCATACGATGGCGACCACACACATGACAGATACTCCAAAGAAGATCTCACCAAGGCCTTGTACAAAATATTCACGCTATCTACGGTCTGGAAATCCCTAGTATTCCTACAGACGAAGCCAAGGAGTTTAATAGATTTGTTAGTAATAAAGTCATAATGAATATGAAAATCAAGCTTAGTGTCCAAATAAATATCCAAGTCACACAATGAGGAGACTCTTTCGAGAAGACAATTATTAATACTGTAGTCATACAAAAGCAGAACTTTCACTCGAAAGAACGACATAATCTTACATTTTTTAATATTTAGTAACATTTTGTTTCTCCTGCACCACTCACTCGCCATATCCAAGTCTCCCTGCAGTCTCATAGCATCGTCAACAGAATGAATTGCCATAGACAATTTCAAGTCATCTGCAAAAAACAAGGGCCTTGAAAATAGAATCATCTTTCGTAGGTCGTTAATAAATATATTAAACAGCAACGGGCCCAGGTGGCTACCCTGCGGCACACTCGATGCAACAGATACCTCACTCGACACAAAGCCCTTTACTTTAACAAACTGTTTCCTGTATGTAAGGTAGCAGGTCAACCAATTCAGTAGTGATCCACAACATATGTATATATATATATATATATATATATATATATATATATATATATATATATATATATATACATACATACAGTCCCTGGCCAAATTATTAGACGCACTGTATTTTTTTTAGTAATTCTATGTTTCTTAAGAGTTTTTATGCAATAATGGTATATTTAAACTACAATATTATTGATTTTTTATTTAAAAGAATTGTTGTAGACTACATATTTGTATTTATTTTTAACATATGGCAACACTGTGTTGACAAAGTGATACATGAACGTAAATAAATACAAACCTGTATCAGTCGCGATCGGAATCGAGTCAGGTACGGACGTGTTTTCTGTGGCTTTATGGACTGTGATTGTTTGTTTAACAGTTTTATACTACTCAGTTATTAGTTTATTTTGTATGCAGTGTTTTAAAAAAGTAATTGGACTATTTTCATTATGGGTAGAAAAGGCGATCTTTCACCACGTAAAAAAGCTGAAGTGAAGGCCCTTGTGATTGCGAAAACATTTACAAACCGAGAAATATCTCGAAGATTGGAGGTTTCTGAAGCTAGTGTACGACGCTTAAAAAAGAAAATTGAGTCAGGGAAAGAATTAAGCCCGAAAAGAAAGAAAAGATGCGGTAGAAAACCAATTTTCACTCCACGGTCAGAGAGATGTTTAAAGAAAATTTGTGTAGAAAACAGATTTGCTACCACAAAGGTAATAAAATCACAACTCCAGGATGCTAGCGTAAATGCTTCTGAGCGCACTGTTCGAAGAAAATTGAAAGAATTAGCTTTTAAGGCCTGTCGCCCCGCCAGGAAGCCCAAGTTAACAGCTGCAATGAAAGCAAAGCGCCTGAAGTGGGCCAAATAATGGCAAGACAAAGATGTGGACTTCTGGAGATCGGTAAGATACAGCAATTTAATCAATAATTGATACGATACATTATTATCATTTTCAGTTAAATAAAGCAAATAAACATGGAAGTTTATATATTTTTCCTATTTTTGACAGGTCTGCTTCAGTGACGAAAGCACATTCGAAATTTTGCAGAATAAAGCTCAGTATGTGCGTCGTCGTCATGGAGAAAAGTTTCATCCTGATTGTGTCGTCCCGACGGTTAAACATCCCACCAAAGTGATGATTTGGTCAGTCATCAACGGCAAGGGCACTGGACGTCTGTACGTCGTCAAAGGAATAATGAGGCAAGACCAGTACAAAGAAGTATTACAAAATCGGTTGATTCCGCAGCTCAGAGAATGGTTTCCAAATGGGGAACCATTCACTTTCATGCAAGATGGAGCTCCCTGCCACACTGCTCGGTCTGTTAAAGCTTTTTTGGCAGAAAAAAATATCCCTCTGTTGGATTGGCCCTGATATGAACCCCATTGAAAATGTGTGGGAGCTGATGAAAAGAGAAGTGGCTAAAGATGTGATTACCAACAAAACCCAGCTCCTAGAAAAGATTATTCATGTGTGGAATCATCATCCTCAAATGCAGGAGACAGTACGATCTTGCATTGATAGCATGCCGCGCAGAATTAAAGCTTTGATAGCGGCTAAAAGTGGCTCAACTAAATATTGACTTTTACTAACATTAATTTCACTTTTCTTTAAAACTTAATAAACTTATGCTTTTCTAAAATAATGCTGTTTTATTTATGTCAAATAAATAGGTAATTGATTGGATAATATAAAAATAAAAAACAAATCAATTTAAAATAATAAAACGGTACAATATCACTCGGTAATTAATATTTTACATGAAATCTTGCAGTGCGTCTAATAATTTGGCCAGGGACTGTATATATATATATATATATATATATTATATATATATATATATATATATATATATATATATATATATATATATATATATATATATATATATATATATATATATATATATATATATATATATATATATGTATATATACACACTTTTACATTAATAGCTGTCTATATTTCTAAAGATTGTCTTTGTAGTGTGTATAAATTTTGTTAATAATACAAAGCTGCAACGCAACACAACAATTCTTCTTAGTACATTCAAAACACGGCTGCATTTAAGTGACTAAATTGTTAACTTAATATATCTTCATTAAGTTAAACTATCCACGAAAGTTCATTATAAACTTGCAAACATTTACAACTTCCGCAACAGTGTCTACTGTGTACTATATTTACTTACAAAACTTCTGGCAAACAAGATTATAACTTTACCAAGAATAATAAACAACTAAAATTTTAAAACTTTGTGTTTACGGTGGGACTCACTTTTTCTTAATTTTATAAATAGAAATTTAATCATTTTTTTCTTTCTTCGCACTTTAAATAAGGTAAGGAAGTTTTAAAATTAATAATTAAAACAAATTGATAAGTGAAAATAATCTTTATTGTATAACACGCTATAATCTTTGAAAAAATATTTCATAAAATTGTGAATACTACCGAAATCAGATCCTCAGGTTCATAATTACAATTTTGTAAAGCGAGTGTGAAAAATTTCTCAACGAATTAACAGTTGTACGACCGTTATCAGCCCCCAAGAAGTAAAAACCAATTATTTTCCCTTCCGATATTGTAGCCCACATTGGTACTTTATGGGCTTGTAATAGTTTTCATATGCACCCGATACCAGCAAACCTCAAACGGAGATAGACCTATTTTACCAGAACCTACAAACAGTTTTAGACGAAATACCTACTGATGATGAAATAATAATTCTAGGAGATTTTAATGCAAGAATTGGTGATGAAGTTATACCTGGCATCAAAAATCGATTCAACGAAGAAACTATAAACGATAGTGGTGAACAAGTGATACAACTATGCATACAAAATGAACTTAGAATTAACAACACCTTTTACCCACATAAACCACAGGACAAATACACCTTCAAAAATACACGTGGGCAAAGATCTACAATTGATTACGTAATCACAAATAGAAATATTCATCCAACAAGAACACAGGACGTGAGAACTTTAGCTTCCGTCAATGCTGGAACGAATCACACCATCTTGTAATAGCAAAAATACGAACAACCATGCAACGACTTCGTAGCGAACCCGTCGAACAAATAAGCAAAATAAATATAGAATATCTATCCGACGACTCAACCAAATATCTATATCAACAAAGGTTAACAGAAAATATAGCCACAAATGATATTCGAGAGTCCGATGACGTAGAAACGGCATGGATAAAACTAAAAACTAATATGCTAGAAGCAGCAGAAGAAGCATTTGGAAGAAGAACTATAAAGAAAAGGGGAAAACCAAACACAAAGCCTTGGTTCAAACAGGAAGTTAAGACATTAGCTGAAGAAAAAAGAAAATCGTACCTACAATACAGATCCAATGCTATAACATACAATGATTATAAAAATGTAAGAAACAGGGTCAACGAGAATATCCAGAGAATCAAAAGAGAGCATTGGGAGAAATTTTCGAAGATATGGAACATGATCTGTACGGAGGACAAAAAAAAATATGGAATCTACTGAGAAATAGAAAAAAACCAATAAATGAGTATATACAAAATACAAAAATTACGGTGGAAGAATGGGAAAGATATTTCGAAAAACTCTATAGTCCATCAGAAACCAATTCATTAACACAGGAAATACAGCGTGAAGATGAAAATGCTGCCCAACCAAATAGGACCATGGCAGCGAAACTAAAAAACAGAAAAGCCCCGGGCATGGACGAAATTAAGAATGAAATGATCAAATATGGAGGTGATAAATTACTAGAAGAATTACAGGTTTTCTTTAACAAAATACTCACAGCCAAGATTATACCATCCGAATGGAAAGAAAGCATCTTGATACCAATTTTCAAAAAAGGAGAAAGGACGGATCCAAAGAACTATCGAGGTATCAGCTTAATGAGTGCGGTACTAAAATTGTTCACTAAAATTTTAGCAGGAAAAATAATGTTAACCGGAATCTGTGAAGAACAGCAAGGATTCAGAAAGAACAGGTTTACTATGGACGCCATATTTATAATCCGCCAAATTACCGAAAAAGCCATAGAGTTTAATAAGATAACCTTTATGTGTTTCATTGATCTTACCCAGGCATTCGATAGGGTACAGTTAACTGGTGTCATAACCCTACTACAAAAAAGGGAAATCCACCCGACACACCAACAACCACACATATGTAAGAGTGGCAAATAAATTAAGCAATAAAATACCTGTGACAACCGGAATCAGACAAGGAGATAGCCTAAGCCCAATCTTATTTAACATCATAATGGATGAAATAGTAAAGGAAGTAAAGAAAACTGGGAGAGGATATCGATTGGGAGACAAAGAAATAAAAATAATATGCTACGCCGATGATGCAGTAATCATATCAAAAGACGAAGATAACTTACGAGACTCCTACATAAGTTCCAACAAACAGCAAAAGTATTTAATATGCAAATATCTGTAAAGAAAACAAAATCCCTTACAATATCTAAAGAACCGAAAAGATGCAAACTCGCGATTTATGATCAGAGTGTAGAACAAGTGATGTCCTTCAGATATCTAGGGGCAAACATAACAAGTACCAGGAACCTTAAGGAGGAAGTAAAAACTCAAACAACAAAGGCATCATTAATATCAGGATACTTAAGAGATATAATTTGGAGAAACAAATATATGAGCACCAGAAGCAAAGTAAGAATATACAAAACATGCGTAAGACCGATCATGACGTACGCGATAGAAACCAGAGCGGAGAACACAATAACAAAACGACTCCTAAGAACAACAGAAATGCGAACACTTAGATCGATAACAGGACATACCTTATTTGACCGGAAGAGATGTGAAGAAATAAGGGAAATGTGTGAAATACAGGATGTGGTGAGATGGGCAAGGAATAAGAGAAGAGAATGGAGAGACCATGTGGACAGAATGCCAAATGACCGGTTGGCTAAGGTTGCAAAAGAGAAGCGACCAAACACACCTCGACCCCTTGGGAGACCACCAATAAGATGGTATGAGAGCTGGTCTTCATCATCGCAATTGTTTCTGGGAAACCTTTGAAGTGAACACAGGACATGGTCCTAACGTAGGAAGAAGAAGAAAAAGAAGAAGAAGAAGTAATAGTTTTCAATGCTTTAGTTTTGGATTTTTCCTGCAATTATGGATATTAATGTAACCTTTCCGGTAAAAATGTGCGTCAATTTTCCAGGCAAAAATATATATTTGGCTTGGAGAATACTTAGAAATTATTTTTTCCCCTAAAATTTGTCGGTTAGCTAGTACAAAATTGTAGCCTTTGGATCAGACTGATTTATCTAACTCGGAAAGAGGGTGTGATGAGAGGTTGATGGCTGTATTTAGCAGAGGCTGTGATTTTAATTTGAGGGCCCGAGAAGTTACCAGCTTCTGATACGTTTGAATATGATGTTCATCGAAGATATTAAGTAAGTGGTTGCTCTTTCCTGTGTCAGATAATACGATTGTTAACATACCCTAAACTCACCCAGCATCACAGATCGGTCAACGTTAAAATTTCATTTGGAAATTCAGGGGTCTATAGTAGACCATGTAGCTGTAATAAAACCTACATATGCCAAACGAGCAGATAAATAAATACAAACATTAAAGAAGATCAAAGATAAATTCGATTTCTTTTTGTTCTCGAATGACAAAAAAAATGCGTGGACAGCGATTTTCATCACCTCAAGAATCTGTTGAAGCCTTCCACAGCCATGTTTCTGAGGTACCAACTTCAGAGTGGAAAAAATATTTTGAGAATTGGTTCAAACGCATGCAAAAGTGTATAAAGGCGAATATTTTGAGAAGCAATAAAACAATTTGTACCTTTTTTTGGTACTACTCATCAGTGACAGAGAGGCGCCCAAACCGCGCAAGATTTGGCACTACAAATCTGCTAAATGGGAAGATCTCATGGAATATTTTTCGAACTTTCCCTTGGTTGGACGTTTGTTTTCGATCCGACGACCCATCTGACTGCGCCAGGGAGGTTTCCGATGTTATTTTGGCCGGTATGGATGCTTACATCCCTTTTTCGAAGAAATGCCCTTCCAACGGCAAGCCTTGGTTTGACCTAAAATGCAAAGAAGCTGTTGCTTCTAAACATCTTGCATACCGACAGTGGCGTGAAGATCCTAACACCATAAATCGTAACATCTTTGTTCGTGCCAGGAACAGATGCAAAGAAATTATCGACGAAACCAAGAAGGTACACAGTCAACGGATTAGAGACAAACTTCTCGCTTGTCCCGGCAATTCCAGGTCCTTTTGGTCAGTCGCTAAGGCAGTTAGTCAAAACTTCACCAAATCCACCATACCACCACTCACACGGCCAGATAATTCTATTGCAACGACACCTGTTGAGAAAGCGAACTTGTTGGCTGAACTCTTTGCTTCACATTCTACTGTCGATTTCCAAGGAAAAACACCACCTACTATTCCCATAGTGCAGTCACCTGCCATAGTTCTCAAGAACTGTGCGAGGGAACTAACACCAGTTTTCTGTAGACTTTTCAACCTATCCTACAGAAAGGGAATATTTCCTTCCTGCTGAAAATGTGCCACAGTTCAGCCGATACCTAAAAAAGGTAAGAAGACCTTGCCAAATAACTACCGACCAATCGCACTACTCTCAATAATATCGAAAGTCATAGAAAAGGCTATCAATCAGCATCTTCTAAAATATCTTGAAGGATTCAACATTATTAGTGATCACCAATATGGCTTTCGTAAAAATAGATCAACAGGAGATCTTCTGACTTATGTAACACATGTTTGGAACAACGCAATTGAACACTTTGGAGAATCTCGAGCGGTTGCCCTTGACATATCCAAGGCATTTGACCGTGTTTGGCACGATGGGCTGTTGGCTAAGCTACGCTCTTATGGTATGTCTGAAAAGTTCTGTTTGTGGCTCTCATGTTTCCTCAGAGAGCGTTCTTTACGAGTGGCAGTTGACGGATTTCTTTCTAACACCTTCACTATCAACGCCGGTGTGCCCCAAGGTTCCATACTGTCTCCTACTCTCTTCCTCATTTATATTAACGATCTGCTGGAAAAGACCGAGAATCCAATCTACAGCTTTGCAGATGACAGTACACTTATCTCTTCATTCACTTTGAACGCTCGGACATCGACTACTCAGACGAATATCCGCAGACAGCAGGAAGTCATTCAACTTAACAAAGACCTGGAAGAAATTCTATCTTGGGGTGACAGTAACCAAGTGGAATTTAACGCTACAAAAACCCAGGGACAGTTTTTTCTAAAAAAGTTAACGTTGCAGAACCCGACATAGTTTATGTCGGGGCACTCCATCCCTCTAACATCGTCACTCAATCTGTTAGGCGTTAATTTTGGAGCAAATATGTCCTGGCATGAACATGTTGCAGGCATAGCAAGAAGAGCTTCTCAAAAGTTGGGAATATTGTTTCGAACCAGAAAACTTTACACTCCACAACAACTTTTAATTCTTTACAAAGCTCAAAATCGACCAACTATGGAATACTGCTCCCATGTTTGGAGCTCCGCTCCCAAACATACACTGCATTTGTTGGATTCTATCCAGAGAAGAGCTGTTCGTCTGATTGGACACCCGGAATTGACCGACGGCCTTGATTCGCTGGAACATCGAAGAACGGTTGGCGACTTGAGCCTATTCTACAAGTACTTTCATGGAAAGTGTTCGAAGGATGTGGCCCGTTTAATTCCTCCCAGAGCGGTGCATGTTAGAAGTACACGTCGCGCTGGTGCTTCGCATCCGTATGAGGTTCAGCTTGTTACTCCTCGTACAACGCTTTTCAAGCAGTCTTTTATATGGAGAACATCATACCTTTGGAATGGTTTACCCAGGACTGTGTTTCCCATCGAGTACAATCTACAGCGATTCAAGAACAACGTGAATCGTTTTCTCCGCACACGTGTCGCTCCTGTAGCGCTTTAGGACTTCCCTGTAGCACGTGTGCTAGACCCATAAAAAAAAAAAAAAAAAAAAAAAAAACTACTCGAGGTATTAAATATTCCATTATTTTTGAAGTAAATGTGACGTCTGAATTTAAAACCACAGTTTAGAAATTTATTTCAAATTTTAATTTTATTATTTATTAAATCCTCCACATATCCTTCAGCAACAATCAAAGATTTTTTCCTCCATGGCTCGTGAAATCAGATATATCGCCCCTTACATCGGAAAAAAACTGTTATTGACATTCTTCAAAGGCAATAATCAATATTAGCCTCGAAACTTCAAGCATTTTGGCCTCCAATTAAAAAAAATTCAACAACTTAGTATATACGTTTTTGATTTGATATTTTAAAAATAAACGCCAGCTAGTCATAGGTTTTGCACCAACAGCCGCGTAGTCTCGTTAAAGCTCGATATAATGCAATTTGTAAACTGAAAAATGCATTATTTGCTAGTTTTTATATCAGAAAATTTCACAGATAACAGAGAGCCCTTACCTTCTATGTCATCAATAGTCATTTTAATGAGTTTTTTTTACGGCGATTTATTTATCGTTCAAATCCCCGCCAGAATAAAGATAATATTACCTTTTTATGTGGATATTGGCGAGCATATCATAATATGCGTCAACGTTGTCCAAATGTACTTCGCGATACCTTTTTCAGCTAACGCGGTAGTGCTTCCACGGGGTTATGGGATTTCTACAACTACTACCTATGTATATGGCCAAGCCAACTATACTTAAACAAATTAATAAATAAGTACACTGAGAATTTGAGAAATGTTGTTCTATTACCGATGCTAACTGTAATACCGAAGTGGTAAACAATTTTCTTATGAAAAATCAAAATTTTTTTAATAAGGGCTAAAGATAATGTATTACTAATTACTTATTTTGTTGTTCTCCGGCTAATACCAGATGCAAAAGTATGAAATGCGGATTTTTTTTTCTAAAAAAATGTGTTAAATTTGGAAGAATGATAAAGAGTACTTTATTCAAAGTATGCTCCATCGCTTGTTATACATTTTTCCCATCTTTCGGACAATTTGTGAATACCAGGCCAGTAAAAATCTTCCCCTTTTGCGGCGAACCATTCATCGAGCCATTTTTTTTACACATCTTCGTACGAACCAAAGCGCTGCTCAGTAAGTGCGTGACTCATCGATGTAAACAAGTGGTAATCAGAAGGAGCCAAGTCTGGTGAGTAAGCCGCATGGGGTAGAACTTCCCAGCTGAGTGCTTCCAACGTATCGCGAACTGGTTTTGCCGTATGTGATGGAGCATTGTCATGAAGAAAAATGACTTTGTGTTGAATCTTTCGGTATTCTGGTCGTTTTTCAAGCAGCGAACGGTTCAAATCGGTCAATTGTTGTTGGTAACGTTTAGTATTAAACCGTTTTCCCCAGGTTTTAACAGCTCATAATAAGACCACGCCCCTCTGGTCTCACCAAACACAGAGCATCGTCTTTCTGCCAAAGCGATTCGGTCTTTCGGTCAATGTAGATGGTGCGCCTTGTTTTACCCATAATTTTTTGCGCTTGAGATTTTCAAAATAAATCCACTTTTCAATCCCCTGTAACTATACGATGCAAAAAGAACTTCCTTTTGTACCGAGCGAGCAAAATGTCACACGTGTTTTGGCGCTTTTCCATTTGCCTGACGTTCAACTTATGTGGTACCCATCTACCGGTCTTCTGAATCTTTCCCATCTCTCGTAGCCGATTGGAAAGAGCTTGTTGACTAACGCCCAATTGCTCGGCAAGTTATTTTTGTGTTTGCGAATCATCTTCGTCCAACAATGCTTGCAATTCCACATCTTCGTATTTTTTGCCGATTTTCCACGTTCCTTGTCTGCAACATCATAGTCACCACTTTTAAAACGCAGAAACCATCGTTCACACGTATCTTGCGATGAAGCATGTTCACCATAAGCTTCTCGAAGTAATCGGTATGATTCAACAGCAGTTTTCTTCAAATCTCTTTGTTCGGTATTAATTTCGACATATTGAACACAACAACATAACACTATGCACATACTTTTCCAATTTATCACTCGTACGCGTCTGACACTTGATGACACAACAAAATGGCGCATTGTCAAATCTTTATAGCAGAAATAGCATTGGTGCACCATCTGTTGTCTGAAATCCGCATTTCATACTCGTACACCTGGTAATTAAATGATCAGGTATTAATAACTCACCGTTTGAAATTTTTGTTTGATTTTGTAGTTATTTAAAACTATCATTTCGTACAAAATGACACAAAACCAACTAAAGACAAAACAAACTAATCATTATCTGTTGACATGCCCGTACAAGATTATTTTTTTATGTTGATATTTTTTATAAAAATTTTGTTATTGTTATTTTTGTGTCACTAAATAAAAATGATTAATTTTATGTTTGATTCCTAAGATTAGCGAAGGCGGTAGTGCTGCCACCGGGGGTATTACATTTCTGCAACAACTGCTACCTCTGTATGTGGCCAAGCCAAATATACTTAAATAAATTAGTAATTACATACACTGACCTGCCAAGAGTGTAACCTGTGACTTTGATTCCGTATACCGACACGATAACCACGGAGCTAGAGCCGCAAATACCCATAATTCAAACAATCTAAAATAGTGAAAAATTTTAATGCTATGATAAAACAATTTAATAATTTTGACTTTCCAACATTTACGTTCTTCTTAACATCCAAGTGTAGATTTTAGCATATAATATATTGACCATAAATTAAAAAGTTTAACTCCCTTGGACTTTCCCGTAAAATATGCCAATAAATCACTTTAATGCACCTTCCTTGCTTTATTTATATCACAATTTTGTTTGAATTGATAATATGTATTTTCATATTGCTGTCAATAGACGATTTAAAATGACGAATCTCCTATATCTCCTGAATTTGATGATATATCGCTAAACTTATAGCGACTTTCAATAATTTCCATTTTGTTACAATCAAAAATCTCTCTCTCTCTCTCTCTCTCTCAATCCGTTCACCCCAATAGGAGTATCGGTGATAGTATACAGTTCCTGCCTTAACTGTTATTCTCCAGGCATCTCGATCCTGTGCGACCTGATTTGACTCGACCAAGAAGAAATCTTACTTGGTCGGACCATCTTGTTGGAGACCGTCCCCTTGATGTTCTACCTTCTACCTTCCCCGTTACTACAAGGTTTTTCATGGCATCCACTTTCCTATTAATGTGACCAAAATATTTCAGGTACTGTCTATTAATTTTATTTGAAAATCGGTCACTTATGCTAAGCTCTTCGAAAATAGATACATTAGTACGGTGTTTGGTGTATGTTACTCTGAGGATTCTTCACTATGACCACATCTCAAACGCATCGATTCGTCTTTTGTCAGCTTGTTTAATGGTCCATGTTTCCGATGCGTAAGTTGCTATGGGACTATAAGGCTGGATGGCAATTTTAATTTCGACTCTGCTAGGTATAGTCAAATCAGTTTTATTTTCTATCGTCAAAGTAGTATTTCACAAGCTAAATACAAAAATAATTATTTATTTAGCACACAGAACGTTTTACAGCATGCAAATCAAATTATTTTGTTACCTGAAACCCATAACTTACCTCCTGAGAGTATCTAGCCTCCTCAGGTAGCGTTTTTTGGGGCTATATTTTTTGGAACATATAATACGCCATAGTTCGCTGGGTTCGGAACGCTCTGTGTATCGAAACACTACAGTAATTATTATTTTTTCAATTCCAGAAACTATGGTATCAACATGTCTGGCCATCGCTTCAACAAGAGATGCGCTCTCAAGAAGTAATGGCGTCAGTTTTACAGCCAGTACTATTTATAGTCCAGGAATCTACAGTCGAGGAGTATGAACAGGTTATTCTACCTTCACTAAGGACTGTTTTTCAGGTACGTTTTTGTTTGCTATGGACATTACAATGGAACTTACATACAGTATTAAATAACTATATAAGAAACCAATTTTCCATACTAGGGGAATGATTTTAAACCTTTTCCAAGTAAGGGTAGGGATTATTTAGATCAAAAGCGGTTTGTGTAATTAGGCGTCAATATCCAATAGTTTTGGCGCATAGATATAGAGGATGGACTGAGTGTTCCGTATCCCGCTGTGAAGTAAATATGGACGCAAAAGTGTGAAAGGCGAATGAGTGGTCAGTAGCTGTCTCTTTTTAGAATGCCACTAAGCTACGGCGCTCTTAAAAATAATATTTCTAAGTGTTCTATTTGAACTGAAATCGGGTATGGGGCTTTTCTCGCCTTGAATTCCGTCTCGGAGTACAGCACCTTGTTTATTACAGGCCTATAGAAAAGAGTCAGGTGTTGGCCGCACAATCGCTTTGTCTCTTTCTAGAGAGTGGTCAATTTTATGAAGTTAATGCTCAGTCCATCCTCTATGTCTATGTTTTGGCGTAGAAATAGCTTGCAATTTTACATCTATTTTGACGACGCACTATGGGACAGAATCGTGCGTACCGTCTCAAAAATAGGTTTTGCGAATGTTCGATATTGAATATTTTGTTAATGCACATATCTAACTGAATGTCTAATACATATTATATAGAATTTAAAATAGATTATTTCTCATTTTTTCTTAATAAAACTTAACTTGCAAGTTGACGCTCAAAATAATGTCGATTATGAAGAACAGAATTGCACCAGTTTACATGGTCATATTTTCATTATTTTCAATGCAAATATGTAAGTGTGATATATGGTTAGAATGGTTATTAAGTACCTTGTTTCAAAAGCATTTCAGTAGACATTTATGTAAAAACTGGAGAGGTACACGATTGTTTTTGCAGTATCAAATATCCTAACCTTATTAGAAACTTTAAATAAACTTTTGACAGTTAGCGATGGCTGCCGATGTCGTAATTCTGATGCCATCACATAGAGCAACTCATATAAAAGTCAAGGCAAAAAAAGAATTTGCCCGAAACTGTCCCCTTTTAAATGGGACGAAAAATACCTGATGGGGAGGGAAATGCAAAATATTTAAAAAAAAATTTTAAGATATGATTCAGGAGATTTTTCGAAAAATAGATTATTTCTGACATTTTATTGTTAAATAATATTGTCTACTAGCGTCTATAGCGGACATAGGTAGGTCAGTAGATATGTAGGCAGGTAGGTAGGTAGGTAGGTACAAGGCAGCTTTACCAGGGAATATCACTAGAACAGGTGACTATTGTTTACATCCCAGCAAGTTGTTAAAATTTTGTTTACAAACTACCGCATTGAACTACATACATACATAAAAGTGGTTGTTTTTTGAGAGAATGAACTACATACATACATAAAGTGGTTGTTTTTTGAGAGAAACTCTCGTGATTTTTGACAATGTGGTGAATTTTCTACCAACAAAATACATGTGATTTTTTCGGCTTTGTTGCTATTGCCGAACTGCTACTACCTGGTAGAGCTGCCTTGGGTAGGTAGAAACATTTTTTGTGTTTTATATATAAAGATAGATTACTACCTAAATTAAAGTTTAGGTAAGGTGGAAATACTGTTATTGGAAATCATATCATATCATATAAGAACGCGATAAATATGTGACTACCCACAGATAATAATATTTTTCTCACGGAATTGAAGTATAAAAGTTATTGATTTAATTGTCATTTACCAGTACTTTATTGTGCTTCGACATAGAGTCTTCACCAACCTCGGTAAAAACAATATTTGTGAAGTCCTATACAACAAAATGAGTGAATTTGTTGTGCCTCGACGAGTATTATGCGAATTTTTCATTGACCATGGGACAAAAAGAGAAGATATTCAAAAATACTTACAAGAACACTATCATTTGTCGTCTTCAAAAAGTGAATTAGTTGTGAAAAGTATTCAAAATTCGCTTATATCAGCTTTTAACAATCGCTGGACCACATCTAACCGAACTAAAGAACGTTTCTTTAATAAAAATACAACGTGGTTAGACGGTGAATTTAAGGTACAGTTCGACGAAATACCAATGGATATCAAAACCTACAACATCTGGAGAACGTGGATGTCCATCAAAGTCTTATGAAGATCTGTCAGAGAAATGGAAAAAAAAAAGAAGGATATGGAGTTAATTCAAGATATAGACTCGAGAATATACATAACGCATACGTCCAAGGATTGCGGTCTGAAGGAGAATTAGAAGAAGCTTTTGTTGTTGCAATGATGCGGAGTTGTGATAGAGATGAAAAAAAGATCATAAAGAAAAAATTGTTACATGAAACACGCAATGCAACATATTTTACGGCGAATGAAGCTTTAAGTCTTTTTGCTGATTTAAATCTTTCGAAATCACCATACGAATTACTTCGAGCAAGTCTGATTAACAAAAACTTCGATATATTGCCGTCATATATTATATTAACAAACTCAAAAAAAACTGTGTTATCCTCCACCCTCTAGCATTGAAATAACCGATACAGGCGCTAAAGTAAATCTACAAGATTTACTGGATCACACTACTGCCCGTATCTTAAAAATTGAAAATATTTACAACCCAACAAGAAGAAATCTTAAATTGTTTACCAAATGGGGATGTGATGGTTCATCGGGACAAAGTGAATATAAACAAATTTTAACAGATGAAAGTAACTTGGTCTCAGATGCAAACTTATTTATAGCGTGTTTGGTACCAATAAAGCTGATTGATACAGAAACAAAAGAGGTTCTTTGGCAAAATCCGGCTTGCTCTTCTATTCGATATTGCCGACCAATTCTGATGGAATTTGCAAAAAAACACCCGAGAAAACCCGTTCGGTGGTCGATGATATTCGGGGTCAAATTAATAATTTGAAAATTTCTGAGATACACATGGGGGACCAGCTAATTGAAATAAGTCACGAGCTGTTCTTAACTATGGTGGATGGAAAAGTTACACAAGTTCTAACTGACACAAGTTCTGGAGCTGTGTGTACGGTGTGTGGGGCTAAACCAAGCGATATGAATAATTTGAAGAAGATTGAATCAAAGCCAGATAATATGAATGCTTACGAGTACGATTTGTCGACGTTGCATGCTTGGATTAGGTGCATGGAGTTAGTTTTACATATTTCATATAATCTTTCGTTTAAAAAATGGGCTGCGAGAACTCCGGAAGATCAAAAAAGTAAAGAAGACAAGAAAAAACTTGTACAAAGTCTATTTCAAAGCCGAATGAGATTGCATGTTGATAAACCCCGGCAAGGAAGTGGAAATAGCAATGACGGCAATACAGCTCGACGTTTTTTTGAGAACTACTACTGCTCTTCAGAAATAACAGAAGTTAATGAGGATCTTATCAAAAGGTTTTATGTTATTCTTCAGACTTTGGCATGCGGTATTACTGTAAATCCAGAAAAGTTTGGTGAATATACTCCCGCTACTGCACAATTGTACGTTACACAATATATGTGGTATAATATGCCTTCTTCAGTACATAAGATCTTAATACATGGGGAAAGTATAATTAGACATTTTGCTGTTCTGCCTATTGGTAATTTATCTGAGGATGCCCAAGAATCTCGTAATAAAGATTACAAAAATATCAGATTATGTCACGCTAGAAAGTGCTCTAGGTCCGCAACGAATGATGACGTATTTCATGGTCTTTTATTTACATCAGACCCATACATATCAAGTATCAGAAAACCATCAGTCACTGTTGCCAAGGAACTGTTAGACGAAGCCAAGAACCTCTTAGATATTTAAATTGTAGTTTGTATATCAATTTTTTTTTTTTCTATTTTATGTAGTGGATTAATAGATGTTTGTCATTTATTGTATGCTATTTTCATATGTAATATTAACAAAAATACGAAATAATAGTGTATATCACTAAACTGTATAATTATCATTCAATAAGTTAAGTAAACTATGTTTTTGTATGAAGAAGTGTCATTTTTATTTTGGTATTATTTTTTTATATATTATAAATAAAATAATTCTCGCAAAAAAGAAAACCGACTTCCTCCCTCCGATTTTCATAAATGTTCAATAGAGTTATCTAAAATTCAATATTTTGGACGGACAAAATATCCGTCCGATGGGGGGGGGGGGGGGGGGGGGGGGGGGGGGGGGGGGGGGGGGGGGGGGATCCGAAATTTTTTTATGTGTTCAGCCTGTTGACAAATTCTTTCAAAAAGAAGAAAGAATTTTGAATATCGGTTTATAAATGGCCGAGATATTCAAAAATTAATTTTTCGGACGGACATTTTGTCCGTCCGATTTCCAAAAAAAATTTATAGGACCCAACTGCAAGCAATACCTTTCAAACAAAAAAGGAATTTTTAAAATCGGTTCACAAATGGCGGAGTAATATTGGAACAAACATTAAAAAAAAAAACAAAAAAAAAGGAACAAAAAAAATACACACGTGAAGTCGGTTAAAAATTAAATGTACCATTATTTGATAGTATATACATTAGAGATACTACGTACCAAATTTCAGCTATTTACTTCAATCAACGACAAAGTTACAGATTTTTGAGACGGTACGCACGATTCTGTCCCATAGTGCGACGTGGCAACACTGTATATGCTATTTTGATATTAAAAGAGGCTTTGGCTAGTATGGAAAGATTAGATTGCCACTTCCACCAGGAAAGCCAACCAACTCTTCGGCAAGTTGTACCCACTACTTAACAAGACTAGTAAATTTTCAACTCGAAATAAGTTTACAATTTACAAGATGATCATCAAAGCCGGATTGACCTACTCCAACCCAGCATGATGCCAAATATGTCGTACACATAGATCCAACCTCCAGACTGCCCCATGGTTCGTACGGAACACATAGCTTCACAAAGACCTCCAGATGCCTACAGTCCTAGAATTCATGAGCAACAACCAGCTCAAATTCCGGGACAAAGCTACACACCACCCCAACCCCACAGTCAGGAACGCTTACGGCCTCTCTGCCACACCCGACGACGACTTCCAAGACTCTCAGACCCCTATCCCAGGATTAGCTTAAGTTACCCTTAATTAACTTTAAATTTAATTTAAGTTTTATGTTCATGAAATGCCTTAAGTACAAATGTCTTAAGTTCTCTTAACGCATTGATAAAAAATCCCTACTTAGGCTAAGTTAGTTAAGTCCCTAACATATACATATCTTAAGATCCAATATTTAAACACACTTTTTAATCAATCATTGTATAATAGTGATAATAGCTATAGGCTACCTAATAGTCAACAAATGATATTAGAAAAAGAGACGTTACATCTGAAAATGTCAGTATCAAGAGGTACATGTTTAATTGTTTTTTTGAAGGTTGATTTTTCAAAGGAAAATAACGCTTTTCAATTATTAAATCAAATAACTTACTAAATGTTCTAAAAAGGATTTTTGAGTAAATGTTTAGAATACTCATTTTCAATACGCGCATACGCCTACCACTGAGGAATCTTATTTTCGGAGTGCCCGTATTTGTTCTACAGTTAAAAAAGTGGTAATTAATAAAAAAATAATATATTTAGAGCACTCATATAAATAAAAAAAGAGCTACGAACGCTAATTAAAACAATAAGAACGTAAAATACGTAATAACACAAACTAACTATTTTTGACGGATTTTGAGTACCCTGAGCGACTAATGTACTTCTATCACCACCTATATCTACCTGAGAGAATGTTAAGGTTGTAGATGAAATCATTTTGGAGAATCGACAATTGGGTTGAAACGTTGTAACATATTAAACTGTCCTCAGTTTGAGGCATCTTTTTTTTTGTACCCTGTGAGAAGTTGTTTGTCCCACGCTTGAGCGCAATTTTGTACCGTTTGAATATTGGATGCCCCAAGCTTGAGCGCAATTTTCTTGCAGCCCCGCTTTAATTTCTGATAATGAATTGAGTGACTAATGATTTTAAAAGAACTAAAGAAATTAAAGAAACACTAGCTCAGTTTTCCTTGGTAGAGAGATATGGGTAAGAGATAATTTTTGTACGTCTTTTTGGAATTTTTTTCTATTTTTTAAAAAGCTTTAGCTGTACAAATTTTTTGGGCACCATTCATTTTAAAATAGAAAGGATCTAACTTCAGCTAAAAAAAATGAAAAAATACTGAAAGGGTGTACTGTTGGTAAATAAAAAAATCAGTTTGGTACAGCCGTTCTTATCCTGAAAAGTAAGATAGGTATTCAGTGAGACACTAGCTTTAATCAACAAAAAGAAAATTTATTCAAGTTTTTTAAAAATAAAAAGTTCTAACCTTTGCAGTTTTACAGGATTACCAAAAAATTTTAGCCTAACTGGTAGTTATGACATTTAAATTCTAAACTCTGACTACTCCCGAAGACGAAAAATAGTGCTTTTTTCACTTCACTTTTTAGTCAGTTCATATTGCTGTTAAAGCACTACTCAGGGATAAGTCTATGGAAGGATGTTTTGGTAACTTACTGTTTTTATTTCGGCTTCGATGGAACACGACCGATTTCACACTTTTCTAGTAAACACTTAGAGAGCCCACTACGGCTTTTCGTTAAAAAACTTGTGCATTATTTAGCTCTCATGATTGTTGTTATGAGCCTTTACTGCAGCTCAGTCGAAGGAAGCTCTTTGGCGGCTCCGATGAAAATTCGCCTGGCTGTGGCTTGATGGTACTCAGCCCCGGCGGCTAGATGGAAATAAGCCAAGACAGTAGTTCTTCGGACCCTTAAATAAACCGTGCGAACTCTGCCTGTAATATGGCGACGCCGGAACCAAAACTGCGGATACACATTTTCCACCAATCGCGGCGTAGCGGTAGATTCGGTCAGAAACCCGCACAGCACTATATACCGAACGGCTTGGAATTTCTTATTAATATACCGTTCGATACAAAAATGAAAATAAGTACAATTTGAAGTGAAAAATCAGTAACATTACATGGTCTTAAAATCTAGGAAAAAATGAATGTTACAACGTATAGCAAAGACTCCGAACGTTTCATATGAAGGTATATGGCAAAGAGAAAATTATCAGCTAAATGGATCTCTAAGTATCTAAATTCCGATCAAAGATGACTGAGAATCACAATATCCAAACTGATTTGTAGCCGTTGTAAAGAGGATTAGACGAAAAACTAGGCCAAGTAACTTTCAACACTCCAGAGGAATGTTACCAATATGTGAAAGACTGTATCCACCAAGCAGCGTACGAAGCACTGGGAGAATGGAGCCTAAAGAAAAACTAGTACCTTATTGGTGGGACCAGGACATCGAAACAGAAATCGACTTAAAAAGAAAAGCCCACAAGCAATGCTTAAGTTCGAAGACCAACGCAGATAAAATAAGATACAAAGAAGCTCAAACTGAGGTCCGTAAAAGATAACACAAAAGAAAAATGTAGCTTGGGAGAAGAACTGTTCAAGAATAAATGCATACCTTGGAGGAAGGAAAAGCACTGAAAGTTGGAGACTACTAATGTCACTAAGACAGAATACTAAAAGAGAGATCATCTCACCAATAAGTCTGGAAGAAAGGGACAAATATTTTAGTCAATTGTTGACAGAAAATAGAACACAGTTTTTAGGTCAACAACCACAGGGCCCTAGTATCCAACTGACAGCATCCCCAATCAGAATAAAACTAGCCGAAGTAAAAAGCATTTGTCAGTCGTTAAAAAACGGAAAGTCTGCAGGCCCGGGAAACATACCTCCTGAACTCATAAAGTACGGCACAGAAAATCTATTTGAACATCTTACTCAAATCTTCCAAAAATGTACTAACGGAATGAAAACCCCAGAAGAATGGAAAGCATCTTATATGTCCACCATTTACAAAAAGGGTAGTAAAGATAACTGTGATAACTACCGAGGAATTGCGGTATCTAACACACTCTCAAGGATATATGGAAAAACTGCTCACAAGGAAGATTGAAAGCGAATACAGCGATCTTGAAGCGGAAGAACAGGCTGGATTTAGAGCAGGAAGATCTACGGTCGATCATCTTTTCAGCATTACTCAGATTATAGAAAAAAAGACTGCATTTGACCAAGAAATACATATGTTGTTTGTTGATCTGAAGAAGGCATATGATAGTGTACCACAAAACAAGTTATGGGAAGCGCTGGAAACCACACATATCAATATTAACTTAATTAAAGCTGTTAAACAAACGTACGAAAAGAACACTACAAAAATCAAAGTTAGAAATAAACTATCAAAAGGTTTCCAAGTTAACAAAGGACTTAAACAGGGCTGATGCCTCTCACCAACACTTTTCAAAATCTACCTAGAACAAACTTTAAAAACATGGAAGCGAAAATGTAAAAATATGGGTATACCACTAAATGATCGAACGACCTTATATACTTTGTGCTTCGCAGATGATCAAATAGTACTGGCTCAAGATCATTGAAGAATATAAACATTGGGGTCTTGAAGTAAACCTAACAAAGACGGAGTACATGTGTGTTGGCGGTATGCAACGGGATCTAGTACTCGAGGATCAACAGCAAACCATAAAACACTGCGATAAATACAAATACCTAGGTATGTCTCTCACACACAATTGTACAGCAGAGCAAACGATACAAGAAAGAAATACACAAGGACGAAGAGCTATTAGGTCACTTAATAGCGTACTATGGGATCAAAATATATCCAAGAAGAATAAACAAAATATCTACAACAGTACTGTGAAAAGCATTATAACTTATAGCAGTGAAGTCTGGCCTCTTGGACAGAGAACAGAAAAAATGCTGGAAGCAACTGAAATAGACTTTTGGAGACGCTCCGCCGGAAAATCAAGGATGGAAAAAATAAGGAATGACAGGATTAGAGAGATTATGGGCATTACACACTCAATAGTAGACGACATCAAAGTTGATCAGCTGAAATGGTATGGACACGTCCAAAGAATGAACAACAACAGATTACCGAAGCAAATTCTTAATTGGACACCCACTCGAAGGCGTAAGAGAGGAAGACCGAGGAAAAGCTGGAGAGAAGGGATAGACCGCGAAGTGAGAGTAAGACAACTGGGGGAGGACCTGTGGCAAGACAGAGACGAGTGGAGACCAGGAATCGGAAGACGTCGTAGAACGTTTTAACCCGATATATATGATGATATGATGTAAAGAGGATTCATCCAATTTTTTGGATCGAATGGAAACTATGAATGAAACCCGTGACTAACAGTATGATCCAGAGGCAAAGAAATAGTCAAAGGAATAGAAACATGCTAGCACACCTCGCTTCAAAAAGTTTGGCTTACAAAAATCAACAGGAAAAGTTTTTGTTTTCGTTGTTTGTGGCAAGGATGGAATATTTGTTACAGGTTACTTGGAACACCGCAAAACAGTGACTGGAGAGTATTCTTCCAAACAATTATAGAAAAACGCAAAGGAAAAGTATGTAAAGGGGTGCTCTTTTTGAATCATTATGCGCTCCTCACAAATCGTCGTTAGTTTTGCAAAAGATAAACGAAATCGGCTTTGAACTGATTGGTCATCTCCCATATTCCCCTGAATTAGTTCGTCTGGACTATTACCTATTCCCAAAACAGAAAAAAGGATACAATTTCATTTAAATGAAGTTGTAATATATAAATCAAAGAATTTCTGATAGATCTAGTGTTATTTTTTAATCATTGTACTAAGTGCATAAAGTCGAAAGGAGATTAGTTAAATAAATAATTTTTGTTTTTGAGATTTGCTTGTTCTTTGTAGGCTAGGCTAGAAACTTATCAATCTTTTTGTTAGTGTGCCTTTTACTTAGATAAGACGTAGATAAATAAGGGTACACAGTCAAGGGAGGTAGGTTAATTACTACGCATATTAAAAGCGAGAGTAGTTTTGTAGAGGGAGGTCTTTTACCATTCGTATCCAAGAAAACAGGAGATTATCACGACGATATAAATTCCGATGTATTTGAAAATGGGTTTTCGCAGATGATAGGCTTAATATCAGACGGTTCTGTTATTGTAATGGATAACGCAAGCTATCATTCTAAAAAATTAGAACGAGTTCCGACCTTGGGTTGGCTAAAAAAAGACATCCAATTTTGGGTGACCGAGAAAAACATTTCATTTCCAAAAGAAATCGTTAAAAGAGAATTACTAGAACTTCTAAAGCTTGAAGTTCTCAGAAATAAAGACAAGTACACAAGTTTCGTGATCGACGAAATGGCAAAAAACGTAGTATTACTGTTTATCTGCCACCATATCATTGCGAGCTCAATCCGATAGAACTTATATGGGCACAAGTTAAAAGTGAAGTCGGCAGGAGCAATCTATAAATTAGCAGACGCACGTACAAAACCTTTTTCAGAGTGCCATATCTAATGTTACCACAGAAAATTGGCGAAAATGCGTCGAGAATGTATTGAGGGTGGAAGATAAAATGTGGACTGTGGGCATGGCAGTGGATACCACTGTTGAACCTTTAATTATACATGTAAATTCAAATAAGTCGAACAATGATAGTTATTTTTTTTTATTTTATGGGTCTAGCACACGTGCTACAGGGAAGTCCCTAAAGCGCTACAGGAGCGACACGTATGCGGAGAAAGCGATTCACGTTGTTCTTAAATCGCTGTAAATTGTACTCGGTGGGAAACACAGTCCTGGGCAAATTATTCCAAATGGATGATGTTCTCCATATAAATGACTGCTTGAAAAGCGTTGTACGAGGAGTAACAAGCAGAACCTCATACGGATGTAAAGTATTAGCGTGACGTGTACTTCTAACATGCACCGCTGTGGGAGGAATTAAAGGGGCCACATCCTTCGAACACTTTCCATGAAAATACTTGTAGAATAGGCTCAAGTCGCCAACCGTTCTTCGATGTTCCAGCGAATCCAGGCCGCCGGTCAGTTCCGGGTCTCCAATCAGACGAACAGCTCTTCTCTGAATAAAATCCAACAAATGCAGTGTATGTTTAGGAGCGGAGCCCCAAACATGGGAGCAGTATTCCGTAGTTGGTCGAATTTGAGCTTTGTAAAGAATTAACAGTTGTTGTGAAGTGTAAAGCTTTCTGGTTCGAAATAATATTCCCAACTTCTGAGAAGCTCTCCTTGCTATGCCTGCAACATGTTCATGCCAGTACATATTTGCTCCCAAATTAACGCCCAACAAATTGAGTGACGATGTTAGGGGAATGGAGTGCCCCGACATAACTATGTCGGGTTCAGCAACGTTAACCTTTTTAGGAAAAACTGCCGCCTGGGTTTTTGTAGCGTTAAATTCCACTTGGTAACTGTCACCCCCAAGATAGAATTTCTTCCAGGTCTTTGTTAAGTTCAATGAGTTCCTGCTGTCTGCGGATATTCGTCTGAGTAGCCGATGTCCGAGCATTCAAAGTGAATGAAGAGATAAGTGTACTGTCATCTGCAAAGCTGTAGATTGGATTCTAGGTCTTTTCCAGTAGATCGTTAATATAAATGAGAAAGAGAGTAGGAGACAGTATGGACCCTTGGGGTACACCGGCGTCGATAGTGAAGGTGTTAGAAAGAAATCCGTCGACTGCCACTCGTAAAGAACGCTCTCTGAGGAAATATGAGAGCCACAAACAGAACTTTTCAGACATACCATAAGAACGTAGCTAAGCCAACAGCCCATCGTGCCAAACACGGTCGAATGCCTTGGATATGTCAAGAGCAACCGCTCGAGATTCTCCAAAGTGTTCAATTGCGTTGCTCCAAACATGTGTTACATAAGTCAGGAGATCTCCTGTTGATCTATTTTTACGAAAGCCATATTGGTGATCGCTAATAATGTTGAATCCTTTAAAATATTTTAGAAGATGCTGATTGATAGCCTTTTCCATGACTTTCGATATTATTGAAAGTAGTGCGATTGGTCGGTAGTTATTTGGCAAGGTTGTAACATTCATTTTTTCCTAGATTTTAAGACCATGTAATGTTACTGATTTTTCACTTCAAATTGTACTTATTTTCATTTTGGTATCGAACGGTATATTAAACAGAGATTCCAAGACGTTCGGTATATACTGTGCAGTGCGGGTTCCTGACCGAATCTACCGCTACGCCGCGATTGGTGAAATGTGTGTATCCGCAGTTTTGGTTCCGGCGTCGCCATATTACCGGCAGAGTTTGCACGGTTTATTTAAGGGTCCGAGAAACGACTGTCTAGAGGAATTTCCATCCAGCCGCCGAGTAGGCGGAGTACCATCAAGCCGCAGCCAGACTAATTTTCATCGGAGCCGCCAAGTAGGCTTCCTTCGACTGAGCTACAGTAAAGGCTCATAACAACCATCATGCGAGCTAAGTAAAGCACCAGTTTCTTAACGAAAAGCCGTAGTGGGCTCTCTAAGTGTTTGCTAGAAAAGTGTGAAATCGGTCGTATTCCATCGAAGCCGGAATAAGAACAGTAAGTTACCAAAACATCCTTCAATAGACCTATCCCTGAGTAGTGCCTTAACAGCAATTTAAACTGACTAAAAAGTGAAGTGAAAAGCACTATTTTTCGTCTTCGGGGGTAGTCATAGTTCAGAATTTAAATGTAATAACTACTAGTTAGGCTAGAATTTTTTTGTAGAACTGCAAAGGTTAGAACTTTTTATTTTTTAAAAACATGAATAAATTTCCTTTTGTTGATTAAAGCTAGTGTCTCACTGAATACCTATCTTACTTTTCAGGATAAGAACGGCTGTACCAAACTGATTTTTTTTTATTTACCAACAGTACACCCTTTCAGTATTTTTTCATTTTTTTAGCTGAAGTTAGATCCTTTCTATTTTAAAATGAATGGTGCCCAAAAAGTCGTACAGCTGAGGTTTCTTTAAAAATAGAAAATAATTCCAAAAAGACGTAAAACAATTATCTCTTACCCATATTTCTCTACCAAGGAAAACTGAGCTAGTGTTTGTTTAATTTCTTTAGTTCTTTTAAAATCAGGATTCACTCAATTCAGTATCAGAAATTAAAGCGGGGCTGCAAGAAAATTGCGCTCAAGCTTGGGGCATCCAATATTCAAACGGTACAAAATTGCGCTCAAGCGTGGGACAAACAACTTCTCACAGGGTACAAAAAAAAGATGCCTCAAACTGAGGACAGTTTTGCAGGTTACAAAATGACACCACAACGTGCGGGCAAGTTCAAAAGTTACAAAATGGCGCCCAACGTGGGGCTTTTGGAATTTTATTTTTTAAAAAAGGGTTCAGTGTACTAGCTTTCGAACAAAGTAAAAGCTCTAACTTTGCAGATATTTTTATTTCATAATATTTATTAAACGAAACTACACAATAGCAATAAGACAAAAGCAGGAAATTTGTAGAATTTTTTTATTTCAATTTATCTGATGGTGGTATAGATATTTGAATTTTGTTAATTGACTCTAAGATAAGTGATCCCTGTTTTTTTCTTAAAAGCTAGCTTTATAGTTCAGATTAGCAGATGTGCTGGTTTACTTTAATTTTTTGCAGTGTTAGATTTACTTTGCGGATAACCGAGGAAAAAAAATGTACGTTTTTTTCTCACCGATGTTTTGCATGAATATTAAAAATACTTTGCTGATACGAAACGGTATTTGGAGATTTTTTGTTGGAAATTCTTAACATATTTGGTAAAAGAATTTTAATACAAGGCAATACTTAGAAATTTTTTTGAAATTGTTGAAGATTTTTTTAAATGATTGGTAAAGAAGTTTACATATTTTAGTTGTTTTTACATGATTTTATTTAGACTATTGGGAGCATAGGAGAAATATTTTTACGATTTTTTAAACAATTCTTTTAAATTTTATACATTTATCATGGAAGCCTTCGATTTTAAAGTCAATCACCTACTGGAATATGAGTTAGACTATGAACTGAAAATCCGTCGTACTTTCTCAGAACGTCCGGTCGCGGATAAAAGAAAGATTCTAACGAGGATCTTAAGTAAAGAAATATTCCAATAGATCAGATTGGACTAAATGGTTTCAAAAAGTTTCTGATTTTTTAAAAGTCTAATAAAAATTCTCCTTCTCAAGTTAAAACTCCTGCTTCTCCAAATGGTCACATGTCTCCTTTATTCGTGCATAAATATTCAGATAACAGACCGCATATCAAGATAAATCTATTAGGTGCCCATTTCTCGGCTTTATTTGACTCTGGTGCAAATGCCTCCGTTGTAGGTCAGAATGGTATTAAAATTTTAAGTCGTTTAAGTATAAAAATATGCCATGTCAAAAATAGAAGTGTTACCACTGCAGATGGCAGCCGTCTAAAAGTTTTAGGTACGGTTGAGTTGCCGCTAGTCTGCAATGGTCATTGTTTAGTAATCTCTGCCCTAGTAGTACCTTCTCTATCACATACTTTGGTTTTAGGATGCGATTTTGCACAAAAATTCGGAATTCTAGTAAATTTTAAAAATAATTCGTGGTATCCACAGTCCCTAGAAGTCAACTCTCAAACAAGTTTTAAAGATTGTTATTCAGAAAGTTCTTTAGAAAACCTTTTCTCGCGTCTATGTACCCTAGATGATCTCTCGCGGACGGAACGTTTAAACGCAGAAAACGTAATAAGCTCTTTCAATGAAATAAGTAGTAAAGATAGGTTAGGCCGAACGAATAAAATAAGGGGTTAGACGAAATGTTGAAACTCGGAGTGACTTCGTCTAAGCTATGACGGAAGAAAGCTCAACGAGGTCAACAAATTTGATAACTATCCATTACCGAACATCGACAGATGTCTATAGATACGGCTGATGCCAGTCCTGTAAAGACAAGGCCCATCGCCATGTCTCCGTATATGTCAAAAGTATTAAATAAGGGGTTAGACGAAATGTTGAAACTCGGAGTGACATCGTCTAAGCTATGACGGAAGAAAGCTCAACGAGATCAGCAAATTTGATAACTACCCATTACCGAACATCGACAGAATTTTGACATCACTCAGGAATGCTAAGTATGTATCTTCGATAGATCTTAGAAAGGCTATCTGGCAAATTCCTTTAGACAAATCCTCTAAGGAAAAGACCGCTTTTGCAGTAGTAGGCCGAGGTCTATTTCAGTTCGTCACTATGCCGTTTGGTCTAAAGAACGCTGCTCAAACTCAGCAACGTTTAGTGGACGCTATATTTGGTCCGAAATATGAGCCACATATTTTTACCTATCTCGATGATATTTTAGTAACATCGGAAGACTTCGAATCGCATATTCGCTTACTTAAAGAAGTAAAAAATAAATTGAAAGAGGCCGGACTGACGATAAATTTGAGCAAATGTGATTTTTTCAAAACTTCTCTAAAGTTTTTAGGCTATATTGTAGGCTCAAATTCCTTGCGTACCGACCCGGATAAAGTAGCAAGCATGGTTAATTATGCGAGACCTACTAATACTACGGAAGTTAAGCGTTTCGTAGGAATGTGTTCATGGTATAGACGTTTTATTGAGAATTTTTCTACCTTGTTGTCGCCTATTAATGATCTTTTGAAAGGACGAAAAAAAGGACAGTCGATAGATTGGACAAAGGCAGCCGAAGAATCTTTTATAAAGATTAAAGAGCTATTGGTTTCAGCTCCCATTTTATCCCAACCAGATTTTTCCCAACAGTTTTATATTTCTAGTGATGCTTCTAATACCGGTTTAGGGGGCGTCCTAACACAGAAAATCAATGGTGAGGAAAGAGTGATAGCGTATGCCAGTAGAACTTTATCAAAGGCTGAACGTAACTATTCGGTTGTTGAAAAAGAATGTTTAGCAGTACTCTTTAACATCGAAAAGTTTCGACCTTACATAGAAGGTGTTCCTTTCACGGTCATAACAGATCATTATAGTTTATTGTGGCTTAATTCTATTAAAAACCCTAGTGGCAAACTAGCGCGTTGGGCGATTAGGCTGAGACAACATACATTTAATTTAATTCATAGAAAAGGAGTCCACAATGTTATTCCTGACGCTTTGTCAAGAATCCCAGATCATACAGCGGACGAAAACAGTCTTAAGGCACAGATTGGCGTAAGGATCGATACAGTTGATATAGATCGCATTGATCCATGGTACGATAATTTACGGCAGCAAATTAAGGAATTTCCTCAAATTTTCCGCAGTTGAAGGTGGAAAATGATTTCGTGTACAAATTTATCCCAAACCAGTTGCCTTTAAAAGTTAATGTACCCGAGTGGAAAATACTAGTTCCTAAACCACAGAGAGAGGAAATTATAGACTTGTGTCACACTCCTCCTACTTCTGGTCATTTTGGTTTTTATAAAACTCTTCACAGGGTTCAGGAACAGTATTATTGGCCAAAAATGCGTTTTGACATCGTAAAGTTTGTGAGGACTTGTGAAGTATGTGGAGCGCAGAAATCTCCAAATGCACTACCTATGGGACTGATGGGAAAAGAGAAAACGGTTAATTACCCTTTTCAAGTCATAGCAGCTGATCTAGTAGGCCCATTCCCACGTTCAAAAAAGGAAAATAAATGGCTTCTCGTGGTTTCTTGCTGGTTTACAAAGTATACCATGCTATTTCCTTTGAAAAGCTCTAAAGCTGGATATATAGAGGGAATTTTGGAAAACAATGTCTTTCTAATCCACGGTGTTCCATCGCTCTTAATATGCGATAACGGTACTCAGTTTACCTCTAGAAGTTTTAAGAGCCTAAGTGAAACTTATGGTTTTAATATCCGTTTTAATCCCGTGTACTCTCCACAATGTAATTTTGTCGAACGTAATAACCGAACAATAGGGACCGCTTTAAGAAGTTACGTGGATTCACATGACACTTGGGATGGCAATATTTCCAAAATCCAACAAGCAATAAATACCGCAAGACACGAAGTAACAGGGTTCACACCGTCTTTCTTAGTTTACGGCAGACATATACCTCTATCTGGATCGTATTATAAAAATTTAGATTTGGATGTCAAAGTTGACAGCGAAATAATTCCGGGTAACAGGGGTGCGTACGCCGACAATTTAAAGGGTTTAAAAGATATTTTCACCGACGTGCGTAGTAGGATACATAAGGCTTATGAACGGAACAGTAAGTCTTACAACCTTAGAAAAAGGGATTTTTCCTTTAAGATAGGTGATCACGTTTGGCGAAAAAATAAAATTCTTTCCAGTGCAGCTGATAAATTCACATCTAAGTTGGTACCTAAATATGTGCATTGCGTGATTAGAGAAAAGATTTCAGATTTAGTTTATGGTTTAGTTAATTTAGATGGGACTAAAATAGGACGATGGCATATTAAAGATTTAAAACCATTCAATGAACCTAACCCTAGTGAAAGTTTGTCAGAAGAAGAATAATTTATATTTACATTATCTTAATTGCTTAAATTTTTTTTGATGTTGCTCTGTAGAGGTGACGACCTCGTTTTTTTTACTGTTATAAAAGTTGAGCAGAGAATAGCTTACTTTTATTGTTTAATGCTAAGGTTTTGGGTATTGGCCATATCCCAAACTTAGGTTGATTGTGGTTGATGTTTAGCATCGACTCAGTTTTGCGAGCTTGCGAAGGAGTCACACTCAGGATATATCATAAGACTGGTATGTCGGTGGTCGCGGGATTTGATTTGCTTATGACCCCAAATAATATCCAGTTCTTGACACTTGGAAGCGAAATTTTGATTAGAGGCAATCCAAGGTGATCTTGAGTTAGGACAAGCGCAAGATGTAGCCCGTGTAGTGTGATGGAGAGTCAAAATTTTTATGAGCAATTTCAAAGTTTGTTACCCGAGTGGGTGTATTTTTATTACCTTAGTGGTATATGTAGGGTGCAATTAAGAGTAAATTGATTTTGGTTTATCCAGTAAGTCTAAGACTTGGATTATTTTGATTTAGATCTTCTTCTGAATTGACAAACTGAGGGTATTTTCTATTTTTTTTCAGAGCCGTTTAAACGTTACCTTTGAGTCACTAATTTTTTTAAAATTTTTTGCATGGACTCATAGGCGTATGTTGAGTTTTTTCGGTTTACTATCAGATTGATAGAAAATTGAAGTTCTGCAGGAGAACTAAAGGCTGATCATTTACAAGAGATGAGAGCAGACTAAGACAGTCGTTTCACAAAGAAATGATCAAAATCTGATACCGAGATGAGAACCTTGTCAAGAGAGGCTAAGCGCAGTGAAGGAAGATTCTTAACCGAATTTTTAGATTTCCAAGAGGTAATCTAGAAGTTTGGGCTGACAGAAAACGGTTATGCCTGATACCTGTAGCAGTTTCTTCTAGAGGCTATTGTCTAGGGAGACGATTAACACCATGATCGAATATTTTAGCTGTCAACGATGTTTTCTTCTTGTTTCTGATTAAGCTGGAAAAGCTCTTGTCGTCTTCAAAAGTTTTGTTGCGTTGCCACCGAAAAATTGAGAAATTTTTACTTCATGTAGTTTTTTAAGCTCATTTTCGTTTTTTGGAAATTTCCGTTAGAAGCTTGGTTAAGCTAACCTTGTAAACCTTTTAGGTTGTATCCCATGAGTTATTTGTTTTTACAGGCTGTGATGCACCGGGTGCTAACAGATGCCGTTACGACGTTTGGCAGGGAGTTAGTCTTCCTGAGGAACAGACTGATTGGAAGGGTAGTCTATGGGGGGTGAACGTTTGACCTTTGGGACCTTTAGGGGTTTTGTTACCCAATGGTTATTTCTATTTGAACCAAAGGAGAGCCTAGCTACTGTAGTCGACCTCAGCTCCAATTAGCCTATTAGTGGTGACAGGCTGTTGGCAGTAGTGTGTTTTCGGAACACCCTATTGATTAATTTTTTGACTTATGGTGGTGTGGTAGACACCGTTTCAGTTTAGTGGATGCTATAATCTACTCCCTTTTGTTGGTGGACACCAGGGTCACCAATTCTGTATTTTATTGTCTCCACCATTCAGTATATCGTGGTGAGGTGTTTGTCTCCTGTTATGTGGGATGGATTGAATGTTTTTCGTTGTTGTTCTAGGGCGAGACCAGTACACGAGGGTTCTTCATGCAACTTTGGAGGAGCGCAATGCTGGTTAAATTTTATATCTCTGTGTAGCCACCCTGAAGAATGACGGAGGGCGTTTCTTCTGGTTCATGTTTCTAGGCAGATTTGTCACTTTGGTGCGATGTGCCGAAGATTTGATTAGCTTTTGCTAAGAGCTTTCACCAAGCTCAGTATGGAGTTATCATAACCAAGAGTTTGGGATTTGAACTCCTGTATATATTTCTGTACATATTTCTGTATATATTTCGGTGTATGTTGGTTGCCTGAGGGCATGTGCTCAAAATGCGAGATTTTGAGTCGTTTTGCTTATGGACTCCTATATTTAGGATTATGACTTTAGGGAGGTCCTATTTCGAGACTTGCTGTCTCATATAGTTATGTTGGGAATGTTTCCTTGAATGTTAGTTGTGCGCAGACTAATCATTCTGTTCTTAGTGAACATTGCTTTTTGAAGCAGGATCATTCAGTTTGGTGAATTTTAGCTTTTATAGCTATTCACTGTGTTTAGGGTGAATTTTAGCTTTTATAGCTATTCACTGTGCCTATAGTGATATTGTTAGCTTTTATAGCTGCTCACTATGTTAATGGCGAGATTGTTCTTTTAGAACGCAGACTTTGTGTAGTCGAGGCTTTTTTTTCTGCGATATACCAGAGTGTTTTCTTGGCGAGGAGCCGAGGTTTTTTCTGGCGATATACCAGAGTGTTTTGTTGGCGATGAGCTGACGTGTTTTCTGGCGATCAACCAGAGCGTTTTCCCTGGCGACTTTAGCATGTCTGGATATCTTAGGACGTCGACATTGCGCGATGTAGAGTTTTCCCTAGCGATTTTAGCATGTCTGGATGTCTTAGGACGTCGACATTGCGTTATAGAGTGCGATTATTTTCCGAGTGCGACTAGTAGTGATACTAGATTTAGAATGTTCTCTTAGCGATGAGCTAGAGCATTGATAGCGATTTTTCCCGAGCGTTTTGTCTGGATATTTATCCAGATATTTTTTTTTTTTGGCGTTGTGCTAAATGGTCTGACAAGACTTTTTTTTTTTAGTGTAAGTGTTTGCACTAGAATCATTTTTTTATTTTTTTTCTTTATTTAAGAATTTTTATAAATTTCTTTTGCTGAAATAGAAAATTTTCAGACAATCCTTAAAATATTTTAAGGGGGGTGTTCATATTTTATTTCAGTTCACTTTTTTTGATTTAGACAAGAGTCTAGACAAAGTTATATTTTTTTTTGTTTTGGTAACAATAACAGGGCTGATTCTTTCTATTATATAAGAAGACCGCGATTGTTACTTTAGAAAGGTATTTCTTATGTTCATGCAAGGATTTTTATTTGCTTTTTGATGTACTTAACCTTAGTGTCTAATTAAGTTAAGTCTAGTTATAAGATTCTTGTGATCATGCAAAGATTTTCATTTGGTTTTCATTGTACTTAATATTAGTGCTTAATTGAATTAAGTCTAGTAGTAAGGTCCGAAGTCTGTACTTTTGTTTTTTAAGTTCTGACCTTAGTATTAAGTGATAGTGTACCACTTTGTACCTTTTCATAATTAGCCTAAGTTTAATAGACTAGTGTAGTCTATTTCTTTTTGGAAGGGGGTAAATGTAACATTCATTTTTTCCTAGATTTTAAGACCATGTAATGTTACTGATTTTTCACTTCAAATTGTACTTATTTTCATTTTGGTATCGAACGGTATATTAAACAGAGATTCCAAGACGTTCGGTATATACTGTGCAGTGCGGGTTCCTGACCGAATCTACCGCTACGCCGCGATTGGTGAAATGTGTGTATCCGCAGTTTTGGTTCCGGCGTCGCCATATTACCGGCAGAGTTTGCACGGTTTATTTAAGGGTCCGAGAAACGACTGTCTAGAGGAATTTCCATCCAGCCGCCGAGTAGGCGGAGTACCATCAAGCCGCAGCCAGACTAATTTTCATCGGAGCCGCCAAGTAGGCTTCCTTCGACTGAGCTACAGTAAAGGCTCATAACAACCATCATGCGAGCTAAGTAAAGCACCAGTTTCTTAACGAAAAGCCGTAGTGGGCTCTCTAAGTGTTTGCTAGAAAAGTGTGAAATCGGTCGTATTCCATCGAAGCCGGAATAAGAACAGTAAGTTACCAAAACATCCTTCAATAGACCTATCCCTGAGTAGTGCCTTAACAGCAATTTAAACTGACTAAAAAGTGAAGTGAAAAGCACTATTTTTCGTCTTCGGGGGTAGTCATAGTTCAGAATTTAAATGTAATAACTACTAGTTAGGCTAGAATTTTTTTGTAGAACTGCAAAGGTTAGAACTTTTTATTTTTTTAAAAACATGAATAAATTTCCTTTTGTTGATTAAAGCTAGTGTCTCACTGAATACCTATCTTACTTTTCAGGATAAGAACGGCTGTACCAAACTGATTTTTTTTATTTACCAACAGTACACCCTTTCAGTATTTTTTCATTTTTTTAGCTGAAGTTAGATCCTTTCTATTTTAAAATGAATGGTGCCCAGAAAGTCGTACAGCTGAGGTTTCTTTAAAAATAGAAAATAATTCCAAAAAGACGTAAAACAATTATCTCTTACCCATATTTTCTCTACCAAGGAAAACTGAGCTAGTGTTTGTTTAATTTCTTTAGTTCTTTTAAAATCAGGATTCACTCAATTCAGTATCAGAAATTAAAGCGGGGCTGCAAGAAAATTGCGCTCAAGCTTGGGGCATCCAATATTCAAACGGTACAAAATTGCGCTCAAGCGTGGGACAAACAACTTCTCACAGGGTACAAAAAAAGATGCCTCAAACTGAGGACAGTTTTGCAGGTTACAAAATGACACCACAACGTGCGGGCAAGTTCAAAAGTTACAAGGTCTTCTTGCCTTTTTTAGGTATTGGCTGAACTGTGGCACATTTTCAGCAGTAAGGAAATATTCCCTTTCTGTAAGATAGGTTGAAAAGTCTACGGAAAACTAGAGCAGGTATTCCGTCAGCACCAGAAGCCCTTTTGGTGTCTAGCTTCATCAAAATACGTTTTATGATACGCTGCCTGAAGACAATATCGGGCATCCTCGACTGCACTATGGGAATATTAGGTGGTGTTTTTCCTTGGAAATCAACAATAGAATGTGAAGCAAAGAGCCAACAAGTTCGCTTTCTCAACAGGTGTCATTGCAATAGAATTATCTGGCCGTGTGAGTGGTGGTATGGTGGATTTGGTAAAATTTTTACTAACTGCCTTAGCGACTGACCAAAAGGACCTGAAATTGTTGGGACAAGCGAGAAGTTTGTTTCTAATTCGTTGATTGTGTGCCTCCTTGGTTTCGTCGATAATTTCTTTGCATCTGTTCCTGGCATGAACAAAGGTGTTACGATTTATGGTGTTAGGATTTTCACGCCAATGTCGGTATGTAAGCTGTTTAGAAGCAACAGCTTCTTTGCATTTTCGGTCAAACCAAGGCTTGCCGTTGGAAGGCCATTTCTTCGAAAAAGGGATGTAAGCCTCCATACCGGCCAAAATAACATCGGAAACCTCCTTGGCGCAGTCAGATGGGTCATCGGATCGAAAACAAACGTCTAACCAAGGGAAAGTTCGAAAATATTCCATGAGATCTTCCCATTTGGCAGATTTGTAGTGCCAAATCTTGCGCGGTTTAGGCGCGTCTCTGTCACTGATTGGTAGGATACTCGATGTCGATAATAGTTTATGGTCGGAAGAACCTAATGGCGGATTTACGCTGACCGTGTAAATCTCCGGATTAGTGGTTAAAAACAGATCAAGAAGACTGGGGAACTCCCGTCTCGATCAGAGTTAAGCCACAACTGATTGAAAATGATTCGGCTTCATGACCTTGTCCATCGGTAGTATTTGAATATTTAAGCCAGTTGATGTTGTGGACATTAAAGTCGCCCAGGATGGCAATTTCGGCATTTGGATAGTTAATTTGTAAATGATCGATGGTGTCTGCAAGAGAAGCGAAAAGTGCTCTAAAGTTAGTATCGCTTGGTGGTCGATACAGGATACAGATGAACCTTGTGGTTGGTTGAGTCGTTATTTTTAACCACATAACATCAAAGTTTGGGGGCTCCAGAGCCTCTTCTCGTTGGCAAGAGAGGTCTCTTCTGACAAAAAGACAGATTCCAAAGTTACGCCTAAATCGGGAATAGAAATCGTACCCAGGATAAAGATAGTTAACTGTGCTGGTCGATGAACTGACCCTGGTTTCACAGAGAGCGAGTACATGTATATGAGGTTTATTTGATTGCAGGTGTTGGTGCACTGAATTTATGTTCGAGTTTATACCTCGTATGTTGCAAAAATCCATTTTAAAATTCTAATGTCTGCATGTCGACGCACCTGAACCAACCCCCACCCGGAGATCCGAACGGGGGGCCATTTTACCTCCGGAATTTTTTGTATCCAGGTGCCTCATCATGCTATGTAGTCCACACAGTCCGAGACATCGGCACAGCCACGAAACGTTAAGCAACTTCACGCAGCCTAAGCCGATGCGATGGCATCACCTCGGGCGATGCTGGTGGGATCTGGGCATCTACCATCTAGATTGTTCTTTAAGTCGCCTCCTACGACAGGCAGAACGTACCGGGGGAGATACTCTATCCCGCTCCCCTACGGGGTTACTTAAGCATGTCGGAGATAGAAGATTGGTAATACTTTTTTCATTGTTGTTTGACTCCTCATTTGTATATTTTTTAATTAATACTGTTTCATTATAAAATGTTATTTTTTCTAATAAATGTTTAAACTATTTCATTTATACTATTCGCAAATAATACGTATACGCTCAGGCGCACCACCACTGGCCAGAACTATTTCAGACTATTTAGCCCCAAACAACAAAAAAAAATAGTCGTTTTCCTATTGTTTTCAAATATAAGAGATTGCTAATATTAGACCGATGCCAGATGGTATTCCAAGAAGGTGTTGAACTGCTGCATTACAAGTAAAATATAGGTACAACTTTGGGGCCTTTTCTACTGCTTGATGTTAATTTGCATAATTTTATAAGATTTATTGATATCACTTTCAAATAAATAGAGTCCAACATAAGAATTTACTGTTTTTCAGGCTCCAAAAACAGTGCAGGCAGCTGTAACGATCCTGGAGAACTTACATATAATATTGGAAAAGACGCCGAGGGATGATATTAAAACGGAGGTATTGCCGATGTTATATAATGCTTTCGATAGTACTACGATACAAGTGCAGGTAAGGCTGTTTATTTTTATACAGGGTACATGTAGAAAAAAAGTTTCTTGTTATATTATTAATTAATTGTTAATAACACTAATCCAAGGTGCTTAATGTGACCCAGTATTAACGTTGTGTCAAAATTAGGTTTGTCTAAAATCCTGAGTAGGTAAAAAAATGAATAATAATATTGAAAATTAAGATTTTTTCGCTGAGAAGAGTAGAAAGGTTAATCGGCAATAGCATAATTCGGGAAATAATCGTATAATCCATAAGTTTTGCTGCTATATTCAAAAAGGCAGGAAAAAATAACTTTTTTGAAAATATTTTAAAATGTCTCGTAAAAAATGTAATGTATATTTTAATATATAACATAAATAACCTAAATGGCTGAAATCAATAGATTAAAACTAATTCTATAAAGTATTCATGGAAATAAAAAAAAAAATGACGACTGCAGCAAGGAGATAATATCTAACCTAAATTGTTTACGATGGTCCTTGAAGACGTCTTTACAGAGTTAAATTGGGATGGAAGTTTAAAGAAGTTACTGGGTTTAAAGTAGTGGATTTGTACATCTATGATATACTCAGGACAATAACAAATAAATAAAAATCACTCGCAGCACAGTTGTAAGATTAAGTAAAATTTAAATATATGCATTATCACAGAACAACAAACTATAACCAACTGATAAAAACGAAGGAAAATCGATTCCTTGGAAATGTGGGGCATATAGACAAATATTGAGATACTTTCGAGCCAACACCAAATCAGTGCAAAAGAACTTAGAAGGTATTCGATGTACGAAATAATTTAAGTAACATAATACAGGGAAGCATAAAGGAACATAGTTCATATTATAGCTACAAGGGCCGAGAGAGAAAGAAATAAAAACGTCGGGTTTATTTTCATGCTAATTGGAAATACAAAAAAAGATAATTATACAAAACACATATAAGATGTTCTTTAAATCAGAGCATATTTTTAATAGATTATAGTGAGCACCTAAACACGTAACTTCGTAATATATATATATATATATATATATATATATATATATATATATATATATATATATATATATATATATATATACAATAGAGATTTTCACAGGTGGTGGAATGTAATACATTAAAATTCTGGGTGTCAATCCGTTCGTCTAACAAGGAATTTGCACGACGTTTCGCCAAAATCTCATTTGGCATTTTCAAGTGCTCCCGCTGCTGCTGTTACTCGATACTGTAATCTTGCTGCTGCTATCACTCGAAGCTAACTGAGAGACCGAAGTACGGTCGCCGTCTTTTATAGGTCGGCGTCTACACCGATTGTAGGTGGGGGGTCGGGAGTGTTCGTCCTGGAATCGGTGTTTGCCGGTTGGGTGCTCGTATCAGTGGTAATTACGGGTTCCGGCACTATGCTCACTGTTGCCTTCTCGATGTTTTGATTATTCCTTGGTTTAGCTAGTAGTCCCTTCCATGTAGTGGAGATATTCAGTGCATCATCCCACTCATCAATCGGTTTTATAACGTCTTCCGTCTTCCGATGCCTAATTTCCACTCCTCCCGGTTTCTCCATCCCTCCTCCTCCAGATCTCTCTCTAGTACTTCCTTGTTGATTCCTGCTCCCCAGCTTTGGCGTGCTCTTCCTCGCTTTCTTTTTCCATGAGGGTTCCAATTTAAAATCTTTTTAGGCAGTCGGTCTCGTGACATTCTCTGTACATGTCCGTACCATACCAACTGTTGGGTTCTGATTTCGTCCACTATATCGTGCTTTATTTCTAAAGCTCGCCTTATCGTGTCATTTGGTATGCGGTCTTTTCTGAATTTTCTGGCTGCTCGTCTCCAGAAATCCATTTCTGTAGCTTTTAGTATTTTTTCTGTTCTTTCCTTTAATGGCCACACCTGGGAGCTGTAAGTTATTATACTTTTCACTATTGAGTTGTAAATTCTCTTCTTATTTTCAATGGTTATGTTTTTGTCCCATAGTATACTATTAAGCATTGCAATCGCTTTTCTTCCTTGGAGATTCCTCTCGAATATTGCTTCTTCCGGTGTTCCGTCCCTAGATATTCTCGTTCCCAAATACTTATAACTGGCACAGTGTTTGATGGTGTGTCATGTGGCCAGTTTCAAATCCTGCTGTTGTCCTCCGACGTACATGTACTGGGTCTTTTTAATATTGACTTCTAGGCCCCATTTTTCATATTCATCCATAAGTTTTCGTGTCATGTATTCCATATCATCGATGTCCTGAGCGACTACTACCTGGTCATCTGCGAATGATAGCGTGTACAATGTAGTATCGTCATCCAGTGGTAATCCCATACTGCTGCATTTCCTTTTCCAGTTCTTCAGTGCACTCTCCAAATAGATTTTAAATAGCGTTGGGGATATACAGCAGCCCTGTTTAAGACCCTTTGTGACCGGGAACCCTGTTGTTATACCATATTTGATTTTCACACTACTTCTTGCGTCTTGGTATAAAGATTTTACGGCTTTAATTATTTCGGTGCTTACATTACTCTGTTGTAGTGTTTCCCACAATCTCATTAGGGGCACGCTATCGTAGGCCTTTTTTAGATCAACAAACAAGACATGGACTTCCTGATCAAATGCGGTTTTCTTTTCTAGGATTTGTGTCAGTGAGAAGAGATGGTCTATTGTGGATCTTCCTGCTCTAAAGCCTGCCTGTTCTTCAGCTTCTACGTCCGCGTATTCCGTTTCTATTCTATTTTTAAGTATTTTTCCGTATATTCTGCTAATAGATCCTGTAACCGTTATTCCCCTATAGTTATCGCAATTATTTTTGTCTCCTTTCTTATGAATTGTTGATATGTGTGATATTTTCCATTCCTCGGGTACTTCTGATGTGTTAATGCATCTTTGTATATACATATATATATATATATATATATATATATATATATATATATATATATATATATATATATATATGTATGTATATATATACATATATATATATATATATATATATATATATATATATATATATATATATATATATGTATGTATATATATATATATATATATATATATATATATATATATATATATATATATATATATATACATATATAAATATATATATATATATATATATATATATATATATATATATATATAATATATATATAAATATATATGTAAATATATATATATATATATATATATATATATATATATATATATATATATATATATATATCGTCAAATTTTCCTGCTATATCCTAAAAAAGGAGGAAATAGTTCCATGAAGCCAAGTTGTAGTTGGCACAACGGCTAAAAAATTAGTTCCTTTAATTTCGGTAATAACGTTATGGTCCAAAGAAATCAAATGTTATTTTTATTAAGTATACAGCTGGTTTTAGATAAAGACGACGCCTAAAAATACAAACAAAACTGCCCAAAATCCTTTCTATAAAATATTGCATATATTTGTATCTAAATCCTGCAGTTCTATTTATGCCGTATGAGCTTCTTGAAAGAGTTAGGTTATGTTGAAAAGAAAAAAATCCCCATTAGTGATTTTTTTTTCCAAACATTAAAAATTAAACACACATTTTGTAAAAGGGGAAAACACGTGATTAAAAAGAAATGTTTTAAGTTGAAATTAGGTTAATAATTTGAATTTTTTCAAAAATTTTTGATTCACTATTATCGTCACTACTTATTCCTTATGTTACCTAACGTAATAAAATATATCCTATAACCTGGCCAGAGAACATATCAATTTTATAAAAAAACACACAAATCGGATAAGTGGTTCACTAATAGATAGACTGACAGACAAAAAGACGTTGCGTTTTATATAGTATATAGATTATTATTAATATCATTAAATAACCTGGCCAGAGAACATATGTATAAATTTAAAAAAAAAACACATAAATCGGATAAGTGGTTCTCGAGTGATAAGCGCACTAACGGACACACAGAGAGACGTTGCATTTTATATATATTGTATTCTTTGTTACATGATATTGTTCCATATTTAACGATTTAGGCAGCGTATTGCAAGAGAGTGCGCTAGAGACAAACTTTGTTCCAACTTGATTTAGTATTATCGTCACTGCTTATTTCTTATATTACCTAACATAACAAAATATATCCTATAACCTGGCCAGTATGTTTAAGTGGTTCTCTAGTGATAAGGGCACACAGACAGACAGACAGATAGAGAGACGTTGCATTTCATATATATTATAAAAGATTTTAGATAACCTGACCAGAGAACAAATGTATGAATCAAAAAAAAAACCTAAATCGGATAAATGGTTTTCAAGTGATAAGCGCACCAACGGACAGACAGAGAGACATTGCATTTTATATATATTATAGAAGATTATAGATAACCTAATCAGAGAACAAATGTATGATTTAAAAAAAGAAGACGTAAATCGAATAAGTAGTTCTCGAGTGATAAGGACACTAACGGACAGACAGAGTGACGTTGCATTTTATATATATTATAGACGATTATATATAACCTAGCCAGGGAACAAGTATATGAATTAAAAAAAAACATGTAAAGTGGATAAGTGGTTCTCAAGTCATATGCGCGCTAACGGACAGACAGACAGACAGAGAGACGTTACATTTTATACATTATATTCTTTGCTACATGATATTGTTCCATATTTATTGGTTTAGGCAGTGTATTGCTAGGGGCAAACTTTTTTCAGACTTGCTTCACTATTATCGTCATTGTTTATTCCTTATGTTACTTAACGTAATAAGATATATCCTATAACCTGGCCAGAGAACATATGTATGTTTTAAAAAAAAATCACGTAAATCGGGTAAGTGGTTCTCGAGTGATAAGCGCACTAACGGACAGACAGACAGACAGAGAGACATATATATATATATATATATATATATATATATATATATATATATATATATATATGGATATTTGCATTTGTGTACATGTTCGGAGGCATGTGCTTGCATGTCACTTAGATATATCATGCATGAATAATAATCACGTTTATATGTGGAAAGGCATTGCAAACCATCTTAAACCAGTACCGAACGGATATCTCTCTAAGGACCCTTGTAAATGAGTTAATCTCAAAAACTGTCTATTTTCGAACATTTGTCTCATGAGAACTTTTGATCAGGAGGTCAGAACCTACAACATATCCAATTTCTGACCAATTTGACCTAAAGCCAATTTCCGTAAGAAATATGCGAGGTCCTATATGGACTGAATTTAAAATAAATTTTAAGAATTTTACTGAAAATACTATATCAATATGCCAGTAAAAGTAGGGCCTCCCGAGGGATGCAAAATTAGTATATAATATGTGAAACCCAACTTAAAAATTAAATGCAATTCCAGATTTTTCTCATTTGTTCCGTATGCAGTTTACTCGCCAACTGACTTACATAACATAGGTTTTCGATAATTAATAAGAATTTTTTAGAATAGTAAGTGAAATATTATGTAATTTCTCTATTTTTATTTTTTAGAATGCAGCCCTTATAGCAATAACAAACATTTCCGAATATTTAGACGAAAACACAATCAAAAGAATAATTCTTCCGAAAACGAAAATCATCTACGAAAAAAATCAAAATGATTTGAAACTAGTATCGAATGTATTGTCCTGCATCGAAAGAAGCTTAGATAGACTCGATAAATCCCAAATAATAGACGAAATCATGCCTTTATTGTATGAAATACGTTTGTCGGATCCTATGGTTATTTTAAGAGTTGTCAGTAAGTATTACACGTAACTGCATATAAAAGTTCTAAATTTTTATAAAACAGATATAATTAGATTTATACATTAATTGATTTAAATGGATTCCATTGGCATTGCGAAATAACACAGGCCAACAAAAAAATATTTGTAATAACTTTTTAAACCAATACATCTAAGTTTATGTATTTTTGGGTGCTGAAATCCTATCTGGTATCAGTTTTTTTGTATCACCCACAGTTCTCTTACAATATGACATAGATTAAATTTCAAAATTGGGAAAATTTGATACATAAAAAATAAAAACTTAAACCGTACTTTCATTTGATTAAGCTACAATTTTTACTCACGATAACATATTTCACGTCAATGCGAATTTTTTAGATTCTTATTTTTTTGTATTTCCTTTTCCTTTTCTCTGTGAAGTTTCTTGTATAGCTTTTTCTCTGATGTGATGCATTTTGTTGTTCTCTATGAAGTGACCAACAGTAATCACCCATCATGTTGATATTTCACCGTCCCTGGTACCGTTTCTCCATCTCCTTTTTGTACTGATGGAACGGTTCCCCTTGCTCTTCACTCACATCGCCTAAATTTTTAGGAAAAAAGTTAAGATGGTTGTGCAAGAAGTGGACTTTAGGGCTCATCAGGCCTTTAAGGCCCAGATTTTTAAACTTGTCGATCATATTAGCTACGATAAGTTCATAGTTAGGGTCTTTCACATTGCCCAAAACCTTAGTTACAACTTTTTTAAATGATATCCAAGCGTCCTTTTCCTTTGTAATCATCCTTGCTTCAAAGTTGGAATCGAACATCATTTTACAAATATCAGGCCCAATGAAAACCCCTTCTTTCGGTTTGACTTCTGATAAATGAGGAAATCTTTTACACAAATATTTAAAACATTGACCATCTTTAGGCAAGTCTTTCACAAATTGTTTCATTAAGCCTAACTTGATGTGTAGTGGTGGTAGAAGAATGTTTTTTGGGTCTAAAGTTTTATGCAAAATGTTCTTCTCGCCAGGTGTTAAAGTTTTTCTTACGGGCCATTGTTTTTTGGACCAATATTGATCCCTTACTTTGCTGTCCCACTCACATATAAAACATAGAAACATTGTAAATCCCTTTTGTTGACCAAGGATCATGAAGACAACTTTTAAATCTCCACATAGCATCCAATCGTGAGCTGGATAGTTAATTTTCTCTAAAATCATAGTTTCCTCCATATAGACTGAATGAGCAACAGGCAGTAAAGCATAAGTATTTCCGTTGTGTAACAGAACACCTTTTAAACTAGTTTTTGATGAGTCTATAAAAAGCCTCCAATATTCCTTCTTGTACTCAATGCCAAATTCGTTCATTAGACTATCAATATCATGGCAGTAAATCAAATCCTCTTCCTGCTTGAAAAACTGAGCAAACTGTTGACCTCTTGTTCTATAATAGTAAATAGATGTTCCAGATTCCAATAAATGTTTTTCTTTCAGCCTAGAACCAAGCAATTCTGCTTATTCCTTAGTCAAACCCAAATCTCTCACTAAATCATTTAACTCAGCTTGTGTAAACAACTGTGGTTTTTAATTTTCTAGAGAACATTGAAACTCATCATCATCCGGTCGACTTTCATTAAATTCGGGACTGGACTGTAAAACGTCATCAATAGACTGAGGTGGCTCAGGGACAGGAAGTCCCGGTCCATGTCCTACCGGCAGATTAGCTGAAATAAATTTAGGATAGACAATTACTTTCTTATTTTTGGAGTTATGTCCAGAAACATCAACGCTGCAAAAATAACAATCATTTGAATGATTTTCTTGCTCTCTCCATACCATGCATGAGTACTGCAAATCTAAAAGCCTTCTTTTCTTTATTATAGTATTTCCTAAGATCCTCGACACAAACATAACATACTTTGTGAGGAGCCCAACGTTTTTCTTGATTACCGATTTCTACAGCAAAATATGCAAACCACACTTTTTTACAATATCAGTAATGTTTCTTTCTTCTACAAACTCACCACATATTAACAAAAAGTGTTGGGAGAGTTCCTACAACCACGATTAGCCATACTTTGAGTGTGAATTAAAGCACATGGGTTAAACACTGTAATGCGAGGTTATATTAACTGGAAGAAAACAAACAGCTGTGACATTTATCGGAACTGCCAACCTAATAACATTTGATTTTACTGCTAACCTTATAAAATTATGATTTTATTGCCAACCTAATAACATTCGGATGATAAAAAAATAAACTTTTCACATTTTGTATATTAAAATGTGAAAAATTGGTGATTGATACGACTTTTTTATTATTATTTTCGGACTCAGCACACCAAAAAACATATAAAATTATTAAAAATATTTTTTCATCGTTGGTCTATGTAATCATTGTGTCAGACGAATATAAAAATTGTACCATGAATACTGTTTCTGAAAAGGCCAAGGACTCTTATTTTATTAAATAAAACTAATACATAAAAAATCTCTTTTACAGCCTGTCAAGTAAAAACGTGTCTACGATAGCCCATTTTTGGTAGGTGCGATTCTAGCGATTGAACGAAAAATCGGTAGAGGGAACTTTTATCTACGGCACATTTTAGTAAAAGCATCAGTCAATTCCGAACTTTCATCGAAATCACGTAAAATCCGAAATGGGTCACTCGTTTGCACGTCTGTTCGTCTCTTTTGTTCCCATCCAAAGGGGCCTAAAATGACACATTCCGCAGCCGCTAAATACATATAATATATAAAAGTCAGTGTCATTTTTGAAGAAGTGGGCAAATCGTTTTAAGGAGGCGAAAAATGTCGACGACTTGCCAAAACGTGGCTCGGTAGGACAAGTCACTCCGGAAGTCGGAAAACGAATTGTGTCCTTGTTTTCACGGGACCCGAAATTGATACTGCATCAAGGAACCGCAAAATTAAGAACATCGGGTTTGAATGAGTCCCATGAGACTATTCGACAATATCTTCGTGCTCCTGATGTCAAATTCCGAAGCACGCTGAAAAAACTTTTGCTGGGCGAAAAGTACGTCGTGATGCGGCTCGCTTGGGACTACGATTAGATACTAGAATGGTCCCCACAATCGCCGGACGCCAACCCTATTAAAAACGTTTGTAAAGAGAAAGCTCAGAGGATAGTCTCGAAAGACTTTGACGCAGTTATCTCGCGAGATTCGAAAAAAATAGAGATTAATGCCCGAGTATGCAGAAAATCTCGTCGACAGCATGCCTCGCGATTATTGATTCCAAGCGATTATTGATGTAGGAGGCGATTGGACAACTTACTAAGCTAATTACGCTTTTATTAACTCACCAAAGAATACATTGATGGCAAAAAATTTTCTCGAAATACATTTTCTCAAGAATACGAGAGGTCACGTCCTTATTTGACAGACTGTAAACACTTCTTTTTTCAGATATTTATCGACTTATGCTCAGCGACAAAAAATACGGACTCAGTGTCAACCTCATGGCCACCAAAGTAATGCCTTCACTTCTCCCTCAAACAGTCAATCCATCCCTAAACCTGGAACAGTTCACAGTCCTCATTGAAGTTCTCCAAGATATGTTGGACCAGATTGATCGAAATCAAAGGAACAAGCTCAAATTGGATAACTTGTCTTTACCAAGTCCTGACAGGCACAGACCTCTGAGGCATCAATATAGTTCAGATAATATGCATGTACCTCCGTTTAATATTCCAAATTTGAGGATTGAGCAGCGAAAGACATCTAGTGCGGAAGATATGCAGAGGAAAAATTCAACAGGTTAGAAATTTTAAACCGATAGTTTCAATTGCTAATTTGGTCAAAAGTACATATTACAGCATAAGTCACAACGATAACTTTTAACTTCATGTTAATATGCTCCAATGAATATAATCCAATTTTCCTATATTCGCAGGAACTCAAAACTTACCAATTTATTTTTAATTATAAAAGTTGAGCTCTTTAAAGTCAAAGTTGAGAACTATATTGAACCATTGTCATTTTGTTTGATGACTTTCTGTCACTTCTTCTGTGGTTTCTAGGCAAAAAAAAATCTGAGAAGTGGTTTTCACAGGCCTTTTTTGAAACTAACTTAATACTATTCAATTATCCGAACCGAAACGAAACAACTAGTAATCTGACAACGCAAAGTCCTGGCTATACGGTGGATGCATTAAAACTTCCCAGCCAAGCCCTCTTAATTTTTGCCGAATCAACAAAGATGAGTGTGGTCTGGCGTTGTCATGGTGGAAGACGACACCCTGTCTGTTGACTAGTTTTGGACAATTACTGTTAATTGCTTGCTTCAATCAGTCAAAGTAGAGAACAGAATAAACCATTTGACCAGGCTGGAGCAGTTTATAATGCACGATTCTCTTCCAATCCCACCAAACCCACAGCATCATCTTTTTTGGTGTCAATCCGGACTTTGCCATCGTTTGTGGAGCTTCATCCTTTTTCGACCACAATCTTATTCGCACATCACTGTCGTATGAGATACATTTTTTATCGTTTAGGATCAACCACTTCAGAAATGGCTCGATTTCGTTACGATTCTGTAGAGATTCGCAGATAAAATTTGATCGACTGTTTTAATGTCAAATCATGGGGCCTGCAAACATCAAGGTTTTTTTTGTAGCCAGTTTTCTTCAAATGGTTTAAAACTGTTTGGTGATGAATGTCAGTTCTTTGGCGAAGTACTTACATGCCAGTTTCTTTTGTCAAAATTCTTTTTTGTCATTGATCGACAGGCGCGAGGAGTTCCTATGACATCGAACCAAGCAAAGTGACTGAAACTGGCTATTGCTGTTGGTAACGTATTTTGACCATGAGTAGCACAAATTTCCTCAGAGGCCCGCGCATCATTTATGCCTTTGTCGAGATAAAATTGTGAAATATAGCTAGCTTTTGCAGAAAAATTGCACTCAACTTTATTCTAAATTAAGTCTAAATAAACGAATTCCAACAGTTTTTGCACTTCTACTACGATCAAATGTCAGCTTTCAACTCCGGTAAATATGGCCCGATGCGACTTATAATACCTGAGATATGTAATGCTAAAGTTGTCTAAGAAGACAACGGCCTAATATTTTTTTGATACACGTAATCCAATATTTTTATATTAAATAAAAGTTAAAATACAAATTTAAATCAAGAATATCCAATACCGGAAAATCTTTGATTATCGTATGTTAGTTTAGTTTGCTGTAATCTACCACCTTACTCATTTTTATTAAAAAAAAAACTTTAGTCCTTACGATAAACTTGGTGATGCCATATGAAAAATGATATTCGGATTTGAACATAATAATTTCTATATATGCAGAATTATGACCCAGAAAACCTTGTAAAAACTACTAAATAGTAAAATTATGTAGCAATAGAGTATTCTACAAAATTTAAAAAAAAGTGACAAGGCTTAAGAAGCAACTGTAGCAACAGTTGTTTCTTTGACATATTAAAGTCACACAATTTTACAAAGTATCAGCACTGTCATCCAAATTAGCTAATCCTTTAGGCTCCACTTTGTCGTTAGCAACAATGTATTTAAGTTAAACATAAAATTAAGGATTTTCATTCAGTATGTCCAATCTAAGTCTTTTTTTAGCCATCGAAATGAAAGTAGTGACAACGTTATAAACTTCAATAATTTGTTACATATTTGGCGGTTTAATTTAATATAATTTAAAAGCTTTAGTTAGGTAAAAGTGGAGAAAAAATTGCGCAACTGCGAAATGGTACACAGCTGCCGTCTTAACATACTTCTTTCCATAATTAATAGATATTAGCACAAAATAAAACATAAAAAATAACCATATGCTACCAAGTTCAATAAAAGAAATTTGTATTATTATCTATTAATATTTTTACGAGGTTAAAGTGAAAATAAGCCTAACTGAGAAGCTAAATAGCCTAAATGAGAAATCCTTTAAGTAATAAATATTTACACGTAGTAGAAAATCAAATAGGTACAAGCTCAGAAAAAAATTAACAAAAACCTAGGAATACTGAAAGAAATTTCAAAAGCTGTTTCAAAGTTTAGTGTCGTCTAAAGATGGTCTTATATTTTAAAATACCTTAAATATTGGGTTACTAGCATTATAAAATTAATTATAAAGATAACTTACTTATCTTATGAGATTTATGTATCACAATAAATAACCGAAATATTTCCTTCGTATACGTTGATAATGCTTTTGTTTGCCTTCTATCGGCAAAATATGTAACCTTATAATTAATATAACAATGTAGCAGTATAACATGTAAATCGTTAAAGTTCAACAGAAGCTCGGGTAAAAATCCATTATTTCAATATTAGCTCATTGAAGACGAGATCTTTTTAAACTGAAATAAATGAATTTAACAATAAGAAATGAACGAACGTTATAGAATATATCCTCTTATTTAATATTATTTTAGGGGGTATTCTAGGAGGTTGGTGGTTCGGTGGATCTCCTTCTTCACCCGACAGCAACTACCTACGGGTAGCCAACGCATTCCCTAATCGCCGTCTATCTGACAATACTCTGATGACCCCAAAGATCCGCATAGCCCCTTCGTGTGCCTCATCACCTGGGGGTACCCCTGGAGGGGGACTGCCCATACGACGTCATTCAAGTATTGGTCCGCAAGAAAGGCGGGGGTCTACTGTTAATTTGTCTCCTCCAACGGTGAGTGTCTGTTAGTTATTTCTTTAAGTTTGAGTTCTGTAAATTAGTAGTTTTAATAGGCTGTGGTGGTAATTTTAAAAATAACAATAAAGTTGAACAAAAGTTGAATATTAGATCATAAGTAGTAAATTTCCGAAAACAATTAGATTGATGTTTTACCAAGAAAATTCGATAAATTTTTTATTAAACATTTTTCATACAGCGCTAGGTGGTAACTCGAAAGATGGTTGGAGACAATAGTTCACGACGACAAGTCGGCCGATTCTAAGCCCTCTTATCAACCACTTAGTAACAAACATTTTAAAATTAAGTTATACAAGGAAGGTCTTGTGTAATTCTTGCAATGAATTTCGCATAAATATTTGGAACTGAAACCATCGGATAATAGATTAACCACAAATTTCTCTTTGTATAAATTTTTTCCGACCCCATTATATCGGGAAAAGTTGCCGAAAATATATTAGCTCTCTCAAAGAACCCTACATTTAGTACTGGTAATTAATTTTTTTAAAGGTTTCTGTAACACGGTTAATGTAGTGATCACTTCCTTTTGAATATTTTAAGTGATGCCGCATCGCTCTCTTGGTGTCAGTAATCGAAGTCGGAGAACAGAATGATTCTAAGTGACTGAACAAACAAGTGTACTATCATCATCAGCAATGTTACAGATTGGATATTTAATCTTGTTTAATAAGTCGTTAGTAGGTTATTTGTGGGGATGGATTCTTCTCCTTCTCCTACCCACACAGAGTGCCTTCTGCACTCAACATAAGTGCCATCCCCTCCCAGTACACATAGTGCTTCCTTCACCTCCCAAATTACAATCTAAATATAATATAGTAGTCAAAAACGAAGAATGAAAACCGAAAAAAATAACAGAAAAAAAAACATTTACAGAAGAATTCAATTTAAGTATTAAATATGGATTTGCTCGAGTCAGATATATTTGTCGATATTTAGGGATACAATTGCCCTTCGGTTAAATCCCTAAGGAATTAGCAGTTTATGGCGGTACTCGTATAAATTATCTCTTTAAATCACGATTTACAAGGTACATGCTATCTACTGAAGATCAAAAATTGGTCAGATGGTCAGAACTTTACCACCGTTTAGGCTGGAACACTGGAATTGTTAACATTATAGAAATCGAAAATATCTTAAAAGATGTACTAAAGGCCTACCGATCTCCTTACCAAATCTATGTTAAAGAAAACGAGAAACTATATTTTTTTAAATATTCTTTGATGGGCAACACATTAACAGTATTCTAATTAAATTGGAATCAAAATGAGTAGGTCTAAGAAGGTTCATTTTTCAGTTCAGTTTCAATTCATGGCACTGCGCATTAGCAAATGTTAAATTATTATATATTTGCAGAAATTAATTTAAATTTCTTCTTCTTAAAATATGTTTCTATTAATTTTGGCAAGTGCGTTACTGTTATTGGCTGCGTCTATATACCACCTAGATCGCCTCCTGAAACTTACCAAATATTTATTGATACCCTTGATAGCATCTCTGAGACATATCCGGACTCTAAGCTTTGCGTGACTAGTGAATTTAATATTCCTAAAATGGCCTGAATCGAGGAGGCGTTGAGTTCAACACCGTTTCCCCTGGATTTACCCGCTGGCCGTGAACTGGAGATATGTGAAATAGTGTCAGATATGTGTGCTTTTCATAATTTATTTCAAGTGAATAATGTAATTAAAAAAACTGGTTTTGTTCTTGATCTGGTTCTAAGCCATGTAAATGATGTGTCCCTGGGGATGGCTGATGATTCTCTGATCCTACCGGATGATTTCCATCCACCTCTTGAATTTAAGCTAATATTTATAACTAATAAAAAAGTTATTTCACGCCAATACACTGAATTCTATTATGATCATCTGTTTTCGAACCAGGGGGTTGAATAGATGTTGAATATTTTTTATGATGTACTTTATAGGGCCATAGATTTGTATGTTTCGTTAAAGAAGGTATCTAGTAGAAAATTCCCTAGGTGGTTTTCTCCTGAGTTGAAGAACTTAATAATTCATAAAAAAGAAGCACACAAAAGGTTTGGATCGTCTGGCGAACCTCAGGACTAGTATTACTTCTTTGCTTTGAGATCACAGTGTAAGAATCTGCCACGTAGGTGACATGTTGATTATATCTCCAACATTGAACTCTCTATAAGAGATAACGTGAAAAGCTTTTGGGACTTTGTTGGCGCACAGCGTGGCACAAATGACCTTCCTCCTAGGATGTTTTATAATGATCATTCTGTGGACATGGGCACTGATGTGGCTAATCTTTTTGCAAGTTACTTCGGACATTTTTACTCTGATGAGTCGCTTGATTATCCAGCCTTACCCTCTACTAATATTCATAATATTTTCAAACTTAAGATTTTGATCTTTTTACGAGAGGCTCTCGAAATTGGATCACACGAAGGGTCCTGGTTTTGATGGTTTGCTCCTGGATTACTGAAGGCATGTAACTTTGTATTATCGCGACCATTATACATGATGACCGGTCATTGGAAGAGGGTTATTTTCCTGAGTATTCGAAGACCAGTTTTGTCACCCCTGTGTTCAAGTCAGGGGACAGGGCTGATATCGCAAACTATAGGTCCATAAGTATTTTGAGTACTGTTCCTAAATTATTTGAAAACCTAATAACTAAAGTATTGGCATCTAACCTGGAACCATCTATAATAGGTGATCAGTTTGGTTTTCAGAGAAGAAAGTCTGCTGAATTAAACTTGATTTGCTATACGGACTACCTGTCGAGGACCTTGGAGAATGGATCTTAGGTACATTCCATTTATTCTCTAAGGCCTTTGATAGGATCAACCATGATGTTCTTCTTAAGAAGCTCAATAACTGTGGCATATCGGGTTCACTGTTGTCTGGATTAGGGGTTATTTGTGTGGCAGAGTTCAGGTGGTTCGAATTAATAATTTTAAGTCTGACAACATTACTGTGCCCTCGGGAGTGCCTCAAGGCTCTCATATGGGGCCTCTGCTGTTTAACCTGTTCTTGGATGATGTGGCCGACTGCTTTTGGTCTTCTAGGTTCTTGCTCTTTGCTGATGATTTGAAGTTGTATACGGCGGTTGGATCGATTGAGGATTATGTGGGATTGCAGGGTGATTTAGATAGACTTAATTTCTGGTGTCAGTTAAACGGTATGGTTTTAAATACTTCTAAATGCTTCTCTACTTCTTTCTCGAGATCGCGTAATCTATTGTTTTTTGATTACAGCATAAATGGGACTTCCCTCGAGTCCGTGGTTAGCATTAGAGATCTGGGGGTTAAATTTGATTCGATACTGAGTTTTATTCCTCATATAACCGAGGTAACGTCTAGATCTCTGAGGCATTGCTAATCAGAATTTTTTATCTATTACCTCTATAAAAATGGTGTACTGCTTGTTGGTTAGGTTTCTCTTGGAACATTGCTCATGTGTGTGGAACCCACCTTTTGCTTGCCATGCTGGGAGCTTGGAGCTTGTTCAAAGTAAATTTCTAAGTCATATTAATTATAAATTCTTTAACAATGATTATTTTACTAATTCAAAACTGACATCTAAATTAAACTTGAATACCCTGTCTAACCGGAGAGTTCAACGAGATCTTGTAATGTTCTTTAAAATTTTAAATTCCATTGTAAATTGTCCAGAACTTTTATCTCAGGTTAATTTGTATGCACCCTCTAGACATACTAGATCTACGTTGTCCTTCTTCAAACCTTCTAATAAGACAACCTATGGAGCTAATACCATCATGACAAGATCTATGGACATTGTAAATAACTGTCCATCACTGGACTTGTTCTCCAGCTCCTTGTCTCTTTTTAAGAGGCAGATCGGGGTTCTTTTCTGAATTTCTTAGTTTTAGCCTTTAGTTTTAAGTGCCATTTATAGATGTAGACTTTTATATTTTGTCTTTATGAGTTGAATGGGTATGTTCCGTAAATAAATAAATAAATATTTACTAAAATCTCTTTATATAAATATTCTCCATATGGATAGAATCACAAAAAATAAATCATGAAAACTGCTAATACCACAATATTAAAAAAATAAACTAACTACGAATTGTTAATAATATTCATTTAAAAAACGATCGGTTTGGGATATTTATATGGAACTCATAAAATCTTTAGGTACCGAATATTATTTTATTCTAAATTACAATATAATAAAACAAATATGTAAAATATTATAAATACATTTTACAAAATAATATTCACGATAATATTAGATAATATAAAGTAAATTATAGATACCAGCTATAAAATGAATATTAATAATTTTACAGTACTTACTTATTGCTAATATTTAAACTTATCTAAAAATGTCTCTAACTCTTAATATTGAAGGAATGGCGAAGCACTTTACCGAGTTGAAGGTATTATTACTTCTGGTGCCATCCAGCAGATAACATCATCATCATTCCACATGTCGTGGAATGATGATGATGGTCCCCATTCTTATAGTATATAAGTTTCTGGTACTGTTGAGAAGGTAGTCCAAACCTCATTCCAGTTACCTTCTTCATTTAATGTATCTCCATCATCTCCCTCTTCTATTGATTTCACAACATCCTAAATATTATTATCTTCTTTTTATTCCTTGGACTAGTGGCTGAGAGAGTAGAGTTTTCTTCTTATAGTGGTTTCATATCCTGCGGAACATCATCCCCTTCTTCTTGTTCTGTTGAGGGGTTGGGATAATAATATGACTAGCACCCATTTCAACGTCATCATTTCTATCATCTTCATCTTGATTGTTGGTGGCTGTGGGTCTTATAACAACAACGTTGAACGTACCTGAACGAGTTGGATCTATTTTTTGTTTTAGAGACGAGAGGTTTGTAGAGAACTTAAAAGTCGCAATGAATAAAATCAATCAATCTTTTATTATTGCTAGGTGAGCAAATACTAAGATTTATATTTAGACAAATTTTGATAGCTCTTCAAGTAGGGGGACTAGGAGCGGTTTTTTTTATAGGTCTGGCACACGTGCTACAGGGAAGTCCCTAAAGCGCTACAGGAGCGACACGTGTGCGGAAATAGCGATTCACGGTGTTCTTAAATCGCCGTAAATTGTACTCGGTGGGAAACATAGTCCTGGGCAAATTATTCCAAAAGGATGATGTTCTCCATATAAGAAACTGCTTGAAAAGCGTTGTACGAGGAGTAACCAGCTGAACCTCATACGGATGTGAAGTATTAGCGCGACGTGTATTTCTAACATGCACCGTTCTGGGAGGAATTAAGCGGGCTACATCCTTCGAACACTTTCCATGAAAATACTTGTAGAATAAGCTGAAGTCGCCAACCGTTCTTCGATGTTCCAGCGAATCAAGGCCGCCGATCAGTTCCGGGTCTCCAATCAGACAAACAGCTCTTCTCTGAATAGAATCCAACAAATGCAATATACGTTTGGGAGCAGAGCCCCAAAAATGGGAGCAGTATTCCATAGTTGGTCGAATTTGAGCTTTGTAAAGAATTAACAGTTGTTGTGGAGTGTAAAGCTTTCTGGTTCGAAATAATATTCCCAACTTTTGAGAAGCTCTCCTTGTTATGCTTACAACATTGTTCTCTAAATCACAGTATTTCTAAATGTAAATCTGATCATTTTAAATGTATTAACTGTGTTAATGCAAAAGTTGAAACAGATATTAACCATGCAGCGTGGAATGCAGTTAAATGCCCTATTTATAAAACTAAGTTGGATGCTTTTAAAACATCTCTCGCATCTAAAATATAGCAATCAAGTGATGGCTTGCGGTTGAGAGCATTGGGGCGGAAACTTAAAGAATTTTCTATTTATTATCAGAATGTACGTGGTTTGAAAACTAAAACACATGACCTTCTTAATGCTTCTTATCTTTGTTCCTACGATCTTATAGCACTTACTGAAACTTGGCTGGACTCTAGTGTCTTTGATGCCGAGTTGTTTAGTAGTCAGTACAATATCTTTAGGGCTGATCGTAATTTTGCTTTAACGAATACTACGAGGGGTGGTGGCGTACTGCTTGCTTTGAGCAAGACCTTCAATGCAACTAAAATTGAATTTCATTCTTCGCTTCCTAATGTTGATATGATCGCCATAAGATTGGAATTGTCCCATCGTGCAGTTGGCATTCTTCTGATTTATGTCCCACCTAACAGTAATACTGTTACCTATGACACACTATTTGAAGAAATGTTGGACTCTGGTTATTTTACTAATGAAGACGATTTGCTAGTCTTGGGAGATTTTAATCTTCCTACTTATGCAAATTATGTTATGGATGCCTCTTATAGTGACAACCAAATTTCTTCTTTACTTGAATTATGCGAGTTTTTATCTTTAAATCAATATAATCGTAATTATAACGAAAATAATCGTCTGTTAGATCTTGTATTTAGTAGAACTCCACTTAATGTATATAGTGCGGATCATCCTTTGATACCATTGGATCTTCATCACCCTGCCTTACAGATGTCAATTCTGGTTGAGCATATTCATGATAAATTTCCCCTTTTTCAGACTCAAAGGTACAACTTTCGAAGAGCGAATTACCCATCCCTTTACAACGACATTCTACAAACCGATTTTTCATTCTTGGGGTCCTTCAATAATATTGATAACGCTTGCGACCAATTCTATGTCGTACTGAATTCAGTTATCTCCAACAATGTTCCTATTATTCGCCCTAAGACCCTCAAATATCCTAAATGGTACGATAATTCGATAATACGTAAAATCAAAAAAAAAGAATCAAGCCTGGAAAAGGTATAGACGTACTAGAAATATTTGTGACCTAGTCGAATTTAAAACGTCTTCGTAGAGAGATCAAGATCGAGGTTCGGATTGCTTATAGAAATTATGTTACTGAGGCGGAAAGGGACTTCTCTATCAACCCAAATAAATTTTGGTCTTTTCTAAACGAGAAAAGGAGGACAACTAGTATTCCCATCAACATGTATTTTGAAAACGAATTGCTTACGGCTCCTCAGGAGATAGTGAATTTGTTTGCTAAGTTCTTCCAATCGGCATATGTTGATTCCTCTACGTTTCGGAACAACCCCCCTGATAACTGCTGACGTCCCTCTCTTTCATCTCTAATTGTCAACACCATAGAGGAAAGAGACGTGATCAGTGCCTTAAAGAAACTTAAACCTAAATCGACCGCTGGAACCGATGGTCTACCAGCTTTTTTTATTCGGGATTGCGCAGCTGTGTTGTCCAAGCCTCTCACGTTTCTTTTCAATCTGTGTTTAAACTCGTCGTCCTTTCCCCAAATCTGGAAGAAGTCTAAAATATGTCCCGTATTCAAAAAGGGTGATAAGAGCCACATTGAAAATTACAGACCTGTGGTAATATTGAACAACTTTTCAAAGGTTTTCGAAATTGTGCTATATGACATTATATTTAATCATGTTAAACTTTTCATAACTGAAAGCCAACATGGATTCTTTCCAGGGCGTTCAACCATTACCAATTAGTTACAATTACTCAATTTATTTCGGAAAGTATGGACAATGGAGGACAGGTCGACGTAGTTTATACAGACTTCTCAAAGGCTTTTGACCGGCTTGACCATGGTATTTTGCTTGAAAAACTCTCAAACTGTGGAGTTAATGGCAATTTATTAAATCTTCTGAAATCTTACTTAATTGGTCGTCAACTGATAGTAAATTATCGTGGTTTTGAGTCGGTCATTATTAATGCTGCCTCTGGTGTTCCTCAAGGGTCTGTCCTAGGACCGTTATTGTTTAACATATTTATAAATGACATCACCCGAGGCCTTACTTCGTCCTCTTTGCTTTATGCTGACGATCTGAAAATATACCGATGCATAGACTCTCTCCATGATTGTGTAACTCTTCAGGACGATCTAGATACTTTAAATCGTTGGTGTATTCGTAATAACTTATATTTGAACACAAAGAAATGTTTTTCTATGTCTTTCACTCGAAAGAAATTACCAGTAAATTTTTAATATAATTTAAACCATAATGATCTTGAAAAATGTTATCGTTTCAAAGATCTTGGTGTAATGTTTGATACTAAACTCAGTTTTGTGGATCATATAAATGAGATCATTGCTTCTTCTTATAGGTGTATGGGTTTCATTATGAGGAATTCTAGAGACCTTTCAAACATTGAAACCCTCAACACTTTATTTAATGCTTTGGTGCGTTCTAAACTGGAATATGGTTCAGTTATCTGGTACCCAACATATGAGATCCACATTAATCATATTGAAAAAATCCAAAGACGATTTGTGAAGTTCCTCTGGTTTAAATTAGATGGTATTTATCCACCATTGGGTTTCCCTAATGATGTTCTATTAAGAAGATTCAATATTGTTAGCCTTTCTCGGCGTAGAGAATATGCTACAATCTTGTTTTTATATAAAATTTTGAACAACAGAATTGAATGCCCTTGCACCCTCTCAAGTATTAGGTTCCGTGTGCCATCTCCACACGCTCGCCTAAACCATTCTTTTTCTACATGCCTGTTCCAAGAACAAACTTGTTGATGTACTCGCCGATATACGTTATGTGCATGAATTATGAAAGGGTCAAACATATAGTTGATATTTTCTGTTGCAGTATGACATCTCTACGTAGGTCATGTTTAACTGTGGATTAGGTCTGTCTCTTTTTATTTTATTTTTCTTTAGCTTGTAGTGTAGTTATTAGAATTATTAAAATGCTGATTTGATAAATACTTATCTATTTGTACTTGTTATATTTGAATGTTCCTATCCTATAATTGGATTGTTCTGTAGGATAGTTGTATTAAATAAATAAATAAATAAATAAATAAATAAACATGTTCATGCCAGGACATATTTGCTCCCAAATTAACGCCCAACAGATTGAGTGACGATGTTAGAGGAATGGAGTGCCCCGCCATAACTATGTCGGGTTCAGCAATGTTAACTTTTTTAAAAAAAAGTATAAGATAGCTTATTGTGTACTGATTGGGAAGACGTCTTTGTAGAGCACAAATTTTACATTTTACTTAAATACAGACCAACAGCCACGCAAATCTTCACCCATTCGCGCTACATCACCTTAGCTAAAAAAAGAGCCGCGCTATAATAAATATTAAAAAAAAAACTGATTATTCAACGAATTGAATAGGATATATTATACTAATGAATGTCACGTTTGTACCAAAATTATTAAAGATAAAGATAATAAAACTGTTGACCACTGTCAGCTAACAGGTGTTTATAGAGGACTGACACATTCTAAGTGTAACTTAAATTTTAAAATACCCAATCTTATTCCGGTAATCTTCATAACTTACGAAATTATGATTCACATTCATTCATCAAAAATTGATGTCAAAATAATGAATAACTAAAGGTATTAGCAGTCTTGATTGTCTTTAACATTAAAAGAAGTATATTTATTCATCCTAAAAGTATGGTAAACACATTAGAGTTTCATCAAAGGTTAAAGTGTTTCAATAGGAAATTAGAAGAACCTAAAAAAAATAGAAGAATATTCCAGAAAAAATTTTGTTTTCAAGGAATTTTCTAATTTAAGGATCAATTAACATTCATATAATCATAAAGATGAGACTTGTATTCAATATACCAGGATTTGTAGACCCTAAAGAATTTGCTGCTGACGATGGGGAAAAAATAAACCATTATCTATTTAAACAACTCTTCGCTTTATATTTGCTTTCTCCAGAATTACACAAATTTGGCTATTAAAACACCATCATTGCTTTAGCTGGTATTTAGGATACATACCTCTCCATTTCCTTGCGAATATTGTCAAGCAACTTACTGAGGATACACGATTTGTTTATGTTAAAGAAAATGAAAAAGTGGAGTATATTAAAAAGTACTCATCCCAACCTGTAATTCAGTTAAATGATCAACCAACTTCAAGCGATTTAATACCAAAATGTGTCTATCACTCAAAGTCGCCACCTATTTGTACTTTATCAAACTAATGGTTTATGTGTGATAGTTTATTAATAAATGAATAAAACATCTTAAATATATTTATCATGTAATCCTAATAATAATTCTGGTAAGTCTTTTATTTTTAAAAATTCCTTACACACTTGTGCTGCTTTTTAACATAGCACAATGTGGTCTGTTAACTCAAAATATATTCACCGGCCAATGCATAGAATCTGGAAACTGCCTCGGACATAACCTAAATTCTTTATACATTTCTGTCACTAATTCTGTAACAAATTTATACCGAAAGTTCTAAAAGTACTTGCTCAACCACATTAATGAGTTTTAACACGACGAAAATTCTAAAATCTCTTGTTCAGCCACATTGATAAGTTCCACCACAATAAGTTCTTGGATATAGCTTGTCAAACTTACAACTTCTCCAAAAAATCTATTTTTTCTTAAATCTCTCACAAACTGCAATATGTTTAGAGTTTCAAAATGATGCTCACAAGATTCTGCATGATCTGAATATAAATTTGTAATAATTGGCCCAATCTGGTCTACTATGCAGTTACTACTTAACTAGTTCACAAAATGCTTTATGCAAATCACTAATAGAATGGTTAAATCTTCACATCATCTTCTTATGATACTGAATATACGTAACAGTTTGAGGAATCTCCATAGGATTCTTAGCTCCCCTCCCTACTTTTCATATTGATGGGATTTGGCCTGTAATATATAGTTGTTTAAAAGGTGCCGTGAAATATATATATATATATATATATATATATATATATATATATATATATATATATATATATATATATATGTATATATATATATATATATATATATATATATATATATATATATATATATATATATATATAAATGTATATATATATATATATATATATATATATATATATATATATATATATATCTATATATATATATATATATATATATATATATATATATATATATATATGTATATATATATATGTATATATAAATGTATATGTATATATATATATATATATATATATATATATATATATATATATATATATACATACATACATACATATATATATATATATATATATATATATATATATATATATATATATATATATATATATATAGAGATTCACAATATTGTGAGGGTAGCGGTCAAAAAATTTTTGGCCACATAAAACTCTTAGTTAATAGTCTAGCTTTCGGAATATATTTCTTCCTTCATCAGGACACTCTACAAGCAAAATGGACAGTAAATTTGAGCTAATTAATAAAGCAGATGGCAAAAAAAAACTGATTGGTATCACTGAACAGAGAATTATAGTATCAAAACTTACTTAACATGAGCTATCTTCGAGGAGAAGCATTGTTCAATCAAAAACAACTTGTAAAAAACAAATTTACACCAAAAAACTAAGAAACTACATATTAAAAATTGTTAAAAGATTACATTGTCTTAATCATTACTGGTGCAACATATGGTTTCAGGAACTGAAAAAGTGCGAGGTTAGAAAATTCCCGGCGTTCTTTGACATTCGGCAGACAGTTCGCGGCTGCGTATTGTACCAAAAGGGGGCTCAACCCTGAACTTTTGCTCCCCCGTAAAGTTCAGGGTTGAGCCCCCTTTTGGTACAATACGCAGCCGCGAACTGTCTGCCGAATGTCAAAGAACGCCGGGAATTTTCTAACCTCGCACTTTTTCAGTTCCTGAAACCATATGTTGCACCAGTAATGATTAAGACAATGTAATCTTTTAACAATTTTTAATATGTAGTTTCTTAGTTTTTTGGTGTAAATTTGTTTTTTACAAGTTGTTTTTGATTGAACAATGCTTCTCCTCGAAGATAGCTCATGTTAAGTAAGTTTTGATACTATAATTCTCTGTTCAGTGATACCAATCAGTTTTTTTTTGCCATCTGCTTTATTAATTAGCTCAAATTTACTGTCCATTTTGCTTGTAGAGTGTCCTGATGAAGGAAGAAATATATTCCGAAAGCTAGACTATTAACTAAGAGTTTTATGTGGCCAAAAATTTTTTGACCGCTACCCTCACAATATTGTGAATCTCTATATATATATATATATATATATATATATATATATATATATATATATATATATATATATCCCCCCTCACAATATTGTGAATTTCTTTTTCACGAGTCGGTCACGACTACTTCTCCTGTCTATATATATATATATATATATATATATATATATATATATATATATATATATATATATATATATATATGATTGTATCTTGGGAGGAGAAGGCATTCCCACAAAAAACCTACTGTCGTTAATGTAAAGGATAGGAACAAATATGGAGCTCTAAGGTTCAACGGCATTTATTGTGAAGGTGTCGGGAAGAAGTCTTTCAACAAACATTTGCAAAAAACTATATCTGTAGACACTTGGGTGATCGAACCTAGGGTTGCCTTTAGAATGGCATTTCTCTGTACAACATCCATGTCAGCCAAAACTACATTAGAAACCTTTTAAGCCTAATCAGTTAGATCATCAGGGATAAAACAAACGCATGGCCAAGAGATTACTCGAAAATATTCCCATATAGCAGATTTGCAGTGCTAAATTGTCCCCGATTTAGGCGCTTCTTTGTCACCAACTGATAAAACTCTTAATGTTGAAACCAGTTAAGAATCCGAACAATTTGATGGAGAAGTGTTGCGCAAAAAGTTATTAAGAGTAATGTTGGTTCATCGATAATAATAAAATGTGTTCACAAGAGAAGTGGAAAGTGCCTTAAAATTACAGGAAGATAAAGAAACAGATGAATCTTTATATTTAAATTTTTATGGTTCAGACTCCTTAATTACCAGTATTTTCATAATAACCACATCGTCATCAAATAAAAATAGTTTAAACCGTCATCTCCTAAAATCCAAATCCAAGTTGTATTGAAATTGGTTTTAATTATGGATGTTATAAAAATACCGCCACAGCATGAAAAATTTAATTTTAATGGAATGTGTAATAGTTATTTAGCTTTAATGAAATTTTAATTAAATAATTATATTCTGAGAAATTTTTATGTAATCGCTATTTTCTCAGTGAAATTACATAAAACAATATAAAAATATTTTGCTAGTAGTTTGATCATCTAGTTTGCTATAGTCTAAAACTCTACACTAGTTTATATAACACGAATATTGTGTTCTAATTAATGCCATTTAACATATTTTTCTTGTTAGTTAAATTTCTCCTAAAAGTTAGCGCATTAGCAATAGCAAACAACTATATTACCTGTAGATAATGATAGGTCCATCCTAGAACTATAAATTGATTTAGGCATATATCCATTAGTTTATTTATATGTCTTATTTTTCAATGAAGCTCCAGAATAATATTCATATACCCTGCTATGTCCTGTTAAATAAAATGTAATCGTCATACTTTTGAATATAAGTTGGAAACAGAACCTCTATAACAGGGGTGCTCAAACGGTCGATCGCGATCGACAAGTCGATCGCGAGTGCTTTTTGTGTCGATCTCGAGAAAAAAAATTCCGATATAGAACTATTCACAGATTTTGTTTTAGGTAACTAAAACAAAATGTAATGAATAAACTACTAAAATTTATTCGATCCACAATTAGGCCAGAATAACCCCCTCATCATTTTCTTTTATCGTAATAATCCCCTGCTAGTGGCAAAAGGCGGCTGTATCAAAGGAACGCGCGGTACTTGTCAAAGAAAAGCCGCGTTTTTGATTCCCGCCGATTTTTCTAGAAACTTCGGGCGGCGTGTTTGACGGGAACATTCCAGACTTCGTTCGCGCCAATATAAATGTTGCGCCTGTAGGAATAGGAGTCAGTCTGAGTTGTAACTTGAAGGCGCTACGTCGATACAAAGTTTATTAATAATTCGTCCAAAATGAGTGCGGCGAAGAAAATTAAAACTTATCATTTTAATAACGATTGGGAGGAAGAATTTTTCTTTTGTATGGTAAAGGATAAGTGCATTTGTCTCATTTGCCGTGCGTCAGTTGCAATACCTAAGCGTGGGAACTTAGAGAGACATCATAAAACGGTTCATAAAAACTATGAAAAGGATTTTCCGTCACAGAGTGAATTAAGAAAACGAAAAGTACATGATTTGATAACTTGTTTGAAAAAAGAACAAACCATGTTCACAAGACCTGCCAAACAATCAAAAGCTGCAACGATCGCGTCATTTAAAATATCTCATATATTGGCGAAACACAAGAAACCATTTGATGATGGATTGGTTGTGAAGGAAGCATTTATTGAAGAGGGTGAGACTTTATTTGGAGATTTTAAAAATAAAACAGATATTATGTCTGCTATTAGAGAACTTCAGGTATCTCGTCCGACTGTCACAAGGCGTGTTGAAGTCATGAGTCAGGACATAGCAGATAAACTAAAACATGATATCATGGAATGTACATACTTTTCGACGAATCCACCGATATGACAGACACTGCCCAGCTGTGTATTTTTATTCGAATGGTATTCAATGACATGTCGGCTAAGGCAGAGTTTTTGACAATGATTCCTCTGAAAGGAAAGACCCGTGACGAAGATATATATGACGTTTTCTTCAATTTTGTAACAAACTACAAGCTACCAATATATAAACTAGTGTGCATTACAACCGATGGAGCACCAGCAATGACTGGAAACGAAAACGGTTTTGTGGCATTCTGTCGAGCTAATGATGATTACCCTTCATTTTTCTCCTTCCATTGCATTATACATCAACAAGTTTTGTGTTTAAAAGTTCTAAACATGGAGGAGACTATGGGCATTGCAATAAAAATTGTGAATTCTATCCGTGCACGTAGGTTGCAACGACGGCTCCTTAAATTGCAGTTGGAAGATAGTGAGTCAGCTGAACACACTGATTTAGTTCTTCACACGGACGTCAGGTGGTTGAGTTGCGGAAAATTCCTAGAAAGGTTTCAAGAATTATTGCCCGAAATAACAGCTTTTCTGAACGAAAGAGGTGATGACACTCAGATGCTGAAAAACGGAAAATGGCTGACTGATTTGGCATTTTTGACAGACATCACAATGCATTTAAACACCATAAATTGGGAGCTTCAAGGTAAAGGAAAAACTATTATTGAGATGATTAGCGCAATAAATGCATTCAAAAGTAAATTGTAACTTATGATAGATCAACTGAAAAGAAAGGATCTGAAAAATTTTCCATCTTTGAAAGCAAGGATTCCTCAATTGAATTATGATATTTATGAGGCAGAATTATCAAATATTTTGGGCCAATTCGAAATACGTTTTTATGATTTCAGTAAATTGGCAAATATCGCATCATTTATGAGTTATCCTTTTTCGTGTAAAAACATTGAGGAATTAGCTACTGAAATAGCAAGTCAGTTTAACTTGGACTCATGTTCTGTTGAAAAAAGTTAGTTAGTGCAGATTATATCATATATACATCTCAAAGCCACAGCATCTGATACAAAATTCTGGTGTTTTATATCTGAAGATAAATATCCGAATCTAAGGCAAATCGCCCTTCAACTGACGGCAATGTTTGGGTCAACTTACTTGTGCGAGTCTGCATTTTCTGAATTGAAGATAATTAAGTCAAAATATCGCAATCGACTAACTGACGAACATATGTCATCATGCTTGCGATTATCACTCGGTAATTACGTACCATCTTATGAAAAGTATGCTGAGGACATGCAGTGCCACGCTTCAACATCCAAAGTCACTCTTTAGTTAAGTTTAGACACTAGAACTCGTTTGTTTTGTAAGAACCAATAAACTCGCAATTTTGAATAATTATCAGTTTTTTTATTGACATTTTAGAGCAGAGCTACACTTACCTTGACTAAAAAAAATTCATATTGTGCGGAAAACTAATATCTGTGCCACGATACACCTTACCTAGACGACAATCCTGCATCACACTTACTTGCAGCCTCTCAGAGTCGATCGATCGTAGTCTAACAATATTCAGGTAGATCGCCAGAAGTTCAAGTTTGAGCACCCCTGCTCTATAAATTTTACCAACGATTGCAGATTGTGTTTATAAACGTATTATTCTATGTTTTACTCATTTTTTAAAATTAATTTATAGACACTAACCAATTTTAGTTCCTGCGAGGACATCAAGTTAACTTCTGTAATACTTTATATATTATAAAAACCATTACTTCTATTATGAGTATTTTCGCTGGATTATGCCGGGTTCCAAACTTCATATTTTTACGGGGAATGTACAAATAGCAGATTATGTTAATATAAAAACATAAGCTTTCACGGTTTTGGTTAAATGAAAAATCGTGATTTTTCTGATTAGACCGTGGCAATTGAGAGTAACTTTTCGACGTTTACCACCCGATTTTATGCAGTATAATCTTTACTTCAATTACATCAAATTGACACGATATATACCCAAAAACCACGATTTCTCATCAGATTATGTTATTATATTTCAAGAAAAAGTATATCTACATAGTTTTTTTAAAAAACAGGGTCCTTGTGATTAAGCAGTTTTAAATTTGAACGTCACTTTTCGAGGTTTTCTTTTTTTTTAGTGTTTTAATCTCGAAGAGTAAAGATACCTGGAGATGCCTTGTTCGATCGGGGGCAAAACGTTAAAAAGTCACTTTCGACATGATTTAATCTCAAAACCCTCTCATCTAACCAAGGCCGAGAAAGCTTTCGTTCTATGTTACATAGTATTTCTTTCAAAGTTATTTTATTTCAACTTGTATACCTGAAGTCGTAATTTTCTATTGCACGTAAACCATAACGAGCCATTTTTTTTATATCCTTGGTATAGGGTAAATAAAGGGCTCATCAACTACTAAGTGTAAGGGTTTAGATACAGTATATTCTTTTCGTAAGGATATAAGATTTAAAAATTGAACTCATTAATTATATAACATATAATGCTATATAGTTGTGTATACATTTGAGTAAATCCGAAAAAAAAGAGTATTTAGAGTAGTCAGAGACCGAAATTTTTTTTCGACAAGCACACTAATTTAGCAGTATTTTTTCGAAAGTCTAGAATGTTTGGAACATGATTCCAGGATGGTACAAACCCAAATTGAGGGTATCAAAAAAGCACAGGTATTTGTATATGTTAATGCACGTGCTGCTGAGAAATCTCTAAAACGCTACGGAAGCGACGCGTGGTCTTGAAGCGCTGTAAATTGTACTCGGTGGGAAACCCAGTCCATGGCAAATCATTCTAAAGGGATGAGGTTCTCCAAAAAGAGTTGTATGAGGAGTGACAGAATTTTATACGGATGTGAAGTATTAGTGCGGCGTGTATTCCTAGCATGAACCGCCTTGGGCGAAATTAAGCGGGCTAGATCCATCGAAAACTTTCTATGAAAACACTTGTAGAATAGACTCAAGTCTCTAACCATTCTTTGGTGGTCCAAAGAATTAAGGTTCCTGGGTTTTTCTAGCGTTAAATTCTACTTGGTTCCTGTTATACCAAGATGGAATTTCTTTTAGGTCTTTAAGTTGAATTAGTACTCCATTGATGGAAATTGATCATTAGATATACTAGACGTCCAAAATACTTTATAAATCAATATATATATATATATATATATATATATATATATATATATATATATATATATATATATATATATATATATATATACATATATTAGGATAGCAGCGTAACCATACCCTAAAATGAGTTAGTGTTTTTAGTGCTCCGTATAGAACACTTATGGGATCACTTGGATGTCTGTCTGTCACATCCGATTTTCTCCGAGAATATTTGACAAAGAAAGTTGAAATTTGGCAGGAACATAGGAATTGATGTTCCCATCACAGCCGTGTAGTTTTAAAAGTTAAACTTTGACTAAATGGGAGTGTGTGAAAAATAATTACCAGGTCATCGAGTGCAGTGTCAAATGAAAGCTTGTGAAAATATGAGTTCAAAAATATATATAATGTAATATTCGCGCAAATTTTTGGCACATGTTCTAGCACAAATTTTCGATATGTGTTTTGATTTCATAATAAATGTGTGGTAAAATCAAAACGTTTTGGGCCGGTAGTGGTGTCTTTTGTACTTATTAGAGAATAAGGTTATTGGATAATTTAATAATAACTGTTGAGTAAAAATAATAGCATTAAAAACCGGGCAAGTGCAGGTTGGACTTGGATAATTAGTATTCCGTACGGTGATTGCCTTTAAAATAAAATCAATGATTTCACAAAACACACCCCAAATGAGTTTTCAACCAAGTTTGTTTCCGATCTTTGTTGAAAAGTAATGACCTTGAAATTTTTGTTTTTTTATATACCAGATGCACTCGTGATCATTTTCGCTCAATCTACACTCTATGAAGACTATTCCAGAATTTTCTCAATATTTTTTGATCAGTACTTTTTTATGTGTTGTTCTTTATATTTAAATAAATACTTTATTTATTAAATAAGAACCACCATTTGCCCCTTGAATGTCTTCTTACTTTTGAGAATATATTGAGTGGATATTAATACTAAGTTTGTTTAGAGAACAAAGATAAAAATTACTTCAGCTAGCCCGTTTTTTCTGGAGAGATGTGGATTAGAGGTAATTTTTGTAAGCCTTTTGAAAATGATCTCTATAGTTGTTTATAGCTTAGTTGTACTGTTTTAGGCATCATTCATCTTATAATAAAAGAGAATCTAAATTCAGCTCAAAAAATGAAAAAATACTGAAGAGTTACTTAGTTGTAGGTAGATAATTAAATAAAGTACAACTTATAGGTCTTGTAAAATAGAACGGGAGTTCAGTGAAACACTCGCTAAAACAAAGTAAAGTATATTAACAAACATAGAGAGACATTTTTACATTTATTCCACCCTTAAGATTAATTAACCAAAATAAATAACCTTTTATGTGATGAAAATGCACACGTTTACAGATAGTCTCTTAATTAAAAGTATGAAGGTTGTTGTGTAGTTTGTCGTATACCACTTATTTTGAATTTGAAGAACGGCTTTGAAATGGTATTGTATTAAAAGTTAGTCCCAGGTTCACTTCCGGTAAAACTAGCTTCAAGAACACACGTGTAAAATAGTTTTTAGGAGCACACGTGGAAATCAAATTCACAATCAGACGTGTAAACTTGTCGTCAGGAACACTCGTTGTGGAAAGGAACTAAGTTATTTATACTTGTATACTTGTCGACTTACTGCTTGGCCTTTTCCCGTTGGCTTCTTATGACAATATTACCCCACACACTCTCCCCTAGCTTCCATTTGGGTGATCGATCAACATTTGACCCTAAATGTCTTAATCTGGGTAGAATATTTCTGGAAAACGGAAAAAGCCTCGAAATGTCCAAAATGGTTTTATAGCAAAAACCCTACTACTTCCGTTAAAGGGATATCTCTACAATCAACTAATTCACTTAAGGAGTATAAAATGAGGTAAGAGTGTTGAACTTGTAACGTGATAGACAAGAACGGGAGATGCTTGTCCTAATCAGAATTTATACATATTCAGTGCAAATGAAATAAATTAAATCGAACACTTGCAATTAGTACAAGTTTAGTTACACTGCTCAATTAAATATGAAAAATATTATAAGATTCAAATAAGTTACAGTGCTTAAACTTAAGTTAACAATGTACACATGTATTAAAGAAAGAAGAACGGTTTAGAAACAAAATATCTTGAAGGATTCAACATTATTAGCGATCACCAATATGGCTTTCGTAAAAATAGATCAATAGGAGATCTTCTGACTTATGTAACACACGTTTGGAACAACGCAATTGAACACTTTGGAGAATCTCGAGCGGTTGCTCTTGACATATCCAAGGCTTTCGACCGTGTTTGGCACAATGGGCTGTTAGCTAAGCTACGCTCTTATGGTATGTCTGAAAAGTTTTGTTTGTGGGTCTCATGTTTCCTCAGAGAGCGTTCTTTACGAGTGGCAGTCGACGGATTTCTTTCTAACACCTTCATTATCAACGCCGGTGTACCTCAAGGCTCCATACTGTCTCCTACTCTCTTTCTCATTTACATTAACGATCTGCTGGAAAAGACCGAAAATCCAATCTACAGCTTTGCAGGTAACAGTACGCTTATCTCTTCATTCACTTTGAACGCTCAGACATCGGCTACTCAGACGAATATCCGCAGACAGCAGGAAGTCATTCAACTTAACAAAGACCTGGAAGAAATTCTATCTTGGGATGACAGCAACCAAGTGGAATTTAACCCAGGTGGCAGTTTTTCCTAAAAAAAAAAGTTAACGTTGCTGGACCCGAAATAGTTATGTCAGGGCACTCCATTCCTCTAACATCGTCACTCAATTTGTTGGGCGTTAATTTGGGAGCAAATATGTCTTGGCATGAACATGTTGCAGGCATAGCAAGGAGAGCTTCTCAAAAGTTGGGAATATTATTTCGAACCAGAAAGCTTTACACTCCACAACAACTGTTAATTCTTGATAAAGCTCAAATTCGACCAACTATGGAATACTGCTCCCATGTTTGGGGCTCCGCTCCCAAACATACACAGCATTCGTTGGATTCTATTCAGAGAAGAACTGTTCGTCTGATTGGAGACCCGGAGCTGACTGAAGGCCTTGATTCGTTGGAACATCGCAGAACGGTTGGCGACTTGAGTATATTCTACAAGTATTTTCATGGAAAGTGTTCGAAGGATGTGACCCGCTTAATTCCTCCCAGAGCGGTGCATGTTAGAAGTACATGTCGCGCTAATACTTCACATCCGTATGAGGTTCAGCTTGTTACTCCTCGTACAACGCTTTTCAAGCAGTCTTTTATATGGAAAACCTCATCCCTTTGGAATAATTTGCCCAGGACTGTGTTTCCCACCGAGTACAATATACAGCGATTCAAGAACAACGTGAATCGCTTTCTCCGCACACGTGTCGCTCCTGTAGCGCTTTAGGGACTTCCCTGCAGCACGTGTGCTAGACCCATAAAAAAAAAATGATCTTAGAACTTAGAAATAACCGGTCAAGTGCACGTTGGACTTGCGCAATTAGTGTTCCATACGTTGATTGCTTTTAAAATAAAAATTTTTGTTACGGAAGTATAAAATGATCAGTGACTTCACAAAAACATCCCAAGTGAGTTTTCAACAAAGTTTTTTACCGATCTTTAGTAAAAACTGATGACCTTGAATTTTTTGTTTTTTTTATATACCAAACAAATTATTAAAGTTAATGCACTCGTGATAATTTTACTTCAATCTATACCCTGTAGAGAATATTTCAGTATTTTTTCAAAATTTTTCGAGATAAGGGGGGACAGCGATTTTTCGTATCTTTTTAAAAATAATACAAAGAGAATTGTGCGCAAGTATTACATTATATTTATTTTTTAACTCGTCTTTTTACAAGCTTGACCTGGTATTTTTTTTTTTTCACTTCCGATCTCACCCCCCAAAACTAAACCGTTAAGTCAAAATTTAACTTTCAAAACTACATGGCTCTGATGAGGCCATCAATTCCTATATTAGTGCCAAATTTCAAGTCTCTATGTCAGATAATCGGGTGTGACAGACGGACAAACAGACACCGAAGTGATCTTATAAGTATTCCGTACGGAACACTAAAAATGAATGTTACAACCTTTCGAGATAAAGTGGGTGAACAGAGATATTTTTACCATTTTTTTTTTAAATAATACAAAGAAAAATATGCACAAGTATTACATCATATATATTTTTGACGTCATATATTCACAAGCTTTCATTTGACACCCCACTCGATGACCTGGTAAAAAAAATTTGTTCACACCCTCCAAAATTAACCCCCTAAATTCAACTTTCAAAACTACACGGCTCCTATTGGGCCATCTATTCCTATATTTGTGCCAAGTTTTATTTTTTTAAGTCAAGTAGTCTCGGAGAAAATTAGGAGTGACGGAACACTAAAAACACTAAATCATTTTAGGGCATGGTGACGCTGCTCTCCTGATAAAAAACAAATATATTGATTTATTAAATATTTTTAACTTTTGTTTTACGAGCATTAACAAATAAAAATATCCGTGCTTTTTTGATACCCTCAATTTGGGCTTTCACCATTCTGGCATCATGTTCCAAATATTCCAGATTTTCGAAAAAATACTGCTTGCGTGTTTGTCAAAATTTTTTTTTCGATTTCTGACTGCTCTAAATACTCTTTTTTTTCGGATTTACTTATTTAAAAAATGAAAATGAAACTTGTTATGTAGTTTTACACGTTGCATTCAGAAAGGGGTAGGTAACATAAAAATGATTAGTCTAGAATTTTCCAACATCAACAGAGCATTAGTACTAATTACTTCTCATTAGATAGGCCTGGTGTGTAGATATAGATTAGATTTAGTTAGAATAATTTAGTGCAGCTGCTAACACGAATAGTTATCTTCATGAATAGATATTGTAGGCAACTCAAAATATTAAAATCATTAATAACATAACTTGAACCGCTAAATGACTATTACTCACCAAACTTTTTATACACAAAACTTATACAAGTTACATTAACAAGACATACACTCCACATGTTTTATACTTTATATAAATCCTCTTTACTTTCGAATTATTCAAATTTTCACGAACTAATTACCTAATATTTCTTTCTGTAATATTTGTTTATTTTTCCTAAATATGTGTACTTGTATGATGTTTCTTTTTGGTAAGTAAGAATTTTCCATGTCAAAAAACCCATTGTTTTGCTAGGTGGTATTTTCTGGCAGTGACGTATGTCATCGAGGATCGTATGATCGTCTTCATCACCTAGGACCAAATTATAGAAAACAGTACTTTGTGAGTTCGGTGTTAAGTCCCCTGTGCAATTATTTGCCTATAATGGATCAGCCTTTTCCTGTTTTTTTTAATAATTTACAGTAATTTATGGTTCATAATCAAAATCTAGCAAGGCAGTTTTATCACTTAGGCTAGATTCACACTATGAAGCCGCGCTCGATATGCTCTCGGCTTAATAAAATGTGTTTATAGAAGAAACGATGAGTGTATTCACACCCTCACTATCGCTCAGATTTCGATCTCATAATGCTTTAGCATAATCGATCTCTGGTTTCTCCTGCTCCATCTTCAGAGTGGACATCATCGTCTGACAGTTTCAATGAAAATATGCAATCTCGTCCAGCTAATATTTCAACGTGACTGATCAACTCTACTTCCGCAACACACATATACTGAAGACCGTAGAAATACTTTACAGCAATTTAATTAAAGCCATCAAACTAATAGCCCCGATTTTATGGAAAATACTAAGACTCAGCATATTCCATTGTAACCATCTCGAATGCCACAATAATATCAAGCAGCAAGTTTCAGCGAGGAGTATCCACCAGATATATCTTAATAGTACGTAATTTTAGAAAACGAACTTAAAACCTAAACATTTAAATTCATCATCATTATCAAACAGCCAGTCGCGCCCACTGCTGGACATAGGCCTCCCATAATCTCTGCCATTGTATACAATTAAACCTGGAACTATCCTCTTAATGTCATCAGACCATCGTGTCGGGGGAGCGTCCTTTGCTTCTAAATGCATCCTGTCTGGGTCTCCACTCAATAATTCTTTTAGTACATCGGTTAGGCTTTTCTTTCTACCTCATCCGACAGTCCCGTCATCCTACGCAAGGCTACATTTTTCACCGTATCTGTTAGGGATAGACCAAGCATTGCTCTTTCCATTCTTCGCTGCATTACTTGGCTTTTGCTTATGGTAGCTTTTGTCAAGGTCAGAGTTTCCGCACTGTAGGTTAGTGACGGCAAAATGCATTGCTCAAATACTTTCCTCTTTAAACTAATGGGGATTTTGGATTTGAAGACATGGTTAAGTTTGCCGAAGGCTGCCCAGGTCAATCCTATTCTTCTCACAGATCTGGTTATCTCTCCCAATGCGGATTTCGTGTCCCAAGTATTTGTAGGTGCTAACCTTTCACCATCAACGGACAGCTTCTCTCTCAGCACCAAATTTGTCATGCATTACGTTTTTAATTTGTTTATGTCTAAGTCTACTCTACTGGATGCTTTGTAAAGATCGTCAAGCATACTTTTGGCATCATCGACTCGGTCCGCTATTAGTACAATGTCGTCTGCGAATCTAAGGTGATTAAGTCTTTCACCATCTATGTTGATACCTTTATCGCCGAATTTGATTTGCTTGAACATGTATTCCAGCAGAGTAATGAACAGTTTCGGTGAGATGACATCACCTTGGCGTACTCCTCTTTCAATATTAAAATTCCTAATGTTTTCATGAAATCTTATGCATGCTCTTGCGTTTTCGTATACATGCTTGATGATTGTTATATATCTGTGGTCTGTTCTACAATCGGCCAAAGCTGTCAGCATTTTGTTTTGGTTTATGGTATCGAACGACTTTTCGTAATCCACAAAAATCAGAATAAGAGGCTTATTATATTCTACACTTTTCTCAATGAACTTGCAGGTGGTTATTGGTGCCATACCCGTCTCTAAAACCCTCTTGTTCTCGGGTCTAATAAAGATCTAGTTTAGACGTTAATCTGTTAGTAATGATACGCATTAACAACTTAGATATATGGGAAAGCAAACTTATAGGTCAGTAGTTGGCTAAATCCGTGGTATCACCCTTTTTGTGCATTATCACTATTATTGCTCGGTCCCATTAGGAAGGCGTTGTTCCTCTTTCTAAGCATGCATTGAACAACTTACAAATGAATCTACGAAGACGGAGTCCTCCACTTTTTATAGCCTTGTTAACCACCCATCATCACCAGGTGATTTTTTGTGTTTCATATCCTTAATTGCAATATTTATTTCGTTTACGGTAATATACGGTATGTCCTCCGATCCTTGGTTTCTCACCCGGCCGCTTGTATTTCATTTTTCTTCTTATATATTGTGGCATAAAATGTTTCCACTATATCCAGAATTTCCTGCCCTTAATTATGGTTTTCCTTAACACTTTTGTTTCTCTATTCTCTTTTATTATCTTAGATACTTCGTGCGTGTTGTATTTTCTCACGTCTTGTCTAATTACCCTGGATATTTCTTTGTTCAGTTGACGTAATTTGACTGAATCTATTGGCTGCTGATTTATCATTTCTCTTCTCTTGATCATGAGGAGTTTGGTTGTTGTGCTCAGTTTATCGACCTTGTTTTTGTTCTTGTTTTTGCAACATTCTTCAGCATACTTTATGGTTTCAATAAGGTACTGATTCATTTCATCCATTCTACAGTCATCTGCCATATTCTCTAGGGGTTGTAATTTAGTGTTTATCAATCCCTCAAATTTATCTTCGTTTGTAATTTGATTCCAAATATTCTTAGTTGTCTTGACCATAAGCTTACTTCTTTCTTTCCTGATGTTTAGCATAACTTTGTTCTCACTATTCTATGATGGTTACCTATGGAACACCTATTTAGAACCCCGACATCCTAGACGATTTCTTTCTTGTCAAATATCTGACAAGAAAGAAACATTAAATTATGGTTCTATTCTTGTTAATGCATTTCAAATGTCCCAGAATCCATTTCAAAATACTTTATAAACTTTTCTTCGTAGTCAATTAGATGATGGTATAGTGAATATTCGTATTCACTTTTTCGAGACTTTAAACTTGGATGTTCCCATACCCTTCTTCTCGGTTTCTTCCGTTTTTCGTTTATTTTTGAATCGTCGTCTAAAAGTTATATAGCTATAACTGCTAATTCTTCAATTGAAAAATTAAATGACAAATATGCACTTTTCTAAACTACTCCGATCTAACTTGAATCGTTGACGAAGAAAAACGGAAACAAGATCTAAATCGGAACAGCAGTATGGATATGAGAAAATTTTATCGAACCGAGAACATATCGAGCGCAGCCTCATAGTGTGAATCGTGCTTTAAGGCACATTTTTTTGAATTTTTCCTGTTTCGCTGATACTAACAACAAAGATCCAAAAAATGGCGCTGTTAAAAGTTGAATTAGAAGATAAAACCACTGAGAAATTAAAAATTTATAAAATATTTTCGAACTTCTTCATAACTATAAATGTGCGTCCAATAGAACAGTTTAATTTCCTGTTGATCAATTCCTCCCGCGATTCCCTTCTAGTCCCGTCAAACACACAGACACAAATATCACCTTTCTTGGCATTAATTCTGACTTCGCCACTGTTTCCGCAAATGCACCACCCTTCAAGCACGGTCTTTTTCACACATTATTGAATAAATTGATGTAGTTCCGTTTTTTACATTCTTTTGTATTAGCCTTCGCCAAATAGTTGGTGTGTGTGTGTGTGTGTGTGTTGGTGTATAGTGAGCTGTCATTTGAAGGTATAATGGTAACTCTCTTTATTCAGGTAACCGTAAGGCACTTTATCCGAGAATAAGATGTAAGTGGAACCTCTGAATAGTGTCAGATAGCCTTAATTTTCGCACCGTCTATATCTTGCAGATATACAAACAAATCTTTATGAAGAATGCATTGTATCGAATTCATGAGCACATTTACAGCACTTTATTGTTTACGAGTAGCAAACTGGTACCTGAACTTACTCGAAGTTTGCGTTGCTTCTTAAGTTCGCCTTGTCCGAGGTTTACATAGAGTCTAACCAGTTTCTTCAAACGTTATCACCTGTTTTCATCAATTTAAAACTCTTGGCATTATTTACACTGTCTAAAAGATATTGAACGCGAAATATTTGTTTTGTAAAACTCTTGAGAAAAGGTACATCCTGCTCATGTGCTCCATAACAGCTAAATATCCAAGAAGCGTGATAAGGTTCTGTGCCCCTGCCGTACCGCTCCTTCCCATTATATGAGCGCAATAAACAAAAAAAAATATAAGCTGATTTATGGAATACCCGTATTTTATTATACACGCATACACGATTTATAAAAATTGAGTAAAACCGTCATGGCAAATTATGTTTTTAATAAGCGAAACATTTTTGATTACATTTATTTTAAAGTTAAATTAAAGACCTGCCAACTGCCTTACTAGATGTTGGCTATACTTAAACCAATACTAAAGCGCTGATAAATGATCACTAGATAACTCTCTACAATGAAAATATTTGTTATTATTTCTACCGTAATAATTTGCATTATTAACTACTTTCAAATCTAACTGTTGATACTAGGCTCAGGAAATAACTTTGATCCGACATTAATTATACCAAGTGTCTATCAAAATTCACAGTTTTTGCTGCTGACATAGAGTACAAGCATAATTCGAAATAAAATAAAGAAATACATTAGTACCCCACTGCACAACACTGGCTCGTAACACTACCCAAACCATCTTATTATGGTTTGACTTATGGCGAACACTATCAGTTAAATATATTTTGATAATTACCACGATGTAAATTGGAGGAGAAAATTAAAGAATATTAAATTCTGATATCTAATTTCAAAAGTGTATTCAACAAAAAATGATAAACCTATTCTGAAAAATAGTTTTGTTTAATTAAAGATCACTTTAGATATTTAAGGGTCAGGGAATATTATAAGCAAGGGATTAAGAGGTACATCAAAGGAAACAGTCATTGTGGCTTTCTTATATATGTTATATGCCACAATAGCTGTTAGATCACATGCACTCACAAATAACATTAGAATTGAGCGAGGTGTTCGGTAACGGGGAGAACAGAAGCATAAGCAGGAATCGCGGTCGACATGGTCGTCATTGCTGACGATTTGACAGAGATGCAAATTATGTTGAGAGAACTATCTGTTGCCTGTACACCTGTGGATCTAAAGATTAACTTTGGAAAAACCAAATTCATAACTAACTTGGTGCCCTCTTATAACTCTAAAATCTTTGATGAAGAAATCGACCAAATAGACAAGTAACATACATACATATATCTGGACCACAGAAGAAGCATCATGGACAGAAACTCAAACTCAAATTAGAACAAGAATCTGTTTAGCTGGGGCAGCATATGAAGCTCTAAAGGATATATTTAAGAACGACATTCAAATTAGTCTGACGAGGCAAACATTCAATCAGTGCGTCCTTCCCTGTCTTTACCTGTAGAACTGAGACGTGTGCACTTGCTATAAAATCTACACACAAAAAAATGATTTAGCGAAGGCGCATTTAGAGGTCAAAGCTTAGTGTGACTCATAATGAGAGAATATGCAACTAAGATCTGCGTAGATGCACTGGAGTCAGAAGTCATCACGCTCATGGCTACTTTCAAATGGAAATGGGCAGGACACACTGCCAGACTTAGAGGTATGAGATGGACGCGCAAAATATTGGAATTGAGACCGAGGGCAGATAAGCAAAGCAGAGGGACACCACCAGTCAGATGATATTAAACGGGCCGCTAACAACTGGTTGAAGATTGCACAGCATAGACAGAAATGGGACTCTACAGTGGAGGCCTATGTCCAGCAGTGGATGCAGAGGGCTGGTTGATGATGATGATGATCACAGGAAAAATTTGAGAACATTTTCAACTGATGTATAAAGAGTACCAACATTTAATATATTTATTTTCTTGAGCGCGATTTGTGAAATTAAGCTCCAATTACTTGATTCTTAGGATCTTGGTTTAATATATCATCAAATGGTTTACGTGTCCTTATGATATGTTATAAAACGCCGGACGACACAGTGAAATAGATCTTTGACCATTCTTACGTCAGTATATAAAAAAACTATTTTATTTTTCTATGACTCGTATACCATTATATCATAAAGATGATTTACTTGAATCTCCAAGGAGCACAATAAAAGGCCAGATGATATCGAAGACTTATATTTTAGCCACTAATAGGAATAATACGATTCAACGCATGACCTGACTAAATTAAAACTATGTGTGTATGTGCCCTAATTGTAGGTTGACTTAATTACTTTTTCATTCTCGTGTTGTTGTTTTTTTATCTTTACATTCTTCCTCATGTTTCATTGTTCCCAATCGACATCATTTACTCTTATTTACTATACTACTATAAGGAATCTTCATTGGACAAAACACTGAAATGTTGAGCCTTAGCTGAGGTTCTCATCTATAAAAGAAATTCAAGGAAACATATCTCCGACTAATAGTCACTAGCTTTTTAAAGCTGAGTTTTTTTCATTCTTACGTTAAGATGTAAAAATTATCGTACGTACTTACTAATTTTTTTGTGGTTAGGTTTTACCTTCATGTATTTTAATGCCTTAAGTAACAACAGAGTCTAAGAGCAATGGAGAGGACAATGCTAAATATTAGACTCTAAGAGAGTATTCCTAATATCAAGATACGAAGTGACTGTGACAGATGTAATATAACGAATATTTATACTAAGGTGGAATTGGCTTGGGCATATCGCAAGGACGAATGATAACAGATGGACACGCCATATCGTTGAATAGAGACCTAGAGAACATAAAAGATACAAAGGTATACCACAGACAAGATGGACGGACTACATAAAAAAATTAGCGGGACACGATTGGATTCAAAAACCAAATCACAGAGCTAATTGGAGACAACTTGTAGAGGATTTTATCGGACTATGGATGGAATAAGCTAATGATGATGATGATTTTAATGTGTCTTTGTTGGGTTTTATATCATACATGCCATACCTCTACTATATATTGTATATTGAGTAAAAAATCTGAAATGGCTGCAAAGCTGGTATTCTCAACTATAGTGGAAACCTAATCGCTAACCAGCAAACCACAGTACTAGTTACTATATAGGTTTTAGAACAAAAATGACCCATGTAAATATTATGTTGGCATTATCGCATTACAGTTATGATAACATAACTATCCAACTGCAAAATTTATTAAATAAAAAGAAATCCACCAATATGTAGACATGAAAAAGTATTATATCTCCCGAATTAAGCTATGCTTATTGTTCCTTACATTTTAGCTGATGTATTTCATAATTTATTATCCACCGTATTTCATTATAGCAAATTAATTCTAATTAGTTAAAAAAAGGATTTCGCAAAAGTTTTGTTATACTTACTTTGCCAGCATGTGAACTTAGATATACAGATTTTATATCCATTAATTTTATCCAGTGCTTCACTTCAGCAAAATTCGTATAAATATCCACTTTAACTTATACAAAGGAAAAATGTGTTCGCTATCTGTCAAAACGCTTATATAAAATTGTCACCTGAAACTGAACACGCCATCTGATTGGCCCACAGGGCGCGTTCGGGTACTGCTCGGTGTCCCGAGAGGGCTCGAGTCTATCGGTGCCATCGACCTCATACGTAAGTCAGCCAACTCAAAAGTCGATGTCGTCATAATACCCTCACTACCAAACATGTGTTACCCTTATAACAGTAGATCCTGTATCATGGATGAGAACAGTTTTGGTCTTATTACAGTAAATGTATATTATTGAAAAATTAAACGGGACGATTTTCACAACGGAGCATTTATTTTTTACTATTTCTTATCTATATATACTCCGGAGTTCTTATAAGAATATTTATGAAAATTTATAGAAAATTATCTTCTAAAATTCTAAAAGACTTTTTTTAAATTAGCCATTTTAAAGACACACGGGATTAGCTATAGTGCTAAGGTTACGCTGTAGTTTGTCTAAGCTGTAGTCTAAGAAAACACTTCGTATCTCGACAAAGTGCAGAACAGTTTAAAAAATAATTTTAATTTTAAACAATTGCAGCGAATTATAACAAATTGTATATTTATATTTTACTATCAAAAAATAAGACCATGCTTTTAAAATGCGTAATAATATTATCAGAGTTATACAGGATCTGTTTTTACTCATTATCACTATCCAGACCTACATGTAACGATACTTCACAATCATAAACATTAAAAATCAACAAGTGTTGTTGATATTGTCGTTTCACCAAAAAATCACCCTCATTTGCTTGAGTCTACCAACAAGTATTTGGCACCATTTTTTTAAGTGTTTTTAAAATTACAATTTTAACTTTCTTTTTAGATTTGATTCAGCCTAATAACAAACAAATATACTGAAAATTTATATCAGACGTTTAAATAGACACATACACATAGGTAAAACCCCAAATTGAATAAACTCACAGTATGGAAAAAAAGGTATATTTTATTATCATAGAGAATCAAGATCGCACGTCTGATCTTACAGAAAAAGTAAGCAAGTAGTGCTCTCTCTGTTCTTTAAGGGCTCTGAGACAATATCTCAGATCACCCTCAGCCTTATTTTTAAAGCCCCAATAACCTCTGGAAATGATATTGTCAGCTGTTGTGGTTTGTCTATAAGACGGTTATTGGTATCACAGTATATGATTGTAGAATTTCCTACGTATAGTAAAGTCGACGGCATATGACCTTTTCGGTCAGCGGCACTTCTGACACGCACTTACCACCTTAAACTAAACTACATTCAGTATAGTACAGCAAAAACAAATATGATCCCGGGGGTCTTGGCTTGCCCCTTTTGAACGCAGTAAGACATCGCCATAAACAGTGAGGAGTAAGAGATATCACACGATATCAACTACAACGAAATCTCTACGCAAGCAGCCTTTCAATTTAAGTTTGCATATTGCGTATTTGAAAAAGAAATGTTTTTGTAGAAGGAATTATTTCATGCTGTCTTATTGTTTCTATGAATATTGGGTAAAATTTGAAACAATATATCATTTAATTTTTATAACACTTAAAAAAATATGCTGTGATTGCTGGTTCCTTCATAAAAACCCTGTGTGTCCCTCTCGTGCTTATATAACGTTATATAGTGTTCCTTCACAATTATAGATATATTTAATTGATTTTTCTATCTAGCTTGCACGGAGCATGATAGTGAGTATCGATAATATATAAAATAATTTCTGGCCCGGAATGTTTGCATAGTATGTCGTTTAATTATCAACTACAGATTTGTAAATTTTTATGATAAAAATAATAATTGTTAATTCTTCTTAGCGTTTAAGTTTGTTTTATAATTTTACTATGTAAACTTCTTGGCCAAAAAATGGTAAAACGTACTAAAAATATAAAATATGAATAAATATTGTCCTTTTAAGAATAAGCGTCTTTTGTACGAATATGTAATTATTGTAATTAAAGAATCGTATTTAGCACACGTGAGCATTTGTTCACAAGAGCTCACATAGAAAATAAGATAATTTATGTAGTGGAAAAACTTTGCCAATAGTATATTAGTTTAATTTGCTATAGTCAATAACTCGTCAGGTACTTAATTAGTCGTTAAGGAAAATATTGGATTTACAAAAGAATTATCCTTCAAAATGTTTACAGTTTATCTGTTTTAGGGTTCTTTAGATCACGAAAAACAATTTATTTCTGTCGGTCGGTCTGCAGATTTGGCACCGCAATAAATCTCGAACAAACATTTAATACGCGTTAAGGTAGGGAGATAATATATAGTGTTTCAACAAGGCCGCCTTAGGGAAAAGAACGGGTGTCAATACCATTTCGAGTTTAAATACCATTACAGCATAGAGGCGGGATGAGTTAGAGGTAGCTTCGAATATACGGAATTAAGAAAATAGCATGTTATGAGGATAACGTCACACCTAAAAAAGTCACTTTATAACTTGTATTTGCATAGAAAGTATTGGGCAAATAACTTTAAGATTTTTTGTGATGGGTTCAATTTGTCAATTTAATAAAACCATTAAACTGCTCACAGTATGTAATGTTTGCTCTACTTTGTCTTCTATCCGGATCTATGAAGTACATTTACCGGCTCTTTTGAAACCCATTTATTTAAAGTGGCCATTCTTGCCAGCTGGATTGAAACCGCCTTCTAATTGACATTATTTACAGTATGTACGGTAATATAAATAATACGTTTAGGTGCATTTATTATTTCAAACAATTTCATCCTAAGCTGGTTAAAAGTCGGAGCATTTATTTTTTACACAACACGCAAGCAGGTTGTATAAAAAGAATTAAAAATACTATCATTACTTCAGGACGTGTTTAAGTATTATTCATCAGAAAAAGGATTATCATTAAAGGAATGCGAAAAACTATACTAACGGCATATGAATGAAAATGGCAAAATTACCTACCAATTCGCCTAATTTTGCGAGAGCGAACACATAAATAATTATAATTTGCCTATCTTAAGATGCAATCAGTTACTATAATTTTGTAGCATTTTCCAAGTTTGGCCACGGCATTGTGGTCCAGCATTTTAACTACTCGAGTTATTGTCTTGTACTAATTAAAATTATATTGACACTATTTTAGTTATTTCGTAACTTATGTATATAATTTGGTAAACTCTTAATTGGACAGCATTTTATAAAAATAAATTTTGTAAAAATAAATACTTACAAGGTAACGTTACTTAGTTCAAAATAAAAATCTTTTTTTTTGTTCATAGGGTGGTTCAATGCCGAACACGAGTAGCAGCGTTCCATTCCTTCTTAGCAGCAGTATGCAGTCCATAAGATCGAGGCGGCCCTCGGCCGCCCTGGGCGGTTCGCAGGGTGGCAGTAGCGGCCTTTTGCAGCAACTTGGATCCGGCATGGTAAGGCTTCCACCCACCCCCCCGCATCGCGGGGGCGGCCGGGCGGCGGCGGGTCTACCCCCGTCGCCCCCTGTCCGCAAGTGCCCGTCCATAACATTTAGCTGAGCCACCACCACCGGATCCACCATTTTTGACAGCCACGCCGTCGCCCCTGCCGCCCCAGTTGCTGGTAACGACTTCTTTCTGTCTCGACACTATCCGCTGTATGCCACTGGCTGCCGGGGGGGCGATTTACTGAGTATACCTTTGGATGGTGTCATCTTAAAAGTTAATCCTATTTAAAGAGTAGATTTCAAACTTTATGATGTGGAAGAAACAATTTTAGTTATTATCTCGTCCTTACTACTTATTCCAAAAGTAATAATCTACGCAAAAGGTTGTGCTCTGATAATTTGCCTACTATATCCAATACCTTCATTGTTAGCAGCTTTATCAGTTTTGAAAATATCAGGACCAGAAACAATAATTAGAATTATGGAATCTTTAAGCAAGTTCAATCTATAGCTTGAATAGCTCAGAAATACTTTGTTTGTACTTATGCGAACGAAGAAGTTAAAAGGCTAGCGTATGGTCTTGCACAACTTTACTACTAATGATCGAAACCTAGTGAAATCCAGTATAAAAATAACTTATTATCCTTTCATTATAACTAAATTAAGAAAAATGGCAATGGGACTTTCTAGCCATTTCTTTTTGATATCAGTATTACTGCTTCTTCTTGACCTAACCAGCTTTTACAACTGTCCGAAAACTTCTATCTGTGAAATTTTACCGAAGTCGTAAAAATCGACGTGACACGCAGGTAAGCGACCAGAATATTATCGCATCATTTCAGAAGTTTTTATTAATTCAATAAATTAGAACTTTCTTCAGGCAGAAATTCATGTAGCTTTTATCTTTGGCCATGTCCATTTTGTTTGCTAAATGATGCAATGTCAATGTTGGATCCCAACTTAGCGCAGACTTGACTCGCAGGCATTATTAAAACATGGATTGCTTGAGTTCGGGACCATTTTGTTTTTCTCATTTCTAGGGTTGATACAATCCTCATATCTCATTTTTCAATCTCTATAACGTTTTACCACTGTAGCCCACTCTTTTTACACGATCTACTCTTTTTGTAGTGGTACCAAACAATTCTGATATACTTAATCTGGAGTCAGGCATTTTTAAAATAAGTAACAAAGTGTTTCTCCCCATCAGTTAAAAATGTAATAAACATATCAGGTGCTAGTAAAGAAGTACATATGGCATACACAATATAAACATTATTACTATGTTTGTGTAATAAAGGAAACTGCAATAAAAACTAATGTTATTAAACTCTTAGCGATAGCAATAAAACACTTAGTGAGACCTATTGCGTCAAAGATTTAAATATTTTACGAAAACACTTCTTTTTTGCAGCCTACACGTCTCACTACGTAAACAAAACATCTTCGGCCTGACCAGTATGCTAATGGTCATCCTGGACGCATCTCTCCTCAGCCTATAGTCATCCACTCCTGAATGAAGGCCTCTTCCAATCTTTTCCACGTCGTTCTGTTTAGGGTCGTTTGGATCCAATTTCCCTCCGCAATTTTCTGGATGTCATCGCGCCACCTTTTTGGAGGTCTTCCAATATTCCTTTTGGTTTGTCTTGGACGCCAGTTTATCATTTTGCTGGTCCATCTTTCTGAACTTTGACGAGCTATATGGCCAGCCCATTGCCATTTGAGTTGAGCTACTCTTCTGAGGACATCTGTCATACACGTTCTTCTTCTAATTTCCTCGTTCTGTATCCTGTCTCTCAGGCTAATTCCGAGCATAGATCTCTCCATTGCTCGTTGTGTCATTTGAAGCTTGTCAGCGGTTTTTCGGGTGAGTGCCATCGTCTCGAGACCATACGTAAGGACCGGCAGAATACACGATTCGTATGTTTTACGTTTAAGATTTCTTGGGATTTCTCTAGATTTAAGTACATACCCCAACTTGCCGAACGCAGCCCTACCTTGTCCGATTCTTCTAGTTATTTCAGAGCTTTGATTTTCTTTACCAAGTTGTATTTTGTGTCCCAAGTAAATATATTCCCATACGTTTTCCAGTGTTTGGTTTCCGATGTTTACCTGAATATTTTCCACACTCATTATTTTTGTTTTATGTAGATTCATCTCGAGTCCGATGCTTAAGGATGCCTGATGCAATTCTTCCAGCATGCTTTGAATTTCCTCCGTTTTATCGCTTATAATCACTATATCGTCTGCGAATCGTAAATGGTTCAGACGCACACCATCTATATTTATGCCCCTGGATGGCCAATTTAAACTCTTAAACATGTCCTCTAAGGCTAACGTGAAGAGTTTAGGGGAGATAGTATCGCCCTGACGTATGCCTCTGTTTACCAATATCTTATCTGTCTTTGTATCTTCGTCCAGTGTTATTTGGATGGTCGCGTTTTCGTATATGTGTTTGATGAGATTTGAATACCTGCTGTCTACTCTTGCGTTGTCTAAAGCTCTCAATATTCCCAAGTTTCGACCGAGACGAAGGTCTTTTTGTAATCTACAAATGCCAGGTGCGAAGGTATGTTATATTCTGTGGTCTTCTCTATGAGAGTGCGTACTGTCTGCCAGTGGTCAATCGTACTAAAACCTTTTCGGAAACCTACTTGTTCTACTGGTTGATACGAATCCATTTTTTGAGTTAATCCATTTGTTACTATTTTTGTTAGCAACTTGTATAAGTGTGACAGTAGACTAATAGGACGGTAGTTTTCTATGTCATTTCTCTATCTTCTTTTTTGTATAGCAAAATAACCTCGGCGTTGTTCCATTTTGTTGGAATTCTTTCTTCGGTTATGCATTTGTTGAGTAGGATTCGTACACTCTCTACTAGATATTCTCCTCCCATTTTTAACATTTCAGTGGTGATTTGATCTTCTCCTGGACATTTCTGAGATTTCATTTGGTTGAGCGCTGTTCTTAATTCATTGGTATCTGTTTCAGGAATTTCCTCGGATCCAATATTTTGAATTTTCCGTCTGTTGTACTGATGACCTTGGGACTTGGAACTGTAGAGATGCTTATAGAACTATGGCAACAATTTCCGTTCTACTATTAACTACGGTACCACTGTTGTTCTTCAATTTACTTAATTTCGTTCTTCCATTTGATTTCATATTTTTGTTGTTTTCAATAGTATTTTTTACCAACTTTGTGTTGTATTCTCTTAAAACTTTTCGAATGTTCTTGTCTATTTCTCTGTTTGTTGTCTTATAACGCTCAGCCTCCCTATCTGTTTCTCTTCTCATTTTGATCAGATTTTTAGTAGTTTGGCTAAACTTACCGATGTTCTTTTGTTTAGCACATATTTGTTTTGTTGCTACTTGTATGCTACTTCTTATGGTTTTACTTAGATCTTCCATTTCCATGTCCTTCAATCTGTTTGTCTTTCTTAGTTTTACGTTTAATGTATCCTGAAATTTTTCTTTATTTTTTGATAGAGTTTCCACTGTAGGATATTTTTGTTTCTTTAGTATTAGTTTGTTTCTTTCGAATTTGATGTTTAGGTATATGGTTGCTCTAACCATTCGATGGTCGCTATTTGTATCGAACCGATTTAAAACGGTAACATCCTGACAGATTTCTTTTTTGTTAGTGATTATGTAGTCAATTTCATTTCTAATACTGTCATCGGGGCTACTCCAAGTCCATCTTCTCTTTTCAGGTTTTTTGAAGAATGAATTCATACAGTAAAGTTGTTCATTTCTGCAATAGTCGACAAGCTTTCCATCTCTGGCATTTCTATCCCCCACTCAGAATTTGCCGATATTTATGGTATCTTGGTTTGTATTTTTGCCAATTTTGGCATTGCAATCTCCCATAATAATCACATATTTCGCATTTTCATTTGTTTTTGCTGTTGATAAATCTTCATACAGCTGTTCTACTGCTTCGTCGTCAGATGTGCTGGTTGGAGCATATACCTGTATCACTTGCATGTTATACCTCTTGTTGATTTGTACAGTAACGTAGATGACTCTATCCGATACGGCTGTCATTTTTATGATTTGATATTTCAATCGTTTATTCACCAATAGGGCGACTCCACCTATGTGGTCATTTGTTTCCGAATTATTCCGGTATAACAGATGACCTGACTTCAGATATGTAGCTTGTTCCCCTTTAAGTCTTGTTTCGCTCAATCCCAAGATGTCCCATTTTATGTGTCGGAGTTCCTCTTCTAATCTCTCCATGTGTTGTTGGGATCTTAATGTTCTTATGTTGTAAGTAGCAATACAGAGTTTGTTATTTTTCCTTTAATAGTTTTGGTTTAGGTTTATCTTCGCCGAATTTTTGCCTCCCCAGAATCCGCGAGGCTGACTGAAGTTTCAGTGCAAGATTCTGAGCCATTGGCTCTACTTGCCTGGGGTATTTCTGTTTTAGAATTCGACATTTCCATGTTTTGGAAGGTTTTAGCACTTAAAACGCCACGCTTGCTAGGCGGGTTGGCGAGTTGGATAGGATAAAATAGGAATGGGATAGTGAGGTGATTTGACAGGATTTAAGTTAGGTATGGACATAATTCCCCTCGGATAGGATGTTGGGGAGATCATGGGCTCACGTATGGCAGGTTTGCTAAACCTGTAGTAGATCTGTTTCTCATCGGGATCATGAGAAAGTATCCACCCGGTACCATACCTGGACGCATAATTGATTATAATCATTTGAGCAATAAAACTTTACAGCGATTTGCGCAAAGTGTGGATAAATTTTATGTCAAAGAACCTTGCTTCAAATTGCTTTGTCGGTATTTTTAAATAGAACACTCCATAAGTATAAGGAATAACCTTTGGTGATGAATAAAAATTCAGTTAATCACTAAACAAGTATTATTTGGATCTCGTAGGTATAGTGTTATAGAGCAAGAAATTACAACTTTTTGCAAAAGAACCGTTCAGCCATGTATTGGTATACTCTATTAAATCGCTGGGGGTGCGTTCGAGACAGCGATCCTATGCGTAAGAGTAATTATTGTCGTTGGTGTTAGAGATAGAAGTAGATGAACCTAATGTATATATACGCCAATATCGCTTGTTTTTAACATCCTCTTTACTAACAGAAGACTACATTAAATTCAGGTATACTCGCATAATACGCTCCTGGTGGAAAAGGGAAGAGGCAAACAACATTTTGGTCAAGTTTAGTCTCCAGTAACTTTAGAAAAATAAAATTTATTAATCTTATTCTCAGACATTCATTGAAGTTACCGCGTTCTTTTCAAATGTCCAAAAATAATTTATTTTTTACATATTCACATATATTTTTTTGAAAATAAAAACATTCACTGTGAATTTTATCCACGTCCATGATAATCTTCAGCAAGCTGATTGTCTCGTCAATAAAGCTCTCACGAACCTGTAGGACCATTCCGAAGGAATACTGCCATCTGAACAATGTCAGATCTTAAAGGTAAAATGACAGATTAACAATAACCACCGAATCGCTACCAGACTGTTACCTATTCCGATGTATTTAATAATATCTCTTGTTTGTTGATATGTTACTATGACATCGACTCGGTGGATATTGGTACATGTAGGTTCAAATCATACTTCGACGTTATTCGTTGCTTAATATTTATGTCTTTCTATAGTTACATTGGCTTTATCTTACCCTAGAGATTCTCTCCCTCCAGACCTTTTTTTAACCTCTGATTTCTGCAGTTTAATCGTATCCATTTTATTTATTCTTATTTACTCCGTTCTGTGTATACGAGCATACCATCTTTCAATACCGTCATCAAAGAACATTCCACTCTTATTTTTTAGATATTTCCAATGATCGTCTAACCATATCCGTTTCAAGTTTCCTTTGGCTCTTTTCCATGATCCGTTTACTTTAATAACCATTTCATAGACTATATTTACGCTCTTTTTTATCTTCTTGACTTCGGAGTATTCGCTTCCGTCAATTAATCGTTTCCTTTGCGTGTGTTATTTTGTCAATCTTTCTGTGATCTGTTCCCGTTGTATCGAAGTCTATTTCTATGTAGATATAATTAAATAAAAAGGCTGACAAGGATCACTAAAAGCTACAGATTGGAAGTAAACAACAACAAAACCAAAATATTGAACGAATGATAATCAACCTCAACATCTACTAGGGAATGAAATCGTAGATTCCTGTCAATACCTTGGGTCCCTAATTCCCAATACCGGTCAGTGTTACTCAAAAACACGTAGGAGATTCTCAATTGCTCGGTCTGCAACTACAAAATTAGTCAAAATATGGAAAGACTCGAGCATAACACTTATGTTTTTGACTGCAACATATGCATCAGAAACATGGACGATTAAGAAAGCTGATAGAAAAAAAAATGACTGCATTTGAGATGTGGGTGTATCATCGAATTCTCAAGATATCGAGAGAGGAATATCGAAATAATCAATTTATTTTACAAGAACTAAAAATTACTAAAAACTGAACTCACTTATAACCAGACATACTTGAGGTATCTCGGCCACCTCAGCAGAACACATGAGCTGGAATCACTGGTCATACAGGGAAAGGTTGAAGACAAGCGCTGCAGGGGTAGATCACCTTTACGTTGGGTGGATCAGATGAAACAGTTAACCGGGAAGTCATTGCATGAAGCATCAAAGCATGCACGGAACCGAAAACAGTGGCAGCTGATAGTTCAATCCATTTATTGAGCACAGAGTCACCATACTCTTTCGAGAGTTTCTAATAAAGTTTTTGGGTTTGTAGCTATGGTGGATACAATTTTTGAGATTTCATTCCCCATTTTTTGTATTCCTTTTTTAACTTTCAAGCCATATATTCCAGATCATCAGTTGATGTTGTTACATCCTATCATAAAAATCGGATATTACATTTTTTACAATAGAAATACTACCTGTGAATTGCATATTTGCTTTGCTGATCTGTGTAAAACCCCACTAATGGGCACATTAGATAGTCAAAAACCATACAGAGTAAAAACCATTGATATGGATTCTCACAGGATAATTAGTGTTTCTTTTTTCATCGAAAAAGGGTATTCAAGTTATTTACTTCTTCGATTCTAAAAATATATCTTTGAAGTGATGCACTTATTGCCTTACAATGTTAAGTTTTTGAAATTAATTTTTAAGCAATCTGGATATATTAAACAGTAGGGCAACTCGGATAGTAACTTCCGTTTCAAAGAACACAGCCATAGATACAGAAATTTTATTGTATGTAACTTAAAGCTACAGCTCTACACTATTTCTCAACATAGGCACCATTTGAATTTAAGCATTTATTTTATTTGATTAGTTTTGATATACATTCTTCATAAAATTCTGCCACCTGGGACCGCCGCCAATCTGTCACAACATCTTGCAGTTGTTCATCGTCATCAAAGATTTGGATCCAAGCTATTTCATCATGTGCATGTACAGGTGAAAATCACTGGGAGCTAAATATCGGCTGTAAGGCACATACCCAAAAATGTCCCATTGGCACAAATCTTGTGTCTGCCCAGCGGTGTGAGAGCGAGCATTGTCATGCAGAAATATGACCCCGTTTGTACTGAATGGTTAGTTTTAAAGTAGACAGAGTAGAATTCTTTTCACATCCCAGAAAATAGTTACAATAACCGGGCTTTCTTTGGTTTCTTCGGTGAGAGAATGTGACCCCAAAACATTAACTACTGTTTTGTCTCAGCGGTTACGTATGAGATTTATGTCTCATCTCCGATTCCAATTATGTTTAGAAATGATTCTTTTCCTGCGTGATAACTTAAAAGAAAGTCTCATGCCGCACCCATTGGTTGTGTTAGATGGTTCTCGGAAAGAGCTTTTAGTACAGCACATAGTTCACAAAGAACTCGTGACAATTTTTTTGCAAATAGAAATCTCAGCACGCTCTTCAGATTTGCCGGAATTTTCTATTGCAGCACTCATTTTCAACGACTATAACATTCGAACAAACATACGACCTTTCTTCTAGCCCTGCTATATGCCCAATGAACTACTACACCTGTTGCCACAGTGATGGCTGCGTTCCTCCACGAATACTGAGTAGATAGTGGACAAATGTAAAAATGTTTAAACAATTTGTCCCTTCTTCGATAGAACACCCACCGGAACTAACAAAGATAATGTTAAAAAAAAATAAAGCTTTAAATAAACTAAACTAAAATAATAGCTTACTGCCTGAATTCTTTACAGGCTCTTCAGAAATTAAGAATGAAAATGCAACTTTTGGTACCGCTGGTATAATCGCACACAGGCCTGTAATTTTTGAAAATTGGAATTCGTTTGTCAATCCACAAATTGCTGAAAATTTCATTATTAAGTTACGGGAGACTAAATTTGACCAAAATTTTATTTGTCCCTTCTTTATTTTGAATAGGAGTGCATTTTACAGACTCTTCGAGGTTCTTCCTGTTTCAATTCCATCTATTAGAATCTCGAACGCAACCCAAAAAAACTGTTAAGTTGCGCCTTTGCAGATCGACAAACAACTACGTTTTATCGTTGTAAGTTACTGTTTAAATGTACTTGTTGCAAGTATTTACAGTGCTTTTTTCTTTCTCGCTTACATATTAACTATTTAACATACGTAAACCACTAATTGTCTAAAGCTTCTTAATTTAATTAAAAAAAAACACTACATTAATAGAATACGCCATTAATACTCAAAATGATTCCAACAATTTCTGAAAACCTTTACATAAGTTAACAAGATCGTAAATTTTCAAAAACTTATTTTCTCTTGACGTTCCAAGCAGAAATTTTACGATGTACCAACGACAGAAGTAAGGGCTGAAGTCGGTATTCATCATAAAGTCACTCTTTGATGAATATCGACTTCAGCCCCTACTTCTGTCGTTGGTACTTGACCATATTATTCGTACCAAAATGATAAATCATTTTTGAGTAGGATTGCAGTCATAGATCTCAAAAATTCGTTGTACCGAATCGTGGGTACATGTTCTCGATCGCCTTGCCTAAGTTTGACTAAAAGTAAACCGAGTTTCTTTAAACTTCTGCAATTATTTTTTATGCAATTGAACTTTATTTGCGTGGGATCAGTGATATTGAACACATAATTTTTTCAAGCACAATAATCACAGTATGATCGTTTTTATGAAATTCTAACATACAAAAGGTACTCTCCGCTCCAGTGAAATATTTCATTGTAAGTAAATTTGCAAGAACTGGAGTTATACTTTGATCTTCCATCTTGCCTTACCCGCTCATTGCGTTCGCTCAATAAACTAAACAAAATTGAACTTAGAACACTCTGGATAAATATTTTATTTTGCTGATGCATAAAAATTCGTAATTACAAAACTGTTATGGTTATATCAATTATTAGCACAGATGATCTTGTTCCGACAGACAGACGACGTTGTACCAACATCGGTCAATGACACAAAAAGAAGATGAGGTAGTTTTAAATCGTCATACACCTAAAACCAACATTGACTACCTTTGGTGTTATGGTCAGTCAATAAGTTTTGAAAGCGGAAATGAAACAAGATTAATTAATGAGTCGAAATACATCTATTCTTCAATATAATCTCTCTTAAGCCCAATACATTTTTTCCAGCGATTTTTCGCTCTGAAGACCAGAAGACCTTCAAAATACCCATCTACGGATGTCATTATCTCATCAAAACATAGAAACTTTTTGGGGTTGGGAACAAATGAAAGTCAGGCGGAACCAGATCGGGGCAAAAGAGTGGATGTTCTAACAATTCGTACTTTTAGCCGTTGCCAAAGCAGCTCTGTGAGCAAGTGCAGTGTCATGATGAAAGATGACTTTTTCCTCTGCAAACCTGACCTTTTCTCACAAATTTTATTATCCAGCTGGTTCAAAAAGTTGCAATAATACTCTTCTGAGATTGTTTTATCGGTTTAAATGAAAAATTCCTTTTGCATCCCAGAAAACTGATTCCATAATTTTTTTTTTGGACGACTTTGACCACTTTTTCTGCTTTGGAGCTGAACAACTGGGCTCAATCCACTGTACGGTTTATTGTCGCAGTTCAGAATTATACTGGTAAACACAAGTGTCATCCATAGTTACAAATCGATGCACAATATTAGTTTTATTCTTTGTGAAACGAGCCAAATATTGTTTAGAAAGTGCGTTTTTGTTCCGTTGTTAGCAAAATGCGGCACCCATCTTATGAATAGCTTTCTCATACCCAAAATATTAGTTAAGATCTGATGTACTGATCCATGTGAGAGGCTTATAACCTCAGCTAAATCATCCACGGTTAATTATCAGTCTTCCATTACCATATCTTGTACTTACACAACAGTTTTTTCAGTTGTAGCAGTTTTTGGACGTCCTGAACGTGGATAATCATTGACGCTTCTACGACCACGTTTAAACTGGAGTCCATCTATGAACAGTTGGAAATGAAGGAGCAGACTCCTTTAACACATTCTTCCACTCACTTTTCATGGATTTCAGTTGCTGATAAACCTTCTAAAACAAAGAATTTAATCTCTGCACGTTATTCGCTTTTGTCCATTTTTGAAAAATACTCAAACACGTCCACTTTAACTAGGTGATAAACAATGAATAACTTGACAGATCGACATGGAATTTAGGGTGAGTTCATATGACAGATGAAGCTTTAAAATGGTGTTCAATATTTGATTTAAGTGATGCTCCGTAGGTATCGCTTTCAAAACTTATTGACTGATCTGATAAACGACGTTGAACCGGCATCAGTTTTGGAAAATATTTGTGTACCCACTTTAGCTACAGCTCACATCAGACAGATATAATTTAGTATATACGTGACAGCTTTAAGAATAAATAATTTCTAATTATAATTTAAATCAAATGCGACGTTCAAGATAGTGCAGAATTAATTGTAGTAGCAAAATTTGTAAAATTTCTGCTTGGAATGATGGTCACAGTTTTTAAAAAAGGGTTTAGCTTTTATAAATATAATAACTTTTATCACCTCTTTATAACTTAATGTCGCTATCTCGCGTGACTCAGTTTCTCTAATTTCCGATTTAATTCGCCGTCCATTTTGATATTTTGCGGGAAAAAACGAAGCGGGAAATGTACAGGGAACGTGTTATTTATTTTATTTATTTACTTTTCCCTTTTTAAATAAAACCCTTTTGAAACTTTAACCTCGAAGTTTTTTTTTTCGAAAACAATTTCAAATAAGATCTATAGCAATTAAAAAGAATAAAGTTTATATTATTATAAACCTAGAGTATAAGCCAAACAATAAACTTATAATAATCAAAATAATACAATATATACAATTTTTTATTTTGTTTGTTTGCGGAAGGTTTCCCTCCTATTTTGTTTGATGATTTCTTATAAACCATAATAGACCAAGAGGGCGACCCGAAATTCTGACCTGTCGACTAACCGTCTGCCTAGTTATTCATTCTATCGAGCGAGTCGAATAAAAGCCTTTGACGTTTATTTTGTGGTACCCGTACCCTGGAATGCCCAGATAAGGCCAAAAATTTTTCATCCAAAAATGGACTGTCGTGTAACCACTTAAATCAAGTGCCATAACATTTGTTGACACTAAAAAGTCGAGCGCCCCAAAGAACAGACGCCGCCGAGACCGGACCCAGCTTTAGGGCCCAACAAACGTCGATCCAACCTTATAAAATCATATAAAATCAATAAATTTAGTTAGCTCTTGTTAAAATAAGAGGAAACCTGCAATAGACAGACGCCGCAAATACTGGAGGATGAAGCTGGACCCGCTTTTTCCAGCCAAAAGCAGTCATTTTCGTCGGTTTCGAGAGGTCTAGCTTCGTTCTCCGGTATTAGCGGCGTCTGCCTTTTGCAGGTTTCCTCTTATTTTATCAAGAACAAACTAAATTTACTGATTTTGTATGGTCTATTTTTGGATCAACGTTTTCTGGACCATCAAGCTGGATCCGGTCTCGGCAGCCTTTTGGGGCGCTCGACTTTTTAGTATCTACAAATGTTATAGTACTTGATCCAAGTGATTAAACGACAGTAGTAGCATTTTGAGCCTTATCTTATTTTAGCAGTTTTAATAAAATATGGCGCATTGGTATAACAATTAAAAATAAACGAAAAAATCGTATTCTTAGAAGTTACCAAAGTGTTCTTCGTATTTGCTGAACCATCCCAGGACGCGTTTCGCCGTATTACGGCTCATCAGCTGGGCTAGGTTCAGCAAATACGAGAACACACTCTTAGTCCTTTATCCAAGTAACTAACGGAAAACTATAACAAATAGATGCTTTTACTGCACTCTACCGGCGACTTACTAAGTCGATTCAAGCAGAGCGGCCAGCACGGCTGGCAACTTATTTGCAGAAGCGTACCTTTCTCAAGCTTACTGCTCGAAGGCATAGATTTTTTTTTTCGTTTATTTTTAATTGTTATACCAATGCGCCATCTATGCCTTCGAGCAGTAAGCTTGAGAAAGGTGCGCTTCTGCAAATAAGTTGCCAGCCGTGCTGGCCGCTCTGCTTGAATCGACTTAGTAAGTCACCGGTAGAGTGCAGTAAAAGCATCTATTTGTTATAGTTTTTCGTTAATAAAATATGTCTTGTAGGACCGCAAATATTACTATATCATTGCAAAATCCCTTATATTTGAGAAATAAAGCAATTCCGAACCCACCTCTTAATTTCCCTCTATTTTTTTTGTGACTTTTTGAAACACCCACTTTAAATTCGCTTACTAATTTTCAACTATTAAAGAAAGCAATTTTAAAATTAATTTTTTGAGTATTCATAAACTTAAAGAGTATTTTCTCATCGGCGCAACATAACAATACCCCATGATTTCACCAACACGCAAGAACACCACGCTTTTTACAATATCATTCAATTCGCCAAAAAAGTGGAGATAACATTTTTTTAAATTCTTAGTAAATTATCAACATTTAGAAGTATTCAAGAGACAATTCGGTTTTGATTTAAAATATGGTTAGTATGAAATAATTTGAAATACTGACGATATAGCTTATCACTGGTTTTTTATCATAAGACTCCACTAAAAAATATTTCGACAACACACTACTTCCGATGATGTTGAATACCGAAGCACATATCTGCAAATGAGGATATGCCGGCAACGTCTTCGACCTGCACTATCAGGGCGGCAGTAAAAGGACACCGATTTTATTCTCGTACTGTCAAAAGCAGTTCAGTTTCAGTGAGGTGCACTTTTCAAGTTTTAGTCAATTTTATATTATTTCTTTGATTCTATTATTTATTATAAAGCAAATATTTATCGTTCGTTAGAAATATGAAGAAAAGAAAAGATTTATGTCGGCTTAGCGAACCAAGACCGTCAAGTAAGTGTTCCGCTTTTGCACTAACAGTACGGGTGTCTCCAGTTATAGACTTGGAATCACCAAACATCATCACCATATCAGAGCTCATCAGACAGCCTAAGCGAGGAAGCAAATCGCAAAAACACGGTAATGGCAGGAGAGATTTATGAAACATACACTGAAGAGTGCCAGTAGCTAACCAACTTCAGCGCCATCGTCACTCTGACAAATTGAGTAACAAAACACATCAGGAAATGTGATTTTTTGAAACTTTATTATAAGCGAAAAGTGTACTAATACCGCCATCACTGAATAAATAGCAGAAACTGTAAAAATAGAGTACCAATATCATTATTGGATAATCAGCGAGAACTCTAAAAACACATATCAATAAGAACAAAGAACACTGCTTACCCTGGTATAGATATACCTTTAGTAGTTCATCAAATCTTCGCGATTTTGTAATTCTCGGAAGGATCGCACTTCCGATTTCACCAGGGGGGGTCATGTAACTCGTAGCCAAAAGAACTTTAAACAAAGTACATATTTGTCGTCTCTGCGAAATATGAAAAAATATTTTGCACTTGTCTCAAAAGTATGGACTGTCGGGAACATATTTTTTTTTTTGATTCCATCTGTCGCCCTCCCGCATTTAAAACCTAACTACGCTACTGTTTACACTCATTTTTTAATGGACTATTAAATCCTCCCAAGATACTTCCATTATTAAAAATGCGCTCACTGATCTTACAAATTAAAAAAACACTAGCAGAAAGGGAATCGTTTATTTCTGCACATAGCCAGCAACCCTCTCGATGTAACCCTGACTTCCTAGTAAATTTCACGGACTGTTTCGATTCATCCAATATGCTATAAAAGATCCACGTTAGAGTATAGTGTCAGGTAATATGAACCAGAAGCTTCACGGACTTGCTCATAGAAGAAATCATGGATGGATGGATTAGACTACGTGCAATTGACATGATATTCTGATGATTCGGTACCGACTGCGTAGAGATCTTTAATATTTAAGATTTAAACTACTGGGTGAGTCTGCGTTATGTAACCATAGATAAAACATCGAAAGCACTCTAATTCGACACAGTTTATTCTTAAAAATCATAATTTCTCATTTATTGCAATCTCTACGTAACTGCAATCTATAATTTATAAAATGATATCTCTACTTCCATTTCGATTATGTTTATCATTATTCATATTATGTAGATATGTTTTATTTATAGAGAGAAATATATAAAACTTTTTTATATCTCAATGTTATTAAATAGCATGTACTCTTATTTTATTATGAAATTTTTGGTGTAATGATATTGTGTTTGATTATGTTCTGTAGCAACAGTGTATTTTTATTTTAACTTTTAGCACTGCTTAACCCATCTTTAAAATTTTTCCATCTTTCTCCCTGTTTCAGTACCAACTGTTCGGTGGACGTCAATAAATGGACTTCCGTCTTACCTACCCGTCTTACCAACAGTCTTACCGGACCTATCAGCAGCCCTACCAGTCTTACCAGTTTTCCTCCTAATAATCGCACCCCTTGGCAGAATGCTCTCGATGTTGTCAAGCATAAAAATCGCTCGATTTTTTCGATTTTTGTACCCCCCTTTTCACGAAGATGCAAGGCAATCCGAACGACAATCAGTTGGACATGTGGCAACGCTGTGTGTGTTTGTTTTTATGTATTTTTCGATGTGTAGGTTTTTGTGTCTTAAAGTTAGATAGGTAAGAAGGGTAAGAAATACAAGAACAATTTTTGTACCTAACATAAATGCAACTGAAAAGAATTAAATTTTTAATTATTATTTTTTACTCTAATATTTTTGTTATTCCAGATATTTTATACTTTTGGAAAATTGTAGACATAAGGTAGTAAAACACTATTTTCAGCATTAGAATCTCACAAACAATAAGAAATGAAAGTTAAATTCGAAAAATGTTATGCAATTTCAGTCTAATTTGACATCTGGGAATTTGAAAAAATCCTTAAATTTTCAGAGATATCTAAAAAAGCATTTAAATTTCGTGTTCTCTCTTTATTATATATATATATATATATATATATATATATATATATATATATATATATATATATATATATATATATATACATATATATATATATATATATATATATATATATATATATATATATATATATATATATATATATATATATATATATGTATATATATATATATATATATATATATATATATATATATATATATATATATATATATATATATACATATATATATATATATATATATATATATATATATATATATATATATATATATGTATATATATATATATATATATATATATATATATATATATATATATATATATATATATATATATATATATATATATATATATATATATATATATATATATATATATATATACAGGTTGTTATGAAAATCGTTTAATATAGTCAAACCGGTATATCTCTGTATGATAAGCAACAGTAGAAAAATGTTGATAAATAAAGAATAAACATGTAAAAACTAACTTAGAAAGGTCTCAAATTTTGAATCGCCGCTCCTGTCTATCTGACGGTGAGTTGAAAATTATTTACTGCTACCTATTTACTATTGCAACCAGTTTACTATTAGTGTTCCGTACGGATCACTTATGGGATCACTCGGGGATCCATCAGTCTGTCCCTTTGTCACACCCGATTCTTTCGGAAACTATTTGACCTAAAAAGTTGAAATTTGGCACAAATGTAGGAACTGATGGCCAAATCAGAACCGTGTAGTTTTGAAAGTTCAATTTTGACTTAAAGGGTTAGTTTTGGGGGTGAAATAGGTAACGAAAAAAAATTTTACTAGGTCATCGAGTGGGGTGTTAAATGAAAACCTGTGAGTTCCAAAATATATATAATGTATTACTCGCGCACACTTTTTATTGTATTATTTTAACAAAATTTTCAAAAATCGCTGCCCCCCACCTTATTTACAAAAGTACGGATCGAAAAATTTTGATAAAATTATGGAATAATCCAAATAAAGTGTAGATTAAGCGAAAATTATCCCGGGTGCATTATGTTTTTCGTATATAAGAAAAAAACATCAAAACTCGGTTCCTCAACACAATGATGGCCGCGCGTCGCTACTGTATCAAGACAAAATAATTTTATTTTATTCGTTTATAATTAAACAAATATTTAGGTAGTAAATATTTGTTTTACACTTTTATAACTAATTTCTATATTGAGTTAAACTGATTGACTATTAGGTAGCTAAGATGCTAAATCTATTATACAATATTGACTAGGAAAAAAAAGTGAAAATACATATTGGATCTTAAGATATATACATGTCAGGGACCTAATTAACTTAACCTAGGTAAAGATTTTATTTTATTGTAAAAGCAATCACGGTATGGAACACTAATTGAACAACTCCATCTTGCACGTGGCCCGATTTATTATTGGTAGCATGCTTCTAAATAAGTAACAAACAACTTGTTTCTTCCTAACAGTTGATAACAATGCCTTAAACGCAAAACATATAGGGTCAAATTTCACGTCAGGAATCATTGTTTATGTTTAATTAAATAAACTGTTATAAAAACTATTTGTCACTAATATTCAGCAACATCAACACATTAGTTAAAATAAATTTTTAAATTACCAATTTGCAATATTTCACAAAAAAGAATTTATTTTTGGAAAACAATTTCAGACCTTAACGTGTGAGAAGTCTTTAACGGTTTAGTGATCGGTGTCATAGCTGTCTGTCGTCTTTCTTCAATTCACTTTTACAACTCTCTTCTTCTCTTATTCAGACATCCCACGGTACATCTGCATTATTTTTAAAATTACGCAGCATTTATAAAATTTTTAAACAATATTATATTTTCGAAAAAACTGGCATTAGATGAGTACAGGGTATTTTGAAAATCATTTATTATATTTAAATAGGTGATGCTTTGGGTTAAGTGAAGAAATGATCAAATATTTTTTTCAATTTGTACATTTTTAAAATCGTGGGAATGTTCTTGGTAAATACCAGCCCCTGTGGGACAACTTTGTTAACTTTATTGTCAAATACTCACCTTTTTTTAGTAACATAATATTTGATTAAAAAATGTTTTCTTAAAAGCATTGGTTTTATAGAAAAGACTAACAACAAATGTTGCTAAATAAGATTCTTGTAGCACAATAGTTTTTCTTCTATGTTTTGTAAATTTTAAAAAATCTTAAATTACGAAATATAAATTTTTGCCTTCTCCAATAAAAAAACCAAACTGTATTTAAGTTCCTATGTCTCAATGACACATACCCTTCTTCAGTTAAAAAAATATGTTGTTTTACAGAATACACGAATGTGTTAAACAAGCTAATTAAAGCCAAAACACGATATTAAAAACTCATAATTTGAAATAATGATGCTTCTGTAATCAAAAAGTCAAAATAATATTCAATATAATACCAAAACAAAAGTTCATATAATTGTTCGTTTAAGTTCTAAAATACGAACTAGATGAAGGTACTAACTAATATTTAAACTGTGAGCAATGTATGGATTTTGGAGAGACGGTCGCCCAGCATACAATTAAGCCTGTGAGAGGGATGCGAAATTGTTTTATTTATTAACTATTTTCTTTATCAGTAACACGATATTATATTTTTTTGAAAGTATGTTGCAATGAATAAAAGTGAAACAATGTTTTTAACAGAAATGCAATAAATATTAGTGGATACGAAAACGAATGACCTCAAAATTAGCCAGTTTTTGCAACCTCAATAACTTTAAGACAAAATAGGCAGATTTGACGTAAAAGGTCTTAAAATAAAGCTAATTAAAAATCTAGAAGTATATATTTTTACATTTTTTTTTATTTACAGGTAACTACCCCCTATTTTGATAGTTAAAAGGATGAAAATAAATAAAGAGTTGATTGAGTGGTCCGTTACTTTGTGACAGTACATTTTAACAATAAAACTACTTAATTACTTTGTTAACTGTCACTAAATATATTTGTAAAGATTTTACAATTGCGTTATCGCGATTTCGTAGTACAACTACATTGTCAAACGCTTAACTAAGACTAAAACAGATTTTTGGTATTTTATGTTTATATGATGAACAGATGTGGGTCTATTATATGTTTAATGCCAAACATAAAACTAATAAATACAATAAATCAGGAGTTTATAAACTTAATTGTCAAGAGTGCAATAGCTGTTACGTAGGCCAAACGGGACGGAATTTCAAGACAAGATTCGCAGAACACAATGCCTCTTATTGGCTAAAAAATGAAAAATCACACTTTGCTAAACATTTCTTACAAACAGGCCATACTTTTCCCAATATCAATTGTTTACAAATACTCCATATGGCACCTAAAGGGTCAAAACTCAATTTCTTAGAATCCATAGAAATTTACAGATATTCAAATGACCATAATATAAATTTACTGAATAGTCAATTAGACGTAGCAAATTCTCTTTTGTTCCAACTGTTTTAACATATAATAGACTCACATCTGTTCATCATATAAACATAAAATACCAAAAAGTCTATTGTAGTCTTAGTTAAGCGTTTGACAATGTAGTTGTACTACGAAATCGCGATAACGCAATTGTAAAATCTTTACAAATATATTTAGTGACAGTTAACAAAGTAATTAAGTAGTTTTATTGAAAATAAATTTCCAACAGAAAATAAAAAAATAATTCATGAAAATAGGTCACTTTAATTATTATTTACATATCGTCTACCCAATACCGTATAGTCAATCAAAAACCACCCTCTAAAAGGGGGTCGCAATTTATAGTGGATCCTGTCATACTCACAAACATGATTCCCAAGACTAGGAAAAAATGCAAAGAAATAATAAAAATACTGAGAACAGCACTAGACTTATACGTCTCCCAAACTTATCGCTAAGCGATAACAACTCCCTAAAAGGGGATTGAAATTCATATTGGAGCTATTTTAACCTAAAAAATTACTTTTAATTTTGGGGAAAACTCTTATTTATATTCACAAAATAGGAGGTAGTTATCCCTAAATAAAAAATTGAAAAATATATCCTAAATTTTTAATTAGCTTTAAGACGTTTTAGGTAAAGTTCACTTTTTTTGTCTCCAAGTTATGAAGGTTGCAAAAAACGGACTAAAATTTACACTTTTTTCTTCAACTTCAACTTTAGATTAAAAAAAAAGTTATTTGCGTACGTGTAATTTCGTTAAAACTGAACTTATGTGGTTCATTTCTTCAGCACAAATTGCTTTTTTAAGCTTAAAAAGGTTAAATTCCTTTAACCTTGGACTTCATGGTGTTATGAATGATGAATTTAATCACTGCAAGATATTAATTTTTTTTCATTTTAAAAAAATGAATGTCCCGTTAGTATTACAAAGGTGCTCCTACTCGAAGAAATTGACAGATCGAAATAAAATTTTACATATGTTTATGTAACTTTCCAATACAATTATGGTTTCGCGGTTTCTAACGCCATCTATGTACTAGGCCGAGAACTTTTTCGACAGCCTAGCTCCACTATTGCCTATTGGTGCTACACTCTGTTAATAGTCGTGTTTATCCGATTATCTCAGCTGTTTCATTGATAAGTGTTGAATATGTTGTTTACATTTCATACTCGCTTTTAAAAGTGTTTTATATCCTAATATAACGTAGCTACAAGTTTGGTAAGATTGTTCTGATCACATTTTTACAGTAAAAATTGTAAATAATAAAACATGATTCGGTTAAAAATCCCATCTTTTAGTGTTAAAAACCTAAATAAATTATAAATTGTATTGTTAAAATTTAAATTCAATTCAGTAGTTTTTTTCTTCAGAAACATTTTCATTTCTTAGATTCGTTCCTAAACTTGAAAAATTAGAAATGTAGAAAAATTCATTTTTTTTTTCTATTATATAAAAAGCGTTAACAGTAAAATATAGTGAAACATCCGATTATACTTAAGGACCAATAAGTATTCTTCCAGATAATTTTCGTTATCATATTGTTACCTATTTTCGATAGTCTTTATTAGATGGCCCGAAAAAACATGCTCTATGTTTAACTAAGATATACAGTGGAATTCCCTTATAGCGACGGCCAACGAACAACTATATTCCGTCGAACTAACCGGACGCGTTATAAGCATCAAATTAAACATATATTTATTGTTACATGTGTTATGTGCACAGGTGTTAGGTATACATACAAGTCTCAGCAAAACAAAAAAATTATAAAAATACGTTTATATCAAAAGCTAACAAATCTAAAGTTACATATAGAAAAGTTCTTAAACTTTATATGTAGTGCATTTTTATCGGCCTAAAAAGTCCGTAATTTTGATTTGTTTCTGATTTACTTTCAACTTATAGTAGAAATATAACTTATTAAATTATAAAGACTAGACAGATTTTATATTGTCATCCTCGTAATTAGAATGTACGAAGACATTTAGAATTTCTGCTGCTTTCATGGTCTTGACGATGCTCAGAGTCGATTGTATCTCTCGATCTCCCCATTGACGTAGTCACCACTTTCGTGTCATGCGATAATATTCTGCAAAACGAACTCATCGGATGGATCCTCACATGTGACAACATTATTATCGACATCTGAGTATTGCTCAAGCTCCTGGCTTGTTATTGGCAGGTGCCCAAACAGTCGTCAAAGTGTACAGAAGAGTTGTTGGAACTTTGATCGATTCCTGCTGTAAATCCGGCGTGTTTAAAATAAGTCTTTATTATACTTTGTGCAGGTTTAATTATAAATCATCAGTACGGCGTCGAGTAACGTAATCTTATTAACATTATTAATGCATTCGTATTTACTTTAAGATTTTCGATGTCCACTCACGATCCTAGGAATGTTCTTATTTTGTGAAAATATCAGATGTCGTCCAAGCTTTCCGATTATTCTCGTAATCTCCTGATAATGATCGCACACCTCTGAAACAACTTGGGCGTTGAGACTTACTGATCACCAACATTTTTTTAATCGTGCCGCTCATGTCAGCTGCAACCATAACACTTCCATTCACTCTTTCAACCAGCACACGTTTCTCCATTAAATTTTCAAGTTTCATTTGGCGTTAGTCTATAAATCAACCCCTTCTCATCAGCATTAAAAATCTTCTAATCCTTAAATCTTGCACCAATCACTAACGTCATTTTGTCTGACCATTCTTTACTTATCTTTCCGGTGACACCATTGTGTCTAGTTTTAAATCGTTGGATCTAATTTGGTGTACATGTGAAATTCGGAACATTAAACCACGAAATGAAGAAATGGGTTTTTTTAGTAAAATAGAATCATTTACGGGTATTCCTCGATTTCATTAGACTTTAAACCACTGTAACAATGCTTATCCCCCTTATCCCTGAGTTGATTTCTTAATCTGTTTGGAATTCAAAAGATCAGCATTAAATAAGTGTTCAAGCGTGAGTTTGTTCTTCTTTCTTGTCGAAATGGTGGAATGAGATACACCAAACTCCTTCGCGTGTGATACATTTAATTCATCTGCTTTCAAACGTTGGATTACGGCACGTCATCCAATAACTTAAGCCAAAAAAGAGGGTCTACTTCGGAATGAGAGATAATAAGCTGTAGACTTGTATAAACCTTTATTTTGGCATTCTAAAAGTTGTCTCAAAAGTCTCATAAAATCTCGTGTCCGCGTCTTAAGATATTCAAGGTCATAAGTCACAAAAATCGGTTTTTTGCAAATATCTCGTTTCAATGATATTTGTATCTATTATGAAAATTATAGAGCATAAAATTCTTTACAAATTTTGTTCTAAACATTTTTTTATACGCTTAACCGTTTTTGAGATAGAGCGCGGAGAGCGCGCAGTGCTCAGCCATACATAGCATAATGCAAGGTCAACCGTGAGTCCCGGTAAATAATACGTCGTATAAAGTTAATTAATCACTGAAAAATCCATAGTTATGAATAATTTGCATTATTTAGTAATTAATACATTATATTTAATAATATTTTTCATTTATCAAATATATTCGTTTAATAATACTTACCTACTTCGTGTATTAAAAAAATTGTCAAGTGAAATACTTTAAGTATATTTTAATTATATTCTAATATATCTTAATTATATTTTAAGTAGAAAAAGAATTAGGTACTTTTTCTTTAAAATATGTAAACTCTCAAATACTTATATTACTATTAAGATTATACCTACGGTTTTACCATATGAAGCTGCAAATCCCAAACTAGATAAAACATCTAATAGTCTTTTAGATCCATATTTTCTATGAAGAAATACAGATAGGCCTAATAGTAGCTATGATGAAAATGACCGTTCTCGTATCGAAGCCATTATTGCATAACTTATTGATGTGCATTTCGTTTTTAACTGATCTGTTTTTCCTTTTCTATTTTTTATTATGACTTCTTGTAAAAAATGCAATAAAGTTTTTGGTATTTCTTCATTAATATCATCTAACATTTTACTTGGAGGTGGATAAGACTTGGTTTCGACTACAGATGATCGAATATCTTCCCTAACAATAGCTGCTGCAGCTTCTACAATCCGTAACCGTTCTTCTTCGGGATCCTTTTTTTTATTGTCGTACCAAGCTTTTGATAGTATAATGGCTTGTGTATCACGAAAAGATATGATAGCGAATGATCCTACCTTTCTCGTAACTATTATGTCAGTTAAATATTTTTGTTGAAGTTTTGTAATGATAGTCGTATCATCTGGTACATACTCCGTAAGGACATCTTTAAGCTCTTTCAATGCAAATTGTGAATCTTCATGATTTTCTATATAACAAAAAATCTCTTTCATTGCTTGTGTGACTTAATTATCTTCGCGAGGCTTCCTAACAGTACATGGTACTCGACTTAGGAAATTAGTATAGGAAATGGTATGGTACTTTGCTTCAGCAGCGATCAAGTCATACTCATAAAGTATACGATCTTTTACTAATTCTCCTAAGGAATCGCTTCGTTCTTCTGCTTTTTTGATGACATTGTCTTTGAATTCAAGAGTACATACTTTACTAATCGTGCGTCTGTACTTCTCTTTTTTTTTTCGTTTCTGCTGCTTCATCAGCTGCTTGGCCACAAAATAATCATAGTTTTTTGAAATCAAACACTTCATTTCTTTTTTTACGAAGTGCACTTGATGATGGTGAAGGTTCACCTTCTTCTAGGCGTCGTTTCGATGCTGCAATAGATTTTTTACTGATGTACACTTTTCGACTTTTAACATGTACATTCACAGAGGCTAAGGTATTTAAACAGTTTATGTGACCGTCATTTCTTTCAATACTTGCAGTTTTTAAAGTTTGTAAGCCGCGCACTACATTAACAGAATCACCTTCTGAAAGTGACTTATCACATCTAAAAACACAAATCAGCCATAACTCTTAAAATTGTACGTCCGTCGTTGCCAATACAATACAATTTAAAACTAACGAATAAACTTGGTTAGTAGAAAGTTGTCCCTTGAAAAAGAAATCGGTCTTAATTATACAATGGAACATCTGTCCCAACTGACTGTAAATAGAAAAACTCGTATTATAGGAGTCCGTTTTCCCAGGTATAATCTTAATAGTAATATAAGTATTTAAGAATTTACACATTTTACAGAAAAAGTACTTAATTCTTTTTTTACTTGAAATATATAATTAAGATATATTAGAATATAATTAAAATATACTTAAAGTATTTCACTTAACAATTTTTTAATTACACGAAGTAGGTAAGTATTATTAAACGAATATATTTGATAAACGAAAAATATTATTAAAAAAAATGTATTAATTAATAAATAATGCAAATTTTTCATAACTATGGATTTTTTAGTGGTTAATTAACTTTATATGACGTTCTATTTACCGAGACTCACGGTTAACCTTGTATTATACTATGTATGGGGAACGCTGCGCGCTCTCCGCGCTCTATCTCAAAAACGGTTAAGGTATCAAAAAAATATTTAGAACAAAATTTGTAGAGAATTTTATGCTCTACAATTTTCATAATAAATGCAAATATCATCGAAACCATAGGAAGCGAGATATTTGCGAAAAACCGATTTTTGTGACCTTTGACCTTGAATATCTTAAGATGCGGACACGAGATTTTATGAGACTTTTGAGACAACTTTTAGAATGCCAAAATAAAGGTTTATAGAAGTTTACAGCTTATTATCTCTCATTCCGAGCTGAAACTCCTAATGTGACTGGACAAAGCCGTTTCTTTAATAGAGAAACACTTTCGACATTTAGGAGTTTCCATCTTTGCGCGCGTAAGTTGTCAGAATTATCACATATAGCGCGTGACGATTACAAAAAAATGAACGATCGAATCACAAGCGATCAAGTGCACGGAGTAGCGGAATTAGCGGTCAGAATTCGGGGAAAAAGAATTATTGTTTGTAAACAAATGTCTGACGTGTCGTTATAGCCGGACAAATTAGAGCAACATTACGTCACTTTAAGCTGTTGAATCTATCGTAATACTGTTTTATAAGAAACCAAACAAATCTTCACCCTTAAGTCGCTATAAGCGATTGGTCGTAATAAGCGGACTCCATTGTATTTTAGTAATCTGATTAAGTATACCGATCGAAATATCATGTGCCGTTTTTGCATGAGATATCAATGAAATAATTTTTCCTGTTTGTCATATTGATCAGAAAAATATATTTACCTAAGCACACAAATAAAACTATTTAATTCTTTCAGGTAGTTTGCTGTTTGTTACTGACATTAAATTGAAACCACTGCATTTCTTGTATTTCATTACTTCCATAATAAGTGTATAAGAATTACTAGATACATAGGTAATCAATGGATTCGAAGTGGGTTTTTATTATAAACAAGCATACTTTATTTGTTTAAAAGTAATCTCTCTTGGGACAAAGTTACTTTTTGTTAGTTGTGGATGCGTTCGAAATCTCATTGCGAGGAATTTGAGCAATAAATATATCTAGGCAATACAACTAATTTTTCTGAGAGGGACTTTTTCGACAACTGCCTATTTTAACGTTAACATTTAAAGTTTATAAATGCATAAATAAAAACTTACTTTGATTTTAGCAATTTTGAATGTATTTTTCTCTATAAATCGACATCCATCTTTCTAAAGCCTAATTTACACTGACTGTCCTGTATGTAACACTAATTTTTTACTTTACCTTCTTCCCCTTCCACTTGTGCGGAATTACTGTATTTATTTTATAATCATTTTCAGAATTACTACCAATGATTTCATATACTTTTTAGTACATTGGTAAAAAACGGGCAAGATTAAAGGTAAAGGTATAGAGAAAGTGATTATGTCTTTTCATTATTTTCACCTTTTTGAACATATATAATTAATATTTATTATTATGAGAATACTCATCTTTATCAAGTTTCCTTTCAGTCGTTCATAATATACGCGAACTCCGCGCCGCACAGTCTACTACTACTAGTACAGTGGACAAAATTCCCTCTGCCCTTTAATTTTCATCCTATTGTAATATATGTTTTTTTGAATGCTCACAATAAATAGTATTTTAAAATGTACCTGCAAGTTTTCTAACTTTTTTTCATAAAAACTGATTTTTTTATGAAAAAATTATTCCGTAAAATGGATATTTTAATAGTTACTTGGACTTCAAATTTTCCAACTTTATAATAGGTTTTTGGGGTCGCAGATTACGATAAATAACCGTTTTTTTTTTAATATGTAGGATTTTCAAGTATTTACCAAATTTAGCCATTTTTCGCCTTTTTTTAAGTTGTTTAACCATCATTTAAAGTTTAAATTTACCAACTCTACTATAAAGCTAAACTCAGAATGGAAAAAATTGACCAAATTTGGATATTTATCAACATTTTTCGAGTTTTTCTAATAAATATATAAATTTGTTCTACTTTTTAGCTATTCCCATATCATTTCAAGATTGTAAAAAGAACGTTCACCCGAAATGGTTTAATCTGAAAAATCAGGCCAATTTCAGCCATTTATCACCTTTTTCTACTGCTATGTTTTAGTCAATACATGCAAATTTCGCATTACTTTTGCGATATTGGAAAATTATTTAAATTTAAAATTATCTTATAATGAACTTATTTCAATTACGCCCAACCTAACATAATCCAATGGAGGAACCTTGCACCAAGAACTCCGAACCTAATATGGTCGGATCCTAAGAACTTTCCATAAAGATCTCTAAACCCATCATAACCTAGTCCTAAGAACTTTACATCAAGAACTCTAAACCTAACAAAACCTATTACTAAGAACTTTACACTAAGAATTCCAATAGGCGTGATGACAGTAACAATGAATCACCGAAATTATGACTTTAAATAATGAAATAGATTAAAAAGTTTCTAAAAAATGTTTTTATTTTTATACTAAAAGTGAGATTAATATTATTTTTGTTAAAATAAAAATGCAAAATACAGCAATCCGTGATGTTATATGGAACACCAATCAGAACGAATGACGTCACGCCTAAGTAAACATTATTTCGGTCGAACTTCTCTTGTGTTAACGATAATCTCTAAACCGTTTATCAATTAATTTGTGGTTTTAAAGTATCGAGTTCCCTAGCTTGTGTTACAAAAACTAGAACCAAGAAACGTTAGCGATGGAAGACGGATTTATCAAGGAAAATAGCTTTAATTTACCTAGAATTGATTTATTGATGCTTGGAGAGTTTCTTGCGCCAAACAAAGACTCTCTGCTCAGCAGAATTTAGATATACCAAAACTTCTATGTAAGTATATAAGTAATAAAACTCCAATTTAAAAACTCAAAAACCCATAAAAACTGCACTTTATTTCTACGTCACAATTTTATTAGTTTTAGGTTAGGTTGGCAACTGGAACAAGAATAAAGTATCCATTAAATAAACAGTAGTGGATGATAACATTAAAGAAATAAAACCTAATCTCAATAATGATGTGACTGTCTAAAGGTATTATTTAGATAATTAACAATTTCTCAAACAAGATTATTACGACACACCTCATTTATAATAATAAAATATTAAGTTAAAACTTACATCAATGTATTCACAGAAATAAATTGAAGAATTTGGAGAAATAACTGCTGGGTCTCGCCGTGCAAGAGCCACTTATTTTTTATTATATTCTTGTTTGGAACGTAAACAAATAACTTGTTAGAAGTTTTTATCGATGTGTTTTTACACTGAGGAACCGCACACCACTTATACACTTTAGAATTCATTTTAAACACACAAAATAACAAAATTATTGTAAAGACATTGTATACTTCACTGTTGTTGACATGGAATTTACAAAGGCGTGACGTCATGCGCAGACGCCATGACACCTGCGAGCGTTTTGGCGTGAAATTCAAAATTAGTGTAAAAAAGGCCAATTTTATTCTAGAAAATCTGTAATTTCTCCAGAAATATATATTTTTTTGGAAATAGTAGTTCCGTAAGAACATCGTGGAATAGTTTTTCAAAATTAGTCATCGTGCCTATTCATAATATACACTTTTTTAAAGATCAGAAATCAACATTTGTTAAAAGTCTTAAGTTTTTTATTATTATTAATTTTATTAAAGTTTAAGGGAATTTTTCATCGATAATGTGTAATTTTGAGATATGTGATAGAAGAAATAATAGTTTTCTGAGAAAATTTTGATAATTGTTCATGCTGCCCTTTTTTAACCAATTTTACGTAGGTTTTAATATTTTTATTATTAAGTCTGTGTTTTACTTTTTTCATTAAGCTTGTGTTAAAAATACGTAATCTATAGATTTATGTTAGATAATACAGAATTTTTCAGTCCTTGGTGCAAAGTTCCTCCATTAGATTATGTTAGGTTCGGGGTAACTGAAATTAGTTCATCCATAAGATAATGTTAAATTTGAATAATTTTCCAATATCACAAAAGTAACGCGAAATTTGCATGTATTGTTGTTACATTTTTGGTTTAAATTCTTGAAATGATATGGTAATAGCTAAAAAGTAGAGTAAATGCATTTTGGTCAATTTTGAGTTTACGTTTATGGTAGAGTTGGTGATTTTTAAACTCTAAATAATTTTCAAACTAATTCAAATCTAATATTTACGTTAATATTCACTAAACTCGATAATGACGAATGAATAGACGAAAAATGACCAAAATTGGTAAATATTTGAAAATCTTACACGTTTAAAAAAACGGTTATTTTTATCGTAATCTGCGACCCCAAAAAACCATTATACCGTTGGAAAATTTCTTGTCCACGTAAATGTATAGGATCTGTAACTATCCAAATATCTATTTTACGGAAAATATATAATTTTTTCATAAAAAATCTGTTTATATTCAAAAATACATATAAAAATCAAAAAACCATTAGGTACATTTTAAAGTACCATTCATTACAAGCATTCTAAAAAATTATTACAGAACGATGAAAATTAAAGGGCAGACAGCATTTTGTCCAAGTTAGTAGTACTTCATCCGACTGTGCGGCGCAAAGCTTTTCAACAGCACCGTTTGGCGCCAAGCTCAAAATCGTTTAGAAGACTTGACTTGACCAAAAAATAAACGATAGTTTCAATTATACTTTATGTAATGTTTTAACTTCTTCGATCAGCTTGCTTCTAGATCAAGGTATTTTTCTTGAAAAAGTAAAACCGGTAATAGTAATTTCGTTACATAAAAATTAATTTACTAACCAGCATTGTCAAATTTTTTGAAATTAACTTCTTCTTTTACAATTAATGTAAACTTCGTTTTAGGTTTACTCATCGACCCTTCTCAAGCGTCTGATCTTGTGAATAAAGAGATTTTGTTTGCAAAAATTCTTCGGTTGATATTAATAGAGAGCCTCTGAGACTTTTAATATCATATTTAGAAAGTATTCGATTGAAGCAGCCGTTACTTGATGTATATAATGAAAGAAATTCATAATAATTGAGATAGTTTACAATTTCCACTATATGTTGTAACTTATGACAATTGTTTCGGTACACAGTACCCTCTTCAGATAATCGATAACTAACTTAGTTAACGATTATCTAAAGAAAATACTGTATATTGAAACAATTGTCATAAGTTACTAAACAATAGTGGAAATTGTGAATTAACTAAGTTATTAAAACTTTGTAACTGTAAATGGAATAGAATTAGTAAATTTGTAAAATAAGAGGTCCCACGAGGCTCTTAAAAGATTTTCAGACTACTAAATGTTTTTTTAACTAAAACCACACAAGAAAGATGAGTTTCATGATGCGCTGACGATACAAACGTTTTAGTTGTTACTTATGGAGAATCTTGTGTAGTTATTTTAAAAAACGATTAATGGACAGTATTATGGCAACTGATTGGATCGTTCCAACTATGCTATGAAAGAAAAACGTCCGCATTTGATAAAGAAAAAATTCTCTTTTATCAAGACAATGCACACTTGTGTCATCGCCATGGCAAAAGTTCATAAGTTAGGATACGAATTGCCTCCGCATCCACCATGTTAGCCAGATTTAGCCCTCAGCAATTATTTCCTATTTTCGAATATAAAAAATGGCGGCGAAAAAAAAAATTTAGCTCAAACAATGAAGTAATTACCGAAACAAACTCCTATTTTGAAGGGTTAGAGAAATCGTATTTTTTAGATAAGGGAGATAGAAAAACGTTTGATTCAGTGTATCGAGCTAAAAGGAGTCTATGTTGAAAAATAAAATAAATTTTACACATAAAAATGTCTTTTTCTTGTCAAGGCCTCGTATTTTAAAAATTTTAATAATATTTTATGCCTGGCCTTATTTTATGCTGCTATTTCGCTATTAATCCTGGTTTCACATCAATATAATTAGCCGGTATAGAAAAGACTTACCTATGGTACATGAAATCGTTGGTGACAACTGGTTTTATACTTAACATAATCTTTACAGGACATATATGTACACCTTAGTTTAATTTATAAATTACCTGCATTAGCCCTATCCAAAATATATTTAATTTATGCATTTGTCCACACGCTTAAAAACCCCGCAACTATGCAATGAAAACTAAGCTACTACGAATTTGCGAAAATCGTTCAATAGAAAGACGTCTAGAAGATGTAAAGCAATTTTTAGCCAGTGGACCTATAAGAAATCTCCATTATCATTTCCTGCTGTTAAAATTTTAGTGTATATATATCAATCGGTTTTATAACGTCTTCCGTCTTCCGATGCCCAATTTCCACTCCTCCCGGTTTCTCCATCCCTCCTCCTCCAGATCTCTCTCTAGTACTTCCTTGTTGATTCCTGCTCTCCAGCTTTGGCGTGGTCTTCCTCGCTTTCTTTTTCCATGAAGGTTCCAATTTAAAATCTTTTTAGGCAGTCGGTCTTGTGACATTCTCTGTACATGTCCGTACCATACCAACTGTTGGGTTCTGATTTCGTCCACTATATCGTGCTTTATTTCTAAAGCTCGCCTTATCGTGTCATTTGGTATGCGGTCTATTCTGGATTTTCTGGCTGCTCGTCTCCAGAAATCCATTTCTGTAGCTTTTAGTATTTTTTCTGTTCTTTCCTTTAATGGCCACACCTGGGAGCTGTAAGTTATTATACTTTTCACTATTGAGTTGTAAATTCTCTTCTTATTTTCAATGGTTATGTTTTTGTCCCATAGTATACTATGAAGCATTGCAATCGCTTTTCTTCCTTGGATATTCCTCTCGAATATTGCTTCTTCCAGTGTTCTATCCCTCTATATTCTCGTTCCCAAATACTTATAACTGGCAAAGTGTTTGATGGTGTGTCCTGTGGCCAGTTTCAAGTCCTGCTGTTGTCCTCCGACGCACATGTACTCGGTCTTTTTAATATTGACTTCTAGGCCCCATTTTTCATATTCATCCATAAGTTCTCGTGTCATGTATTCCATATCATCGATGTCCTAAGCGACTACTACCTGGTCATCTGCGAATGATAGCGTGTACAATGTAGAATCGTCATCCAGTGGTAATCCCATACTGCTGCATTTCCTTTTCCAGTTCTTCGGTGCACTCTCCAAATAGATTTTTAAATAGCGTTGGGGATATACAGCAGCCCTGTTTGAGACCCTTTGTGACCGGGAACCCTGTTGTTATACCATATTTGGTTTTCACACTACTTCTTGCGTCTTGGTATAAGGATTTTACGGCTTTAATTATTTCGGTGCTTACATTACTCTGTTGTAGTGTTTCCCACAATCTCATTAGGGGCACGCTGTCGTAGGCCTTTATTAGATCAACAAACAAGACATGGACTTCCTGATCAAATGCGGTTTTCTTTTCTAGGATTTGTGTCAGTGAGAAGAGATGGTCTATTGTGGATCTTCCTGCTCTAAAGCCTGCCTGTTCTTCAGCTTCTACGTCCGCGTATTCCGTTTCTATTCTATTTTTAAGTATTTTTCCGTATATTCTGCTAATAGATCCTGTAACCGTTATTCCCCTATAGTTATCGCAATTATTTTTGTCTCCTTTCTTATGAATTGTTGATATATATGATATTTTCCATTCCTCGGGTACTTCTGAGGTGTTAATGCATCTTTGGAATAAGTTCCTCAAAGCGCTAAATAGCTTTTCAGTTCCGTATTTTACTATCTCTCCTGGGATGTTTCCTGGTAATTTTAGTAATTATTTTAATTGGTCAAACACATAGAAATCACATGTAGATAACTCGAAACTGTAGGGTAGAAGACTTCCCGACGCATAAGAGCAAGCATATTTTGAACCTTTATGTATACATAAGGACGAGTAATATTGTGCAGAAAGATGACCCCCTTTGTAAAAGGCTCATAAAAAAAATTCTGTCCGAGATGATTGACCTCCCTACGTATGACTGTATTTTTGGCCGCTTGATCCCGATGTTGGATTTACCCTGCCACATCACAATTTTTTCTAACCTCAAAAAAGAGGTAAAAAATTCACGAATTTCGCATGTCTATATTACGATGTATTTCGTCTTTAATTTTTCCATTTTTTACCAGGAAAATAAAGATTCAGTTGTTTCAGACGAAAACCATGCTACGATACCAACATTTAGTTCCCGTTCAGCAACTTCGAGTCCATAGGAATACAGATGAAAACATATTTCAATGTAGATTTCCAATTTCTGCTCACCCATATTCACTTAGTACAAAATGATATGGACGATTTCTGGATTTCTTACCCTTCAACGACTTGAACTGCATAGGAATGGAGATGAAAATATATCGAATCATATCATGTTAATCACTGACATCCCATATCAGCGTTGTGGAAAAGGATATGTGCAATTTCTCGGTTTCGGGACAATTAACCGTCTAATTCATTATATTCTCTATGGAGTCATGGTTCAGTGGCTCGAAATACGTCGAAATATAGATGGTAATATATCGGAGTGACCATTTTCAGTCGCTGTAAACCCGTACCCACATTACCGAACATGACATGTGGGTTTTTTGCCTCTTTTTGAAGTTAGAAGAAAGTTAAGATATGATGGAAAAATCCAACATCGGAATCGTGTTCATCGGTCAAAAATACAGGGTTTAAGAGGGGGTCAGTTATCTCGGACAATTTTTTTTTTGTGTGTGCCTTTGTAATTCTTGCACTTTCAAATCGTTTAAAATATATGTTAACACTAGTTTCTTTAAAATCTAAGGGCAGTATACCTTGGCGACCTTTTTTTTTACCTGTGTTAATTCTGAATGCTTCTACAGTATAAATTACTGTTTGCATCGCGGTTCGTACTAATAACACCAAGATACATCCCTGGTAATAATTTGGTGTAAAAAGGTAAAACGCGTGATTTCAAGCTACATGTATTTGATTCATTAAAACAATCGTTAAATAGGTAGCAATTTAAACGCTGAGTTTATCGTTGAAGAATTACTCTGTAAATAGCCGAAGTAATTTTTCCGCAGGAAGTCTATAGTTTAGTGCAAGGGGGACACATACCTTAATGTTATCGGAGATTTCTTTTGATTCCATTAAACAAAAATTTACTTTATAGCCTCTAAGCATGTTTCTGACGAATAATCCTCCTAGGCGAACGTCAGTACGTTCGTTTAGATTATGATTAAATGTATTCCCGTAGCTTCCTGGATAAACTTAATGATATGTATATTTATTATCAAATTGCTGACTCTATCGCAGAGTGGGCAACGCGTCAGAAGGCTTCGGCTTTATCGCAAGCCGAGGGTTCAAATCTTGAGTTCGCTACTCAACAGCGAGAAATAATTCTTCAGTTTTAACATTATTTATTTATTGAGTAAATCTCATACAATTTCAATTACTGAAAAAAGAAAATAATGTGGTTAGCACATTAAGAAACACACGGGGTTTAACTTAAGGACATGAATTTCTTTATGTCTTGTAATGATCTCATGATACTAAGGTAACAATACAATTTTTTAAATCATTTTCATTTACTTTCATCGTGCCAAATTGAGTAGTAATTTAGAGTCCACGATTCACAGTGCATATTTTAGGTCAGTGAAAGTCAACTCCTGTTTCAGAACACTGTACGCGAGTCATATTGAAATTAAAATTATGTTCTAACAAAGTTTCTAAACTACCTACTAAAGATATTGGCTTACGAAAAAAACATTATATATTAGGACTCTTAAAAATATTCAGGTACTGCATACTAGATGACGACAAATGAAAACGAGGCATAGTTTTTAGATAATTAATGTATCAAGATATATATAAATCCATTTGTAAAGTGAAAACGGAGAGGTAAAGAAGGAAGCAATATGCGTAAACAGGTAGTTAAAAATCAAACTCATCCAATAAATGGTGATGTGAATGACCATGTTAAAGAAAGACTGTCCAATTACTCATTTTAATTGTTAGTAGTAATTCATTATGGCAGACAGTAACTGCAACAGATAACGGTAAACGGTAACAACAACTAGCACCAGTAATAATAACTGGTAACATAACGATGGTTAGCGATAACGCCAACAGACCATAGTACACTCTGACACTCATTGATAACGGTAAACTGGAACGCAATTGACGACGATAAGCGATGATTCCCACTAAAGACTATTAACGGTAAAGCTATAGAGTACTGACAACGGCAGGAAGGCTCTGAAGGATGGACAACAGACAAAATTCATTCCAGTTTCCTCCTAACGGCGATTGTAGGAACCAAAAGCCATCGACTTATGAGCCCGGCATTAAAAGCACGAAACAGGCGAGTAGCGTCAGGAAAAAGTCGTTACTTGTGCGGCTCCTTTCTCAATCTGGTCTTTTTTACCTAGCCTTTAATTTTATCCTCGGTGTGGTCTCACGGTTTTATCTCTTCAGTCTGGTTGCGGCTGTTGGTAATCGGCGAATCACTATATCGCTGAATGTCATGGTATCGCTAGTTTAATTCGACGAATTAAGGGATAAACGAATATATTGCGCTATATATTTAATAAAATTATTGAATCGTGTTACAATGTAAAGTGGCGTAACTTACTCTTCCTGCAGGTATCGTAGTCTCCGGACGGTCTGAAACCGCTGTAGTTATAAACAGCTTATTTCCTTCATTTTTAAGATTAAGAATTTAACAGCGCGGCGCCCGTTTGCCAGCTCACACCAAAATTCAATATCCCTTAATTCACTTTCGGTTTTTTGACCATGCCATTCAATTTATGATTACGCTGATCACAAAAATTGTTTTTCTTACTTTGGTCTTTTTTTCCCACAAATTATGAAAATAAGTGCTTTGAAACACAAATTATTAAATTTCCATACCAAATTTTCTATATTTCCTATGAGACACAACAGAGTCAAATTTTTAATTATATTTTGGCTTTCGTTCCGATTGCTTGGGAACCTAACTCATTTTATGGTTACGCTGACCACAAAATTTTTCTCTCTTACTCTGGTCTCTTCTCACAAATTATCTAAATAATAAAATACAAATTATTAGATTACTAAGTATACCAAATTTTCCATATTATTTGTCAAACACAAGTTCAAGTTTTTAATTATATTTTGTCCTTTTTTTACTTTTACGTACAAAAAACTTTTAAAAATAAAGATTATTTCAAAAACGAATTCTTTAAGTAACGGAACTACATAAAATACTTAATATACCCACTAGTATGGAGAAGAAGGTGGGGTAAAAACTATCATAAACTAAAAAACCCCACACATCCTTACACAAATATGTAAGTAAAGTAGTACTGTTTGTATTTTTATAAATGTCCTCTAATTTTGTACAATGCAAAAAGATGGATGACTTTCCTAAAATTAAGTGTGTCCTTTTTCATCCGCCTTGTAATATTTAAAGATATGTATAGATATTCTCTACAATTTCGTCTGACAATCGTCTTAAAAAATAGCTAGGTATATACAACTTCATATTTTTTCATAAGTAAGAAAACATATTTTCATTAATAAATAAATGTTAAAATGGTACTATTTAATTAGTATTTCGTATATTTGTGATGGTTGTACTGTTTAGATTATCCTTAAAAGTTTCTTACTTATACATTTTCCCTACAAACTGCTCGCCAAGAAAAAAATAAATTGATACATTACAGCTTTGTCATAATTGCTAAATGTTTACAGTTTTATAACAGCTTAATAGACTTTAATAAACTCTTTAGGTTTTGAAAGACATTTCTGTTTAGTTGTCTACAGATACAGATTTTCTTCTCTTCAAGAGTAAGACAGAGTAAGCCCTATATTTAAAATATTATACAAAGAAAAAAAAGGTGTACATCGGCTTTAGCGAACGAAAACCTTAGTCTTTGTTTTTTGCATCAAAAGTACGGGCTTCCAAATCTATGGAGTAGCATGCTTCCAAAAGTGTCAGTGGCCAATAAACCTCAACGCCATCCTATGCGAAACCGCTAAAGCTTTTAATTTAAACGCCTAGATAAAATAAAATTTAGTACTTTTGCTATTACAAATAAATAGGGTACTAATACCGCTTTTTAATGAATAGCGATAACTTTAAGAATACATCTAAAACACCTGTATGTATGCTGTCTCAACGACGTAACGCCATTTTCTTTTATTACCCACGTTTGTAAGTACCATAAGTTTACGTGTTCTCACATAAAAATGAAATCCAACTATATATTAGGATTACTTTCAAACGTTTTTGTAACTTCAGTGGTAGCTAAGACAATGTAATTTTTTGTAGATTACTAGTCCCGATGAACGAATAAATAAAATTCCGAAAGCTATACAAGAAAAGAGAGTTTTGTTTTGGCCAAAATTTTGACTGCATCCTCATTACACTAGTATTGTCTTACTAGTCGGTCACGAAAACCTTCCCTATTATATATATACACATATATATATATATATATATATATATATATATATATATATATATATATATATATAGCGGTATTATGTGCTTGGGGTAAGCGGTCTTTGGAAATGAACTAAAAAGTTTTGGACACCTTTTTTGGTTAGCCAAGCTTTCGAAAATATTTCATTTTCTTCATCAGGGCTACAATTACAGTAGATTATCAGTATTTTTGAGATTAAAAGTAAAGAACAACCCTATTTTATATGTAACATTAAAGTACTTACTGCTAAGTGGTGTTTTCAAAAATTGTTGTTTGTGGGGCACTTTATTACACTTATTCATAAGAAAAAACAGGAAAAAACAGTAGAAAAACTCGACATACTCATCTCTGGGAAATATAATAAATTTTTACTTCATTTTGTTAGAATAGTACAGAGAATTTTGTGGATGTAAAATGATTTTAATTTATAAAGGATTTTTTTGTTATGTTTTCTTGTCATTTTGCTAAGGGCGGTGTGTTTCTATCTCTTAGTTAAGTTGTGGTTAATTTATATTTGAAAGTAGAATGACGTTTACATTTTGTTTGGTCGTTTTAAAGTTAAGAAATTATTGAAAATCAGTGTGATTATTATCAAAGAGATATGTCAGAGATATTGTAAGAGTCTTCATTCTGACCGCCTATTTGTAATAGATTGGAAAAAATTAAATTTTTTATAAATAAGTGTAATAAAGCGCCCCCACAAACAACAGTTTTTGAACACTCCACTTAGCAGTAAGTACTTTAATGTTACATATAAAATAGGGTTTTTTCTTTACTTTTAATCTCAAAAATACTGATAATCTACTGTAATTGTAGCCCTGCTGAAGAAAATGAAATATTTTCGAAAGGTTGGCGTAACTAAAAGGGTGTCCAAAACTTTTTAGTTCATTTCCAAAGACCGCTTACCCCAATATATATATGTATATATATATATATATATATATATATATATATATATATATATATATGTTAGCTTTTATTTAAAAATTAAACATATATATATATATATATATATATATATATATATATATATATATATATATATACATATGTTAGCTTTTATTTAAAAATTAAACACTTTGGGAAATTTCGACAACATTAACTTTTATTAACAATTGCATTCAGATATCTAACAAAGCTGGCCTTCTTCTTCGGCTCTAAACCATTATTCTCTAGTGCGTACCAAAATCTCCCTGTTATCTAAGCCTCATTACGATTACATAACACATTTTTAGTGAGATATGTGCTGACATGTGACAGATATGGCCTATCTGTCACATAAAACAAACTCAAGGGTTTGGTAATTTGAGACATGTCAATCACAAAGTTAAGTATAATTTAAGCTACGTAATGTAAATAAGCCAGTCTGCTTGAAAACAATTATCAATAATGAATAGTCTCCTTTTCATATTGTATCGTTCGGCCTATCCTGATTCAAAAATTCTTTTCAACCAGGCCCGGAGCGGCGGTTTTTCCGTATATATAAATACATATATGCAATAAAAATAACTTCATCTACAAAAATCTTTCAATTAAAAAGTTTATCAAGGTCAGTTAAGCTATTTTGGAATCTCGTGCATTTAAAAATCAGAACAAAACTGCATCTGTGTCTTTATATTTCTTTTTTGAACGAACGGTTTATTTGACTTTTGCACTACCTTCCCCTACTAGACTAAGAAATAGTTCGCCCAATGTTACGGGGTATGCCGCTGATGATGGTAGAGATATGTTTAAGTTGTTTAAGTTTGAATTCAGGTCGTGCCAAAATTTATGTATTTTACAATATTACGAGTTCTAATTAATTGATTTCCTTCTATAAACAAAAAGATGGAACGTTCGAAAATCGCGGGGAGTTCTTTAAGTTGAACCATTTTTTAACACTAAAATAAGTTTTCCTATAAGCCTATATACATGTTGAATAAAAAAGATACGGCCTTTTGAAGTTATTTTGATATTAAGCAGTTTTGTAAAACTTATTTAATGAGCTACCTACTCAGCTCACGGAATACTCCAAGATCATATTATGGACGAATCAAATGAAGTTTTGAGTTTTTTAAAATCTAGAACTACAAACTAATTACTGGATATATAAGTTGATAAATTTTTTTAATTCCTGACAAGTTACCGAACATTAAGGTGAAACAAACACTTTAAGGAGAGCCTTTTTTCTTAAAAATACATTAAGTTATTTACTCTCGGAACAAAGCAGTTAAATAAATACTAAGGAACCCTGCACTAATCTTATGGAAATTGGATTCCGGTCAAATCGGCTGAAAATGTACAGGGTGAGTCAACGTTAGAGTAAAGTTCATTATCTCATTTGTTCGAGAATGGCGAAAAAATATTAAATACAATAGTTTTAGGGAAAGTTAAGGTGCACAGTTTAAAATTATTTTTAAGTATACAAGGTACTTCAAAAAAGTGTGGCAACATAACATATGTTTTTTGCATCCTATTTTCTAATTTATTTTTAAATTCTGCGTAAAATTTTGTAACTTTTTTATTAACAATGTCATATACCTAAATCTAGTAGTCTTTCTAATATCTCAATTTTTTTAAAAAAAAACTACTAGTTTTCAGTTTTGTAAAAAATTGCCAGTAGCGCCATTGTTTCTGAAGGTGGAATACTCATCATTGGTACGAGCATTCTATAGAGATGAAAAAAAAAAGATATATGTAAATAAATTTGAGTTAGATGCTACAGGGTGTTCAAAATAAATTTATGCATTTCGATTAATTTAAATTGAAAAATCTCAAATTTTTTAAATGGTACACCCTGTATATTATTACTTTTTCTGATAGATTTTACAAAACCCTCCAACTTTTGTTAAGTATGTCATATACCTATACCATACCATACCATACCATATACCTATTTCTAATAGTTTTCGATTTATTTTGAATTTTTCAATTTTTACCCTTGTTTTTAATACACTTACACTATAACAACATAGTTGCCAAGACAAAACAAAAATGTAGGCATTGTCAAATTTTGACATGTCTATTAAGCAAGCAAAAATAGTTTAATTTGTTGTAGTAAGTGGTGTAGAAAGGTAATAGTTATGGATTTGCCAAAAGACAATTTTTTCCCGCCTCTCCCGGTATACTATATAAACCATATCAATTAAGTCATTTTTAGGAAAATCCATAACTGTTACCTTTATACGTCACTTACTACAACAAATTAAACTATTTTTACTTGCTTATAGACATTTCAAAATTTGACAATGCCTACATTTTTGTTTTGTCTTGGCAAATATGTGGTTATAGTGTAAGTGTATTAAAAACAAGGGTAAAAAATTGAAAAATTCAAAATAAATCGAAAACTATTAGAAATAGGTATCTGACATACCTAACAAAAGTTAGAGGGTTTTCTGAAATCTATCAGAAAAATAATAATATACAGGGTGTGCCGTTTAGAAAATTTGAGATTTTCGAATTTAAAATAATCGAAATGCATAAATTTATTTTGAACACACCTGTAGCATCTAACTCAAACTTCTTTACATATATCTTTTTTCTCATCTCTATAGAACGCTCGTACCAATTATGAGTATTCCACCTTTAGAAACAATGACGCTACTGGGAATTATTTACAAAACTGAAAACTAGTATTTTTTTTTTTAATTAAAATATTAGAAAAACTACTAGGTTTAGGTATATAACATTATTAATAAAAAAGTTATAAAATTTTACGCAGAATTTAAAAATAAATTAGGAAATTTAAAAAAACAAATGCTTTATCGGCCACACTTTTTTGAAGTACCCTGTATAGTCAAAAATAATTTTATACTATGCACCTTAATATTCCCTAAAACTATTGTATTTAACATTTTTTCGTCATTCCCGAAACAAATGAGAGAATGAACTTGACTCTATCGTTGACTCACCCTGTAGTATGTTATGCTTCAAGCCATTCTGAACGAAAGCCTTCATGAACCTAAAATCCAAAAATGGATAGATTAGGAATTATCGAGCATGGAATTAGTAAAAAAAAAAACCGCTGAGAAAATGCTATTTTTGCGTTTTTAAGGACTTATTTTGATTAGAATATGATTTTACGAAAAGTCCCAAGGGGATTATATATTTTTTGGGTTTCTAATTATATAATAAATATTTTGACCCATTTCGCTTCTGCGTTGGAGAATTAGCCATTTCTGGAGTCTTTTTTGGTTTAATTCCTCTAGAACATATTCTCGCGAAAAATTCTAACGAAATTTTATGTTTTCTGGAGTTGATAATTACGAATATAATAATTCGAATAGCGTTTATTTTTGGCCATATAACTTTCACCATTCTTTCTTAACAATTTCCTTAGAGTTGTTGAAAATAAAGAATAACTTTTATATGTTCTAGTCAAATTAAATCCAGAAAAGGGCCAAAATTTGATCAAACATAAACACTATTAGTAGTATCAAATTGGTTCAAAATAATTATATATTCGTAATTATTAACTCAAAAACACAAAATTCCGTTAGAATTTTTCGCAAAAGTATGTTCTAGACAAATTAAGTCAAAAAAAAGACTCCAGAAATGGCCAAAATGATAAATATTCGAAAGTAGGAACGAAATGGGTCAAAATAATTATTATATTCATAATTAGCAACCCAAAAAAACATAATCCCGTTGGAATTTATTCATAAAATCGGATTCTAGTCAAAATAAATCCTTAAAAATCACAAAAGTAGCATTTTCTCAGCTGTTTTTTTACTAATTCCACACTCGATAATTCCTAATCTATCAATTTTTGGACTTTGTGTCCATGGAGACTTTTGATCAGAATAGATTGAAACATAACATATTATATTTCTAGCCGATTTGACCGGGATCCAAGACTAGTACAGGATTCTTAGAGTTCATCACACCGAATAAACACTTAATCCAAAAAAATTAAGCAGAGGAAATATTTACAACTGAAACATGACGTAAATCGCTAAGATCAATAAAAGAATATGACAATTTTTAGATTCCTCAACTTGAAGAAGTCTCAAAGGGATATATAATGCGATTGAAATATCGCAATCCCTCCCTTTCTAAGAAAAATAACAAACATGTATTTAATTAAGATAATTGCGTAATGTCCTTAAAATAAGAAAACTGTATTTATTAAATCAGTTTTCATAACTCTTTTATGCCACAAATAAAACTGGTCAGTTTATAATTTGAAGACATCCTTTTACTTCTTGCAGTTCCTGGTAAGTTCATGCTGTGTAATTTTTCAGTTCTTAAATCTCAAAAATATTACCGATTAAATTTGACCATGTGGCGGTGATTTATCAAAATTCATAAGTTTTGGTACTGTTATTTATTAGTAGTTTTAAGAAAGACTGTTAAATTGTATCCTTCCCAAAAGAACTGATTTTTGTTCAGTATTACAGAAAATCATTGGTAATTTATACATATTTTTTTGTGACATTAAATCGCGAATTCCAAAATAATATATATTCTGTTTCTTTTTAGTTAAGAAAGCACCCATTGAGGATGTATACAGGGTCACTGGGAGATCGCTTCCATGGTATTAATAACATTAATTATTTTTAGTCAATCTTGTATAGTTGTGTAATTAAGATCGATCTTTTTAGTTTTCAATTTTGATTGCTGTAAACACCTGTGTAAAAATTAAAAATTAGTTTATATTTAATGTCATATTTAAAGAAGCTGCATATTTACCATTCAAAAAAAAGAGTTATTGAATTAGAAACCTAATAAGACAACTTGTATAATAAAGTAGCTAATATCAGTTTTGCTTAATGTGGCCATTTTTTTACTCCCTCAGAAAGGAAACTGATTTTAGGTTTGAAAGATTTGATAATTCGTGCATAACCTTACATAGATAGGGATTGAGTACCTATGGTATATAGTACAGTTAACAAAGCTATAAGGTATTCTAGGCCGCTGAAGACGATTGCATTTTTTTCCGAATTACATTAAGTAATTTAGGTAAATCCGTTTTATGTTAATAAACTGTAAAATAATTTCCTAAATAAATCAAAATTTAAAAGCATATCTTTGCTACTTTTTAAAAAGACTTCGATCGTATTCATTAATCCAGTGTATTTACCTAAAACTTTGTTGACTGTAGAATCAACCACAGTTTCACGAAAAACTAACCTTATCAACGGTATAGGAGGAAATTAGTGTTTTATTCACTAATTTATTAAATGTTCATATGTGACAGTGGTAGACTAGTGTGGTAGAGACACTGGTCAATATAAAACAAATTTTAGATTCTTAATGAAATATATTTGAAATAATCAAAAAACGGCAACTAAAAACAAAAAAAAAAATCAGTGTTTAGTCTGCAAATATTTTTCAGAAGCACATTTTTTTTAAGATATCTGGTCTAGTTTTTAAGAAAGAATGCAATTGCTGACAATATTTGTTGGTATTAATTTCGGTAATCAATATTGCTTTTAGTGTTGGAACTAGCTAGTGTTCTCACTAGTCCAGATTTTATTCATTATTAAAAACACCCTTTCAACAGGTGCGTTAGTACCAGGTAGGCATAGAATATATTCGACGATAACACATAAGTTCATACAGGGGGTTGATGCCGAGTTGCGATAAGGGTCGGTGAAAGGCAATAAAAAGTTCCGAGTTGCGGTACAGACCTTCTCCGAACCCAAAATTGACGGCTGAGTTGCGGTCCGTCACAGGCAGATATAGAGTTATAAGTATGCAAGTTATATGTGAAAATGAAAGCAAAAGACATATTCCAGTAATTACTATATTTGTAAGACATGCATTTGACAAATGTTACAGCATGAATTTCTTATGTACATATTGAATTATCTTATTTTCTAAAAATGCTGAATTGTACCTATTAGTCGAACACTTTGGTGCACTGGCTTGTACAGCGTTGATTTTCCAGTATGTTTCAGTCTGGAAACCCTTGATGACCTCTAAAAATTCATGAAAATTCGGATGAGGCTAACGACTATTCTTTGCAAATTTTGAATAAAAAGCCTCAATCCCGTTATTAGTTCTCCAAACACTAGCGTCGAGTGCGGCCCAAAGGGTTGTAGGGAAATGAGCACTATCATCGATGTAGTTTTTAACTATGTAGTCAGCAAACAATGTTACTTGTGGGTGGACTAGCTGATTTTCTAATAATTGGACGAAAACATCTCCCACGTGATCGTGGAGAAAAGTTAACCCGAACATGAGGTGAAGCCATTTTCCAATGGGAGAATGTTGGCTCTCTTATTCTCTGCGTTGTTATTTTTTTTAGGAATTCAGTACTTGTTCGTTATCTTGTTGATGTTGATGATTATCAGTGAAAATATGTCAATGGTACAAACTTTGGCAGTGCAGTTCTTGTTTGTGCAGACTCAGCACATCTCTTCTGTCGATTTTAAACGGTGATATTGTCGAAATTTGTAATTTTCCAAGAAAATCAAAGTTTTACCTTTCTCGCTCAACATCATCTATAATAAATATATAATAAAAGACTGTTTTTAGTCAATATTCACCGGTTTTTTAAATTGCAATGACGCGTTTCGCCGTCGATGAAGCTTCTTCAGATCTACATTTTACACTTACAACCAACCATAATCATCTATAATAAGACCATGTTGACTTCAAAAAGTTTAAATGTAAGTTAGTAAATTTCAAAAATGCCCTTACGTTTTTTACTTTTATCTAATTTAGGTTAACCCTAATTTAGCGTAATAATATTTGAGAATTAATAATATTTCATAGTTTAACCCTACTTACCTGCCGATTTGTCGATTACCGCAACTCGGATAAAAGACAGGTCAAAATATTTACAACCTTCTAAAGGCCATTAGGCGGACCGCAATCCAGTATCTACGATACAGGGTGCCCCATATGTATGGAATAATGATTCCACAGCATTTATTAATCAGTATATCAAGAAAATGTTTAAATAAAAGTTATAGGGTGGTATACAGCGCACATGCTGACGTTGACAATAGAATGTTTTGAACTGTCAGTTCGAGGAAATTACGCCATCTTGACTTTCTTTAAATGGAAAGCCTTGTATATTATTTTATTTTTGAATCCTATTAAAAATTTTAGATATTATTTGTCTAACATACTATATATCTAAATTGAACTGTTTTAGAATTATTGCCATTTGAAATTTAAAATTAAAAAAGGCAAAAAACTATTAATAAATACTCTAGGTTTAACAGCGACGTAATGACCCAATCTGTCATAAACAGCCTGAATTGAGTTTTGCAGAGAATCCGTGGTGATCTGTGCTACTTCATATTGAATTCTTTGTTGTAAAATCTTCTACAGTTTCAGGTCTACTTCGGTAAACTTTGGTTTTCAAATGACCCCCACAAAAAAAAAATCGAGGGGCGTAAGGTCGGTACTCCTTGCAGGCATTAAAAAGATCACACACCTCCTGTTGTGTTCTCCTACGGTCTCCGTAACCAATCATCAGTAACAATGGGATTTTTTCAGTTTCTGTTAAATGTACCATTATGATTTACGCTCAATTTGCAGTTTCACAAAATGCAGCAATAAACGTTTTCGTCAACAAATCATTTTTTGACGCTTTATATCGTTACCTGACAGTAAATGTTTGACATAAGCCAGCTTATTTTTTTTTTAAATTTGATCTTTCAAATATCAATAATTCCAAAACAGTTCAATTTAGACATATCGTATGTTAGACAAATAACATCTAGAATTTTTAGTAGAACTCAAAAATATAATATACAGGGGTTTCCATTAAAAAAAAATTAAGTTGGCGAAATTTTTTCGAACTGACAGTTCAAAACGTTTTATTGTCAACGTCAGCCTATGCGCCGTATAATACCCTATAACTTATTTAAACATTAATAAATGCTGTGGAATCATTATTCCATACAAATGTGGCACCCTGTATAATTGTCTACAAGGTGCCTGAATATTTCTATCCAACGATTTTCTGTGGAAATATTGTCATTGTTCCATTCTTGAACTTTTTGAGTAGTAATGTGATTTGAAATCAGTGAAAACTTGCCCATTCAAATATTTCTAATTCCACACTAAACTGACACCACTGCTCTAAATACTCTCTGCTTGTTTTATAAAATTCGGCCGCGATTATTTTCACATGTTCTGTATCGATGTTATGGCAGCTGTCAGTTTCTGGTAATTTTGCCATGAAATTACGGACGATGTAAGGATTAAATTCCTTTATTGCTTCAATGGCGGAAACATTTTTTCCTTCAATATTCAACACAGCTTGATGAAATGTAGCTGATTGTGCGTATATAAAAAAGAGCCACAATTCTGAATTAGGGTTTTCAAAAAATAGTTTTAATATATTTGGGCATTTATCAATGCTTAAAAAGTAGTTTTTTAAAGGTTGATACAATTTTAAAATCCTCTCAACTAGCCACCGAGTTTTGCCATAGCCTAACCGTTTCTGATATTCTGTGTTAGCTTCATCACAGAATTCTTTGAGAGTTTCAACACGAATACTGTAGATGTAAAAAAATGAATAAACCTTCACAATGATGCATTCAAAGTCAACAGGAAGACAATCTGCGGCTGTTTTAATCGCGTTGTGGATAATGTGAGCTTCATATCCAATTCCTGTTATATATCTTCCAAGTATCGTATTTAATTTTAACATTAATATTATTAATTCCGTTTCTATTTTTTCCTCCAAAATTGCAGTTTGTATTGTTTCCACCAAACGCGACTATTTCAAAGTCAAATCATTGACTGTCTAAACATGTTTCAAATATTACACAATAATATCGGATGTTTCGCCTAGTTTATTTTGAAACTCTAAAATCTTGACCTGTGTGCCACTGCATTTGTTGGATTCTGTTCAGAGAAGAGCTGTCCGTCTGATTGGAGATCCGGAACTGACCGGCGACCTTGATTCGCTGGAACATCGAAAAACGGTTGACGACTTGAGTCTCTTCTATCAGTATTTTAATGGAAAGTGTTCGAAGGATGTAGCCCGCTTAATTCCTCCCACAACGGTGCATATTACAAATACACGTCGCGCTAATACTTCACATCCGTATCAGGGTCAGCCAGTTACTCCGCGTACAATGCTTTTTAAGCAGTCTTTTATATGGAGAACATCATCCCTTTGAAATAATTTGCCCAGGGCTGTGTTTCTCACCGAGTATCATTTACCGCGATTCAAGAACAACGTAAATCACCTTTTCCGCACACGTGCCGCTCCTGGAGCGTTTTAGGGACTTCCATGCAGCACGTGTGCTAGATTCATAAAAAAAACTATTTAATAGTAATAATTTAGGAACATAATGACCTAATCTGTTAAATAATTTCTCTCAGATTATATTGAAAAAGCAAAAAATCTCATTGGCGTCCCCGAAAATACAAGTTGCCTTCTGAAATGATTAAATAATTTTTCAAATGAATAAATTATATATTTTTATTTTTTAAACACTAACGTTTAGTTCTTTCTTTTGGGACTATTCTGACTACTATGTGTTTCATATGCAGCTATTTTAAATAAAACCTTGTGTTAACAACGCTTGTAGGGTATACAGTCCCTGGCCAAATTATTAGACGCACTGCAAGATTTCATGTAAAATATTAATTACCGAGTGATATTGTACCGTTTTATTATTTTAAATTGATTTGTTTTTTTTATTTTTATATTATCCAATCAATTACCTATTTATTTGACATATATAAAACAGCATTAATTTAGAAAAGCATAAGTTTATTAAGTTTTAAAGAAAAGTGAAATTAATGTTAGTAAAAGTCAATATTTAGTTGAGCCACCTTTAGCCGCTATCAAAGCTTTAATTCTGCGCGGCATGCTATCAATGCAAGATTGTACTGTCTCCTGCATTTGAGGATGATGATTCCACACATGAATAATCTTTTCTAGGAGCTGGGTTTTGTTGGTAATCACATCTTTAGCCACTTCTCTTTTCATCAGCTCCCACACATTTTCAGTGGGGTTCATATCAGGGCCAATCCAACAGAGGGATATTTTTTTCTGCCAAAAAAGCTTTAACAGACCGAGCAATGCGGCAGGGAGCTCCATCTTGCATGAAAGTGAATGGTTTCCCATTTGGAAACCATTCTCTGAGCTGCGGAATCAACCGATTTTGTAATACTTCTTTGTACTGATCTTGCCTCATTATTCCTTTGACGACGTACAGACGTCTAGTGCCCTTGCCGCTGTTGACTGACCAAATCATCACTTTGGTGGGGATGTTTAACCGTCGGGACGACACAATCAGGATGAAAGTTTTCTCCATGACGACGACGCACATACTGAGCTTTATTCTGCAAAATTTCGAATGTGCTTTCGTCACTGAAGCAGACCTGTCAAAAATAGGAAAAAAATATATAAACTTCCATGTTTATTTGCTTTATTTAACTGAAAATGATAATAATGTATCAATTATTGATTAAATTGCTGTATCTTATCGATCTCCAGAAGTCCACATCTTTGTCTTGCCATTGTTTGGCCCACTTCGGGCGCTTTGCTTTCATTGCAGCTGTTAACTTGGGCTTCCTGGCGGGGCGACAGGCCTTAAAATCTAATTCTTTCAATTTTCTTCGAACAGTGCGCTCAGAAGCATTTACGCTAGCACCCTGAAGTTGTGATTTTATTACCTTTGTGGTAGCAAATCTGTTTTCTACACAAATTTTCTTCAAACATCTCTCTGACCGTGGAGTGAAAATTGGTTTTCCACCGCATCTTTTCTTTCTTTTCGGGCTTAATTCCTTCCCTGACTCAATTTTCTTTTTTATGCGTCGTACACTAGCTTCAGAAACCTCCAATCTTCGTGATATTTCTCGGTTTGTAAATGTTTTCGCAATCACAAGGGCCTTCACTTCAGCTTTTTACGTGGTGAAAGATCGCCTTTTCTACCCATAATGAAAATAGTCCAATTACTTTTTTAAAACACTGCATACAAAATAAAACTAATAACTGAGTAGTATAAAACTGTTAAACAAACAATCACAGTCCATAAAAGCCACAGAAACACGTCCGTACCTGACTCGATTCCGATCGCGACTGATACAGGTTTGTATTTGTTTACGTTCATGTATCACTTTGTCAACACAGTGTTGCCATATGTTAAAAATAAATACAAATATGTAGTCTACAACAATTCTTTTAAATAAAAATCAATAATATTGTAGTTTAAATATACCATTATTGCATAAAAACTCTTAAGAAACATAAAATTACTAAAAAAAATACAGTGCGTCTAATAATTTGGCCAGGGACTGTACATATTTTTTTCCAAAAACAATCTCTTTATTTTATTTCCTAGATGGGAAGAGCATGTAATTTAGTTTTATTATTCGGTTATTTGGTTCAAATGCGGTAAAATAAGCGTTGTGTAGATATTAAAAAGTTTAACGTAACTGAAATGAAATTGCCAGTAAAAAGCACAAATATTCAAAATGATATGCAAAAAATATATATTATTTTCTTAAACAATTTAAAAAAGTGCCGCTATTCACAACAGCAGGAAGACTGGAGAATTTTTTTAATTACCTCCATACAAGGAAAACTCCGTTGAAGATGATTTGGTATATTACTCAAACTACTGAATATTATTTTCCGCGAGGACTGTATGTACTTTTTTGCAAATCATTAAGGCGTAATATTTTTAAGTATTTTACTATTTCTATTTTATGATACACATTTTGACAATCTTTACTAATATTGTGCACAAAGTAAAAATTCTTCTTTGTGTTTAGAATGTAATGATGTATTTGTTAGGATAATTACTACTTTAGCAGCAAAAAAACGAGGCCTCTCACGTATAATCGACGTTAAAATGACGTACATACGACGTTAAATACCCGTCGATTTGACGTCAGATGACGTTTTTCGTTGCTAAAATTAAAAAATATGTGTACATTTAACGTGAAAATTCGCCAATTCTTAAAAATAATCATATCAAGGAAACTATTTGTATAAAAAAAAAAATAAAAAAAAATGTTTCTTATATTCGGTGTATATAGATCGAATAGAAAATATTCCATATTGTAAGTGTGATTTCGGAAAAAAAGGAAATTTAAAAAGCAAAGAATGATAGTACAAAACAACAATAAAAGTGTAACAGAAAATCTCAAAATGTCGGAATCATTAGCTTGCAGGGTGCATCAAGGAAGTAGATTATTGAATACATATCTTACATTGTATCATATTTAGTGCAATACTTCTAAAACAGTTGTTATATTGCTAGTAATTTCGCAAATTTTTGATTATTTGATTTCAGTTCGGAGTAATATTACATTCTGTTTCGAAGGTAACCTTTTTTATCTACTTGTAAGTATACTGAATTAAGTTTGTAAATCCCTAACGAATCACCCTGCATAGTGCTAATCAGAGGATTTAAGCTATATTTATTTTTTTTAAGTATCTTTTCTCGGTAATCATAACCAAGTTCACATTTTTTTTAAATAATTTGTTTGAATTACATATTTCCTTTTTTGTATAAAAAGAGCGCACGCGTTTCTGGAAAATTCTTAAGTTGTTATATAAGGATTGCACGAGGGGGAGTAACAATTTCACGTTGATCTTTTATGGCTAGAGGTTGCGCCTTTTGGAAAACGCAATCATGGGCTGTTCATGTCCAAATCGACGAGATAGAGGAACAGGGGGATTTCTTCAGACGCGTCCGACTTGATTGATTTTTTTTTTTTTAATTCCCCGCTCTTCCCCTTAGGTAAGAATTTCGGGAAATGGTAAAAAATTTTTATTATAAGAGGGGTTCTGTCTCGTGGACATATCTCTCCCACCCCCTCGGTTATCATT
>CM032451.1:100585212-100750228 GCA_019049505.1 Pachyrhynchus sulphureomaculatus
AAACACGCTTTTTCAAATGCCAGGGCAAATACACCATTCCACGATTTTGACTGAATTCATGCAAAAAATAACGTAACGGACTGAAAAAGTTTAACGTTACGCCAAGTGCTCCAGAAATGCACATCCCATTTAAACCTATGCTAAAAAATAACGTATGGTTATGAAATTGCAGACACAGTTTGTCGGTACAAGTGCTCCAGAAGCGCGTTACCTATACTACTTATAACGTATTATTCTATATTTTACTCATTTTTTAAAATTAATGTATAGGCACTAACCAATTTTAGTTCCTGCGAGGACATCAAGTTAACTTCTGTAATACTTTATGTATTATAAAAACCATTACTTCTATTATGAGTATTTTCGCTGGATTATGCCGGGTTCCAAACTTCATTTTTTTACGGAGAATGTACAAATAGCAGATTATGTTAATATAAAACATAAACTTTCACGGTTTTGGTTAAATGAAAAATCGTGATTTTTCTGGTTAGACCGTGGTAATTGGGAGTAACTTTTCGACGTTTACCACCTGATTTTATGCAATATAATCTTTACTCCAATTACATCAAATTGACACGATATATACCCAAAAACCACGACTTCTCATCAGAAGAAGTAAAAGAAGAAAAAGTATACCCACATAGTTTTTTTTAAAATCAGGGTCCCTGTTTTTTTTTTTTTTTTTTTTATTGGTCTAGCACACGTGCTGCAGGGAAGTCCCTAAAGCGCTCCAGGAGCGGCACGAGTGCGGAAAAAGCGATTCACGTTGTTCTTGAATCGCTGTAAATTGTACTCGGTGGGAAACACAGCGCTGGGCAAATTATTCCAAAGGGATGATGTTCTCCATATAAAAGATTGCTTGAAAAGCGTTGTACGCGGAGTAACAAGCTGAACCTCATACAGAAGCTAAGCACCAGCGCGACGTGTATTTCTAACATGCACCGCTTTGGGAGGAATTAAGCGGGCTACATCCTTCGAACACTTTCCATGAAAATACTTGTAGAACAGACTCAAGTCGCCAACCGTTCTTCGATGTTCCAGCGAATCAAGGCCGCCGGTCAATTCCGGGTCCCCAATCAGACGGACCGCTCTTCTCTGAACAGAATCCAACAAATGCAGTGTATGTTTGGGAGCGAAGCCCCAAACGTGGGAGCAGTATTCCATAGTTGGTCGAATTTGGGCTTTGTAAAGAATTAACAGTTGTTGTGGGGTGTAAAGCTTTCTGGTTCTAAATAATATTCCCAACTTTTGAGAAGCTCTCCTTGCTATGCCTGCAACATGTTCATGCCAAGACATATTTGCTCCCAAACTAACGCCCAACAAATTGAGCGACGATGCTAGGGGAATGGAGTGCCCCGACATAACTATTTCGGGTTCAGCAACGTTAACTTTTTTAGAAAAAACTGCCGCTTGGGTTCTTGTAGCGTTAAATTCCACTTGGTTACTGTCACCCCAGTGACTTCGAAAAAGGGATGTAAGCTTCCATACCAGCCAAAATAACATCGGAGACCTCCCTGGCGCAGTCAGATGGGTTATCGGATCGAAAACAAACGTCCATCCAAGGGAAAGTTCGAAAGTATTCCATGAGATCTTCCCATTTAGCAGATTTGTAGTGCCAAATCTTGCGCGGCCTAGGCGCCTCTCTGTCACTGATTGGCAGGATACTCGATGTCGAAAGCAGTTTATGGTCGGAAGAACCTAACGGCGGATTTACGGTGACCGTGTAAATCTCCGGATTGGTGGTTAAAAACAGATTAAGAAGACTGGCGAACTCCCCATCTCGATCAGGGATCCGTGTGGGTTCGTCAATAAGCTGAGTTAAGCCATAACTGATTGAGAATGATTCAGCTTCACGACCTTGTTCGTCGGTAGTATTTGAATATTTGAGCCAGTTGATATTGTGGACATTAAAGTCGCCCAGGATGGCAATTTCGGCACTTGGATAGTTACTTTGTGATTAAGCAGTTTTAAATTTAAAAGTCACTTTTCGACATTTTGTATTTTTTTAGTGTTTTAATCTCGAAGAGTAAAGATACCTGAAGATGCCTTGTTCGATCGGGGGCAAAACGTTAAAAAGTCACTTTCGACACGTTTAATCTCAAAAACCTCTCATCTAACCAAGGCCGAGAAAGCTTTCGTTCTATGTTACATACAATTTCTTTCAAAGTTATTTTATTTCATCTTGTATACATGAAGTCTATTACACGTGCTCCATAACGAGCAATATTTTTATATCCTTGGTATAGGGTAAATAAAGGGCTCATCAACTACTAAGTATATGGGTTTAGACACAGTATATTCTTTTCGTAAGGATATAAGATTTAAAAATTCAACTCATATTAATTATATAACATATAATGCTATATAGTTGTGTATACATTTAAGTAAATCCGAAAAAAAAGAGTATTTAGAGTAGTCAGAAAACGAAATTTTTTTTTGACAAGCACACTAATTTAGCAGTATTTTTTCGAAAGTCTAGAAAGTTTGGAACATGATGCCAGAATGGTACAAGCCCAAATTGAGGATATCAAAAAAGCACAGATATTTGTATATGTTAATGCTCGTTAAATAAAGTTAAAAATACTTTATAAATCAATATATATATATATATATATATATATATATATATATATATATATATATATATATATATATATATATATATATATATATATTATTAGGATAGCAGCGTAACCATACCCTAAAACGGGTTAGTGTTTTTAGTGCTCTGTATAGAACACTTATAGGATCACTTGGATGTCTGTCTGTCACATCCGATTTTCTCCGAGAATATTTGACAAAGAAAGTTGAAATTTGGCACAAACATAGGAATTGATGTCCCCATCACAGCCGTGTAGTTTTAAAAGTTAAACTTTGACTAAACGAGAGTGTGTGAAAAATAATTACCAGGTCATCGAGTGGAGTGTCAAATGAGAGCTTGTGAAAATATGAGTTCAAAAATATATATAATGTAATATTCGCGCAAATTTTTGGCTCATGTTCTAGCACAAATTTTCCATATGTGTTTGATTTCATAATAAATGTCTGTTAAAATCAAAACGTTTGGGCCGGTAGTGGTGTCTTTTGTACTTATTAGAGAATAAGGTTATTGGATAATTTAATAATAACTGTTGAGTAAAAATAATAGCATTAAAAGCCGGGCAAGTGCAAGTTGGACTTGCACAATTAGTGTTCCGTACTGTGATTGCCTTTAAAATAAAGTCAATGATTTCACAAAATACACCCTAAACGAGTTTTCAACAAAGTTGGTTTCCGATCTTTGTTGAAAAGTAATGACCTTGAAATTTTTGTTTTTTTTTTATATACCAGATGCACTCATGATCATTTTCGCTCAATCTACACTCTATGAAGACTATTCCAGAATTTTTTCAACATTTTTTAATCAGTAATTTTTTAAGTGTTGTTATTTATTTAAATAAATACTTTATTTATTAAATAAGAATCACCATTTGCCACTTGAATATCTTCTTACTTTTGAGAATATATTGAGTGGATATTAATACTAAGTTTGTTTAGAGAACAAAGATAAAAATTACTTCAGCTAGCCCGTTTTTTCTGGAGAGATGTGGATTAAAGGTAATTTTTGTACGCCTTTTGAAAATGATCTCTATAGTTGTTTTATAGCTTAGTTGTACTGTTTTAGGCATCATTCATCTTATAATAAAAGAGAATCTAAGTTCAGCTCAAAAAATGGAAAAATACTGAGGAGTTACTTAGTTGTAGGTAGATAATTAAATAAAGTACAACTTACACGTCCTGTAAAATAGAACGGGAGTTCAGTGAAACACTACGCTAAAACAAAGTAAAGTATATTAACAAACATAGAGAGACATTTTTAAATTTATTCCACTCTTAAGATTAATTAACCTAAATAAATAACCTTTTATGTTCATAGAATTAGAAGTATGAAGGTTGTTATATAGTTTGTCGTATACCACTTATTTTGAATTTGAAAAACGGCTTTAAAATGGTATTAAAAGTTAGTCCCAGGTTCACCTCCGGTAAAACTAGCTTCAAGAACACACGTGTAAAATAGTTTTTAGGAGCACACGTGGAAATCAAATTCACAATCAGACGTGTAAACTTGTCGTCAGGAACACTCGTTGTGGAAAGGAACTAAGTTATTTATACTTGTATACTTGTCGACATACTGCTTGGCCTTTTCCCGTTGGCTTCTTATGACAATATTACCCCACACACTCTCCCCTAGCTTCCATTTGGGTGATCGATCAACATTTGACCCTAAATGTCTTAATCTGGGTAGAATATTTCTGGAAAACGGAAAAAGCCTCGAAATGTCCAAAATGGTTTTATAGCAAAAACCCTACTACTTCCGTTGAAGGGATATCTCTACAATCAACTAATTCACTTAAGGAGTATAAAATGAGGTAAGAGTGTTGAACTTGTAACGTGATAGGCAAGAACGGGAGATGCTTGTCCTAATCAGAATTTATACATATTCAGTGCAAATGAAATAAATTAAATCAAACACTTGCAATTAGTACAAGTTTAGTTACACTGCTCAATTAAATATGAAAAAATATTATAAGATTCAAATAAGTTACAGTGCTTAAACTTAAGTTAACAATGTACACATGTATTAAAGAAAGAAGAACGGTTTAGAAACAAAATATCTTGAAGGATTCAACATTATTAGCGATCACCAATATGGCTTTCGTAAAAATAGATCAACAGGAGATCTTCTGACTTATGTAACACACGTTTGGAACAACGCAATTGAACACTTTGGAGAATCTCGAGCGGTTGCTCTTGACATATCCAAGGCTTTCGACCGTGTTTGGCACGATGGGCTGTTAGCTAAGCTACGCTCTTATGGTATGTCTGAACAGTTTTGTTTGTGGGTCTCATGTTTCCTCAGAGAGCGTTCTTTACGAGTGGCAGTCGACGGATTTCGTTCTAACACCTTCATTATCAACGCCGGTGTACCTCAAGGCTCCATACTGTCTCCTACTCTCTTTCTCATTTACATTAACGATCTGCTGGAAAAGACCGAAAATCCAATCTACAGCTTTGCAGGTAACAGTACGCTTATCTCTTCATTCACTTTGAACGCTCAGACATCGGCTACTCAGACGAATATCCGCAGACAGCAGGAAGTCATTCAACTTAACAAAGACCTGGAAGAAATTCTATCTTGGGATGACAGCAACCAAGTGGAATTTAACCCAGGTGGCAGTTTTTCCTAAAAAGTTAACGTTGCTGGACCCGAAATAGTTATGTCGGGGCACTCCATTCCTCCATCGTCACTCAATTTGTTGGGCGTTAATTTGGGAGCAAATATGTCCTGGCATGAACATGTTGCAGGCATAGCAAGGAGAGCTTCTCAAAAGTTGGGAATATTATTTCGAACCAGAAAGCTTTACACTCCACAACAACTGTTAATTCTTGATAAAGCTCAAATTCGACCAACTATGGAATACTGCTCCCATGTTTGGGGCTTCCGCTCCCAAACATACACAGCATTCGTTGGATTCTATTCAGAGAAGAACTGTTCGTCTGATTGGAGACCCGGAGCTGACTGAAGGCCTTGATTCGTTGGAACATCGCAGAACGGTTGGCGACTTGAGTATATTCTACAAGTATTTTCATGGAAAGTGTTCGAAGGATGTGACCCGCTTAATTCCTCCCAGAGCGGTGCATGTTAGAAGTACATGTCGCGCTAATACTTCACATCCGTATGAGGTTCAGCTTGTTACTCCTCGTACAACGCTTTTCAAGCAGTCTTTTATATGGAAAACATCATCCCTTTGGAATAATTTGCCCAGGACTGTGTCAAGAACAACGTGAATCGCTTTCTCCGCACACGTGTCGCTCCTGTAGCGCTTTAGGGACTTCCCTGCAGCAAGTGTGCTAGACCCATAAAAAAAAATGATCTTAAGTATTCTTTTGTTTCTTTGGCAACTGGGTTAAGTAATTCAAATAACCGGTCAAGTGCACGTTGGACTTGCGCAATTAGTGTTCCATACGTTGATTGCTTTTAAAATAAAAATTTTTGTTACGGAAGTATAAAATGATCAGTGACTTCACAAAAACATCCCAAGTAAGTTTTCAACAAAGTAGTCAGTAAAAACTGATGACCTTGAAATTTTTGTTTTTTTTATATATCAAACAAATTATTAAAGTTAATGCACTCGTGATAATTTTACTTCAATCTATACCCTGTAGAGAATATTCCAGAATTTTTTCAAAATTTTTTGATCCGGACTTTTCGAGGTAAGGGGGAGACAGCGATTTTTCGTACCTTTTTAAAAATAATACAAAGAGAATTGTGCGCAAGTATTACATTATATTTATTTTTGAACTCGTCTTTTTACAAGCTTTCATTTGACACCTCAATCGATGACCTGGTAATTTTTTTTTTTCACTTCCGATTTCACTTCCGATTTCACCCCCCAAAGCTAAACCGTTAAGTCAAAATTTAACTTTCAAAACTACATGGCTCTGACGAGGCCATCAATTCCTATATTAGTGCCAAATTTCAAGTTTCTATGTCAGATAATCGGGTGTGACAGACGGACAGACAGACACTGAAGTGATCTTATAAGTATTCCGTACGGAACACTAAAAATGAATGTTACAACCTTTCGAGATAAAGTGGGTGAACAGAGATATTTTTGCCATTTTTTTTTAAATAATACAAAGAAAAATATGCACAAGTATTATATCATATATATTTTTGACGTCATATAATCACAAGTTTTCATTTGACACCTCACTCGATGACCTGGTAAAAAAAATTTGTTCACACCCTCCAAAATTAACCCCCTAAATTCAACTTTCAAAACTACACGGCTCCTATTGGGCCATCAATTCCTATATTTGTGCCAAGTTTTATTTTTTTAAGTCAAATAGTCTCGGAGAAAATTGGGAGTGACGGAACACTAAAAACACTAAATCATTTTAGAGTATGGTTACGCTGCTCTCCTGATAAAAAAACAAATATATTGATTTATTAAATATTTTTAACTTTTGTTTTAACATATGAAAATATCTGTGCTTTTTTGATACCCTCAATTTGGGCTTGCACCATTCTGGCATCATGTTCCAAATATTCCAGACTTTCGAAAAAATACTGCTTGCGTGTTTGTCAAAATTTTTTTTTCGATTTCTGACTGCTCTAAATACTCTTTTTTTTGGATTTACTTATTTAAACAGAATGAAAATGAAACTTGTTATGTAGTTTTACACGTTGCATTCAGAAAGGGGTAGGTAACATAAAAATGCTTAGTCTAGAATTTTCCAACATCAACAGAGTATTAGTGCTAATTACTTCTCATTGGATAGGCCTGGTGTGTAGATATAGATTAGATTTAGTTAGAATAATTTAGTGCAGCTGCTAACACGAATAGTTACCTTCATGAATAGATATTGTAGGCAACTCAAAATATTAAAATCATTAATAACATAACGTAAACCGCTAAATGACTATTACTCACCAAACTTTTTTTACACAAAACTTATACAAGTTACATTAACAAGACATACACTCCACATGTTTTATACTTTATATAAATCCTCTTTACTTTCGAATTATTCAAATTTTCACGAACTAATTACCTAATATTTCTTTCTGTAATATTTGTTTATTTTTCCTAAATATGTGTACTTGTATGATGTTTCTTTTTGGTAAGTAAGAATTTTCCATGTCCAAAAACCTATTGTTTTGCTAGGTGGTATTTTCTGGCAGTGACGTATGTCATCGAGGATCGTATGATCGTCTTCATCACCTAGGACCAAATTATAGAAAACAGTACTTTGTGAGTTCGGTGTTAAGTCCCCTGTGCAATTATTTGCCTATAATGGATCAGCCTTTTCCTGTTTTTTTAATAATTTACAGTAATTTATGGTTCATAATCGAAATCTAGCAAGGCAGTTTTATCACTTAGGCTCGATTCACACTATGAAGCCGCGCTCGATATGCTCTCGGCTTAATAAAATGTGTTTATAGAAGAAACGATGAGTGTATTCACACCCTCACTATCGCTCAGATTTCGATCTCATAATGCTTTAGCATAATCGATCTCTGGTTTCTCCTGCTCCATCTTCAGAGTGGACATCATCGTCTGACAGTTTCAATGAAAATATGCAATCTCGTCCAGCTAATATTTCAACGTGACTGATCAACTCTACTTCCGCAACACACATATACTGAAGACCGTAGAAATACTTTACAGCAATTTAATTAAAGCCATCAAACTAATAGCCCCGATTTTATGGAAAATACTAAGACTCAGCATATTCCATTGTAACCATCTCGAATGCCACAATAATATCAAGCAGCAAGTTTCAGCGAGGAGTATCCACCAGATATATCTTAATAGTACGTAATTTTAGAAAACGAACTTAAAACCTAAACATTTAAATTCATCATCATTATCAAACAGCCAGTCGCGCCCACTGCTGGACATAGGCCTCCCTTAATCTCTGCCATTGTATACAATTAAGCCTGGAACTATCCTCTTAATGTCATCGGACCATCGTGTCGGGGGAGCGTCCTTTGCTTCTAAATGCATCCTGTCTGAGTCTCCACTCAATAATTCTTTTATTACATCGGTTAGGCTTTTCTTTCTACCTCATCCGACAGTCCCGTCATCCTACGCAAGGTTACATTTTTCACCGTATCTGTTAGGGATAGACCATGCATTGCTCTTTCCATTCTTCGCTGCATTACTTGGATTTTGCTTATGGTAGCTTTTGTCAAGGTCAGAGTTTCCGCACTGTAGGGTAGTGACGGCAAAATGCATTGCTCAAATACTTTCCTCTTTAAACTAATGGGGATTTGGGATTTGAAGACATGGTTAAGTTTGCCGAAGGCTGCCCAGGTCAATCCTATTCTTCTGTTTATCTCACAGATCTGGTTATCTCTCCCAATGCGGATTTCGTGTCCCAAGTATTTGTAGGTGCTAACCTTTCATCATCAACGGACAGCTTCTCACTCAGCACCAAATTTGTCATGCATTACGTTTTTAATTTGTTTATGTCTAAGCCTACTCTACTGGATGCTTTGTAAAGATCGTCAAGCATACTTTTGGCATCATCGACCCGGTCCGCTATTAGTACAATGTCGTCTGCGAATCTAAGGTGATTAAGTCTTTCACCATCTATGTTGATACCTTTATCGCCGAATTTGATTTGCTTGAACATGTATTCCAGCAGAGTAATGAACAGTTTCGGTGAGATGACATCACCTTGGCGTACTCCTCTTTCAATATTAAAATCCCTAATGTTTTCATGAAGTCTTATGCATGCTCTTGCGTTTTCGCATACATGCTTGATGATTGTTATATATCTGTGGTCTGTTCTACAATCGGCCAAAGCTGTCAGCATATTGTTTTGGTTTATGGTATCGAACGACTTTTCGTAATCCACAAAAATCAGAATAAGAGGCTTATTATATTCTACACTTTTCTCAATGAGCGTCTGGATAACTTGCAGATGGTTATTGGTGCCATACCCGTCTCTAAAACCCTCTTGTTCTCGGGTCTGATAAAGATCTAGTTTAGACGTTAACCTGTTAGTTATGATACGCATTAACAACTTATATACATGGGAAAGCAAACTTATAGGTCAGTAGTTGGCTAAATTCGTGGTATCACCCTTTTTGTGCATTATCACTATTATTGCTCGGTCCCATTAGGAAGGCGTTGTTCCTCTTTCTAAGCATGCATTGAACAACTTACAAATGAATCTACGAAGACGGAGTCCTCCACTTTTTATAGCCTTGTTAACCACCCCATCATCACCAGGTGATTTTTTGTGCTTCATATCCTTAATTGCAATATTTATTTCGTTTACGGTAATATACGGTATATCCTCCGATCCTTGGTTTATCACCTTTGGAACTTGTCCGGCCGCTTGTATTTCGTTTTTCTTTTTATGTATTGTGGCATAAAATGTTTCCACTATATCCAGAATTTCCTGCCCTTAATTATGGTTTTCCTCAACACTTTTGTTTCTCTATTCTCTTCTATTATCTTAGATACTTCGTGCCTGTTGTATTTTCTGACGTCTTGTCTAATTGCCCTGGATATTTCTTTGTTCAGTTGACGTAATTTGACTGAATCTATTGGCTGCTGATTTATCATTTCTCTTCTCTTGATCATGAGCAGTTTGGTTGTTGTGCTCAGTTTATCGATCTTGTTTTTGTTCTTGTTTTTGCAACATTCTTCGGCATACTTTATGGTTTCAATAATGATTCATTTCATCCATTCTACAGTCATCTGCCATATTCTCTAGGGGTAGTAATTTAGTGTTTATCAATCCCTCAAATTTATCTTCGTTTGTAATTTGATTCCAAATATTCTTAGTTGTTTTGGCCATAAGCTTACTTCTTTCTTTCCTGATGTTTAGCAAAACTTTTGTTCTCACTATTCTATGATGGTTACCTATGGAACACCTATTTAGAACCCCGACATTCTAGACGATTTCTTTCTTGTCAAATATCTGACATGAAAGAAACATTAAATTATGGTTCTATTCTTGTTAATGCATTTCAAATGTCCCAGAATCCATTTCAAAATACTTTATAAACTTTTCTTCGTAGTCAATTAGATGATGGTATAGTGAATATTCATATTCACTTTTTACTTTAAACTTGGATGTTCCCATACCCTTCTTCTCGGTTTCCTCCGTTTTTCGATTATTTTTGAATTGTCGTCTATAGTTATAACTGCTAATTCTTCAATTGAAAAATTAAATGACAAATATGCACTTTTCTAAACTACTCAGATCTAACTTGAATCGTTGACGAAGAAAAACGGAAGCAAGATCTAAATCGGAACAGCAGTATGGTTATGAGAAAATTTTATCGAACCGAGAACATATCGAGCGCAGCCTCATAGTGTGAATCGTGCTTTAAGGCACATTTTTTTGAATTTTTCCTGTTTCGCTGATACTAACAACAAAGATCTAAAAAATGGCGCTGTTAAAAGTTGAATTAGAAAATAAAACCACTGAGAAATCAAAAATTTATAAAATATTTTCGAACTTCTTCATAACTATAAATGTGCGTCCAACAGAACAGTTTAATTTCCTGTTGATCAGTTCCTCCCGCGATTCCCTTCTAATCCCGTCAAACACACAGACACAAATGTCATCTTCCTTGGCATTAATTCTGACTTCGCCACTGTTTCCGCAAATGCACCACCCTTCAAGCACGGTCTTTTTCACACATTATTGAATAAATTGATGTAGTTCCGTTTTTTACATTCTTTTGTATTAGCCTTCACCAAATAGTTGGTGTGTGTGTGTGTGTGTGTGTTGGTGTATAGTGAGCTGTCATTTGAAGGTATAATGGTAACTCTCTTTATTCAGGTAACCGTAAGGCACTTTATCCGAGAATAAGATGTAAGTGGAACCTCTGAATAGTGTCAGATAGCCTTAATTTTCGCACCGTCTATATCTTGCAGATATACAAACAAATTTTATGAAGAATGCATTGTATCGAATTCATGAGCACATTTACAGCACTTTATTGTTTACGAGTAGCAAACTGGTACCTGAACTTACTCGAAGTTTGCATTGCTTCTTAAGTTCGCCTTGTCCGAGGTTTACATAGAGTCTAACCAGTTTTCTTCAAACGTTATCACCTGTTTTCAACAATTTAAAACTCTTGGCATTATTTACACTGCCTAAAAGATATTGAACGCGAAATATTTGTTTTATAAAACTCTTGAGAAAAGGTACGTCCTGCTCATGTGCTCGATAACAGCTAAATATCCAAGAAGCGTGATAAGGTTCTGTGCCCCTGCCGTACCGCTCCTTCCCATTATATGAGCGCAATAAACAAAAAAAAATATAAGCTGATTTATGGAATACCCGTATTTTATTATACGAGTACACGCATACACGATATATAAAAATTGAGTAAAGCCGTCATGGCAAATTATGTTTTTAATAAGCGAAACATTTTTGATTACATTTATTTTAAAGTTAAATTAAAGACCTGCCAACTGCCTTACTAGATGTTGGCTATACTTAAACCAACACTAAAGCGCTGATAAATGATCACTAGATACCTCTCTACAATGAAAATATTTGTTATTATTTCTACTGTAATAATTTGCATTATTGACTACATCCAAATCTACCTGTTGATACTAGGCTCAGGAAATAACTTTGATCCGACATTAATTATACCAAGTGTCTGTCAAAATTCACAGTTTTTGCTGCTGACATAGAGTACAAGCATAATTCGAAATAAAATAAAGAAATACATTAGTACCCCACTGCACAACACTAGCTCGTAACACTACCCAAACCATCTTATTATGGTTTGACTTATGGCGAACATTGTCAGTTAAATATATTTTAGTAATTACCACGATGTAAATTGCAGGAGAAAATTAAAGAATATTAAATTCTAGTATCTAATTTCAAAAGTGTATTCAACAAGAAATGATAAACCTATTCTGAAAAATAGTTTTGTTTAATTAAAGATCACTTTACATATTTAAGGGTCAGGGAAGGATTACATCAAAGGAAACAGTCATTGTGGCGTTCTTATATACGCCACAATAGCTGTTAAACTACTTGAACTCACGAATAACATCAGAATTGAGCAAGGTGTTCGGCAACGGGGAGAACAGAAGCATAACTATGGAGGGCGAGAGACTTAACCAACTAGGAATCGCGGTCGACATGGTCGTCACTGCCGACAATTTGACAGAGATACAAATTACGTTGCGAGAACGATCTGTTGCCTGTACACACGTTAGTCTAAAGATTAACTTTGGAAAAACAAAATTCATGACTAACTTGGTGGCCTCTTGTAACTCTAAAATCTTTGATGAAGATATCGACCAAATAGACGTATATCTGGACCACAAAATAAGCATCATGAATGGAAACTCAACATCTGAAATTAGTACAAGAATCTGTTTAGCTGGGGAGGCGTATGAAGCTCTAAAGGATATATTTAAGAACGACATTCGAATTAGTCTGACGAGGCAAACATTCAATCAGTGCGTCCTTCCGGTCTTTGCCTGTAGAACTGAGACGTGTGCACTTGCTAGAGAATCTACACACAAACAAAGGATTGCGCAAAGGCACATGGAGAGGTCAATGCTTGGTGTGACTCGTAATGACAAAATATGCAACTAAGAACTGTGTAGACGCACTGGAGTCACAGAAGTCATCACGCTCATAGCGCAGGACACCCTGCCAGACTTAGAGACATGAAATGGACGCACAAAATATTGGAATTGAGACCGAGGGCAGCTAAGCGCAGCAGAGGGAGATCACTGACAAGTTGGTCAGATGAAATTAAAAGGGCCGCTAACAACTGGTTGCAGATTACGGGAGATAGACAAAAAGTTAATTTTACAGGGAAGGCCTATGTCCAGCAGTAAACACAGAGGGCTGATTGATGACGATGATGAACAAAGGAAAAATTTGAGTAGTATTTTTAACTGATGTATAAGGAGTATTTTTTTGAACGCGATTTGTGAAATTAAGTTTCAATTACTTAATTTTTTGAATCTTAGTTTAATATATCATCAAATAATTTACGTGTCTTTATGGTATGTTATAAAACGCCTTGAATGGACGAAACAGTGAAATAGTAAGCTCAAGGCTGATCTTTGATCATTGTTACATCAGTATATAAAAACTACTTTATTTTTATATGATTCATATACCATTATATCATAACCTAGTTTACTTGAATCTACAAAGAACACAATAAAATTTCAGAGGATATCGAAGACGTATTTTACGTACTAATAGGTATAATATGATTTAACGCATGACACGACTAAATTAAAACTATTGAAAATTATGTGACATAACTGTAGGTTGACTTACGAGGCTGGTTTGAAAAGTCCGTGCAAAAATAAAAACTACTTATGTGTTTGGGATAAACCTTTTTTATTTTTCGATATAGTCTCCTTTTAGGCTTATACACTTCGTCCAACGATGTTCTAGTTTGTTGATCCCTTCCGAATAATAGGATTTGTCCAAGTCTGCAAAATATCCATTAATGTCTGCAATCACCTCCTCGTTTGAATAAAATCTTTGTCCCGCCAGCCATTTCTTCAAATTGGGGAACAAATAGTAGTCCGAGAGAGCCAAGTCTGCAGAATAGGGGGGATGTGAAACGAGTTAGAATCCTATTTCCATTAATTTTGAGACCACAACTGCTGAGGTGTGTGCTGGTGCGTTGTCGTGATGGAAAAGGACTTTCTTGTGGGCCAATCGCGGGCGTTTTTCTTGCAGCTCGGTTTTCAAACGGTCCAATAACGATGAATAATATTCACCTATAATAGTTTTACCCTTTTCCAGATAGTCGATGAGGATTATCCCTTGCGAATCCCAAAAGACAGTCGCCATAACCTTTCCGGCCGAAGGAACGGTCTTCGCCTTTTTTGGTGCAGATTCCCCCTTGGTAACCCATTGTTTAGATTGTTGTTTGGTCTCAGGAGTATAGTAATGTATCCATGTTTCATCCACAGTGACGAAACGACGCTTAAAGTCCTCCGGATTCTTCTGGAACAGCTGCAAACCATCCTTGCAACACTTTACACGATTCCGTTTTTGGTCAAGCGTGAGTAATCGCGGCACCCATCTTGCGGATAGCTTTCTCATGTCCAAATGTTTATGCAAAATATTATGTACCCGTTCAGTCGAGATGCCCACAGCACTAGCAATCTCACGCACCTTAACTCTTCTGTCATCCATCACCATATCATGGATTTGATCAATGATTTCTGGAGTCGTAACCTCCACAGGCCGTCCAGAACATTCAGCGTCACTTGTGCCCATATGGCTAGTCCGAAAATTTTGAAACCACTTATAAACTATTCTAATCGAAGGTGCAGAGTCACCATAATGTTTATCAAGCTTCTCTTTAGTCTCGTGAGGCGTTTTACCTTTCATAAAGAAATGTTTAATCACCACACGAAATTCTTTTTCGTCCATTTCTTGAAAATCACTCGACTTCCTTGATTCACACAAATGCCAAACACAAGGAAATAGACCAATATGGCTGAAACTTGGTGTGCGTTCATTCAAGAGATGCTACTAACTAAACATGACCTCGATACGCGCCGGTGGTGCCATCTCTCAGACTTTGCACGGACTTTTCAAACCAGCCTCGTACTTACTTTTTAATTCTCGTGCAGTTGCTTTTTTATTTTTACATTCTTCCTTGTTTTTTATTGTTCCCACTCGATATTATTTACTCTTACTTACATCAGATGTGGTTTACGAGCCTTTAAACTATACTGTAAGAAGCAAAACACTGAAATGTTGGGCTTTAAGCAAAGATTCTCATCTATGGAAGAAATTCAAGGAAACATATCTCCGACTAATAGTTATTAGCTTTTTGAATCGTGAGTTTTTTCGTTCTTACATTAAGATGTAAAAAATATCGTTACGTACTTATTAATTTTTTTGTGGTTAGGTTCTACTTTCTTGAATTGCGTTAAGTAACAGCAGAGTCGACGAAAGATACACAACTCTTCTTGAACACATATAAAAAATGCCATATCATGCTTGAAGAAAAAACAAATAAAATCAAAATTAAAAGAGGAATTAAACAAGGCGACTTAATATCCCTAAAGCTATTCACGTGGACTCTAGAAGACATGTTCAAATTGCTGAAGTGGGAAAATAAAGGAATACTAATGGACGATGAATGATTAAATCACTTAAGGTTCGCAGATGATGCCACTCTAATCGCCAACACAAAAGAAGAATTACAAGAAATGCTGATAGTCTCGAGAAATAGGTCTAAAAATAAACTTCACCAAGACCAAATATTTGAATAACGATAGTGAAGATAACAGCCAGGAACTATTAATAGAATTTGAAAGGATAAGAAAGATAGATAGAAGTATAATAAATAAACTCCAGGTAACCCAAAGAGCAATGGAGAAGAGAATGCTAAATATTAGACTCTAAGAGCGTATTCCTAACATCGAGATTCGAAGTGACAGTGACAGATGTAATATAACGAGTATGTATGCTAAGGTGGAATTGGCTTGGGCATATCGCAAGGACGAATGATAACAGATAGACACGCCATATGGTTGAATAGAGACCTAGAGATCATAAAAGATGCATAGGTAGACCACAGACAAAATGGACGGACTACATAAAAAAATTACCGGGACACGATTGAATGCAAAAACCAAACAACAGAGCTCATTGGAGACAACTCAGAGAGGATTATATCCGACTATGGATGGAATAAGCTAATGATGATGATGATAATGATTTTAATGTGTCTTTGTTGGGTTTTGGCGGTCCCCATTAAATTTATTTACTCTCATTTATATTAAACATGGCTTATCTCTACTATATATTGTATACTGTCTAAAAAACTGAAATGGGTGCAAAGCTGGTATTCTCAACTGTAGTGGAAATACGACGAATCTAATCTCGGACCAGCAAACCACAGTACTAGTTGCTATGTAGCTTTTAGCACAAAAATGACCCATGTAAATATTTTGTTGGCATTATTGCATTCCAGTTATGATAATATAACTATCCAACTGCAAAATTTATTAAATAAAAAGAAATCCACCAATATATAGACATGAAAAAGTATTATATCTCCTGAACTAAGCTATGCTTAATATTCCTTAAATTTTAGCTGGTGTATTTCATAATTTATTATCCACCGTATTTCATTATTGCAAATTAATTCTATTTAGGTAAAAAAAGGGTTTCGTAAAAGTTTTATTATACTTACTTTGCCAGCCTGTGAACTTAGATATACAGATTTTATATCTATTAATTGTATCCAGCGCTTTACTTCAGCAAAATTCGTATAAATATCCACTTCGACTTATACAAAGGAAAAGTGTGTTCGCCATCTGTCAAAACGCTTATATAAAATTGTCACCTGAAACTGAACACGCCATCTGATTGGCCCACAGGGCGCGTTCGGGTACTGCTCGGTGTCCCGAGAGGGCTCGAGTCTATCGGTGCCATCGACCTCATACGTAAGTCAGCCAACTCAAAAGTCGATGTCGTCATAATACCCTCACTACCAAACATGTGTTACCCTTATAACAGTAGATCCTGTATCATGGTTGAGAGCAGTTTTGGTCTTATTACAGTAAATGTATAGTAGTGAAACGATTTTCACATCGGAGCATTTATTTTTTTTTATTTCTTATCTATATGTACTCCGGGGTTCTTATAAGGATATTTATGAAAATTTATAGAAAATTACCTTTTAAAATTCTAAAAAACTTTTTTAAATTAGCCATTTTAAACACACACGGGATTAGCTATAGTGCTAAGGTTACGCTGTAGTTTGCCTAAGCTGTAGTCTAAGAAAACACTTCATATATCGACAAAGTGCAGAACAGTTTAAAAAATAATTTTAATTCTAAACAATTACAGCCAATTATAACAAATTGTATATTTCTATTTTACTATCAAAAAAATAAGACCATACTTTTTAAAATGCGTTATTATATTATCAGAGTTATACAGGATCTGTTTTTACTCATTATCACTATCCAGACCTACATGTAACGATACTTCACAATCATAAACATTAAAAATCAACAAGTGTGTGTTGATATTGTCGTTTCACCAAAAAATCACCCTCATTTGCTTGAGTCTACCAGCAAGTATTTGGCACCGTTTTTTTAAGTGTTTTTAAAATTACAATTTTAACTTTCTTTTTAGATTTGATTCAGCCTAATAACAAACAAATATACTGAAAATTTATATCAGACATTTAAATAGACACATACACATAGGTAAAGCCCCAAATTGAATAAACTCACAATATGGAAAAAATGTATATTTTATTATCACAGAGAATCAAGATCGCACGTCTGATCTTACAGAAAAAGTAAGCAAGTAGCGCTCTCTCTGTTCTTTAAGGGCTCTGAGATAATATCTGGGATCACCCCCAGCCTTATTTTTAAAGCCCCAATAACCTCTGGAAATGATATTGTCAGCTGTTGTGGTATGTCTATAAGACGGTTATTGGTATCAAAGTATATGAATGTAGAATTTCCTACGTATAGTAAAGTCGACGGCATATGACCTTTTCGGTCAGCGGGACTTCTGACCCGCACTTACCGCCTTAAACTAAACTACATTCAGTAAAGTACAGCAAAAACAAATATGATCCCGGGGGTCCTGGCTTGCCTCTTTTGAACGCAGTAAGACATCGCCATAAACAGTGAGAGGTAAGAGATATCACACGATATCAACTACAACAAAATCTCTACGCAAGCAGCCTTTCAATTTAAGTTTGCATATTGCGTATTTGAAAAAGAAATGTTTTTGTAGAAGGAATTATTTCATGCTGTCTTATTGTTTCTATGAATATTGGGTAAAATTTGAAACAATATATCATTTAATTTTTATAACACTTAAAAAAATATGCTGTGATTGCTGGTTCCTTCATAAAAACCCTGTGTGTCCCTCTCGTGCTTATATAACGTTATATAGTGTTCCTTCACAATTATAGATATATTTAATTGATTTTTCTATCTAGCTTGCACGGAGCATGATAGTGAGTATCGATAATATATAAAATAATTTCTGGCCCGGAATGTTTGCATAGTATGTCGCTTAATTATCAACTACAGATTTGTAAATTTTTATGATAAAAATAATAATTGTTAATTCTTCTTAGCGTTTAAGTTTGTTTTATAATTTTACTATGTAAACTTCTTGGCCAAAAAATGGTAAAACGTACTAAAAATATAAAATATGAATAAATATTGTCCTTTTAAGAATAAGCGTCTTTTGTACGAATATGTAATTATTGTAATTAAAGAATCGTATTTAGCACACGTGAGCGTTTGTTCACAAGAGCTCACATAGAAAATAAGATAATTTATGTAGTGGAAAAACTTTGCCAATAGTATATTAGTTTAATTTGCTATAGTCAATAACTCGTCAGGTACTTAATTAATCGCTAAGGAAAATATTGGATTTACAAAAGAATTATCCTTCAAAATGTTTACAGTTTATCTGTTTTAGGGTTCTTTAGATCACGAAAAAACAATTTATTTCTGTCGGTCGGTCTGCAGATTTGGCACCGCAATAAATCTCGAACAAACATTTAATACGCGTTAAGGTAGGGAGATAATATATAGTGTTTCAACAAGGCCGCCTTAGGGAAAAGAACGGGTGTCAATACCATTTCGAGTTTAAATACCATTACAGCATAGAGGCGGGATGAGTTAGAGGTAGCTTCGAATATACGAAATTAAGAAAATAGCATTCCTATGAGGATAACGTCACACCTAAAAAAGTCACTTTATAACTTGTATTTGCATAGAAAGTATTGGGCAAATAACTTTAAGATTTTTTGTGATGGGTTCAATTTGTCAATTTAATAAAACCATTAAACTGCTCACCGTATGTAATGTTTGCTCTACTTTGTCTTCTATCCGGATCTATGAAGTACATTTACCGGCTCTTTTGAAACCCATTTATTTAAAGTGGCCATTCTTGCCAGCTGGATTGAAACCGCCTTCTAATTGACATTATTTACAGTATGTACGGTAATATAAATAATACGTTTAGGTGCATTTATTATTTCAAACAATTTCATCCTAAGCTGGTTAAAAGTCGGAGCATTTATTTTTTACACAACACGCAAGCAGGTTGTATAAAAAGAATTAAAAATACTATCATTACTTCAGGACGTGTTTAAGTATTATTCATCAGAAAAAGGATTATCATTAAAGGAATGCGAAAAACTATACTAACGGCATATGAATGAAAATGGCAAAATTACCTACCAATTCGCCTAATTTTGCGAGAGCGAACACATAAATAATTATAATTTGCCTATCTTAAGATGCAATCAGTTACTATAATTTTGTAGCATTTTCCAAGTTTGGCCACGGCATTGTGGTCCAGCATTTTTAACTACTCGAGTTATTGTCTTGTACTAATTAAAATTATATTGACACTATTTTAGTTATTTCGTAACTTATGTATATAATTTGGTAAACTCTTAATTGGACAGCATTTTATAAAAATAAATTTTGTAAAAATAAATACTTACAAGGTAACGTTACTTAGTTCAAAATAAAAATCTTTTTTTTTGTTCATAGGGTGGTTCAATGCCGAACACGAGTAGCAGCGTTCCATTCCTTCTTAGCAGCAGTATGCAGTCCATAAGATCGAGGCGGCCCTCGGCCGCCCTGGGCGGTTCGCAGGGTGGCAGTAGCGGCCTTTTGCAGCAACTTGGATCCGGCATGGTAAGGCTTCCACCCACCCCCCCGCATCGCGGGGGCGGCCGGGCGGCGGCGGGTCTACCCCCGTCGCCCCCTGTCCGCAAGTGCCCGTCCATAACATTTAGCTGAGCCACCACCACCGGATCCACCATTTTTGACAGCCACGCCGTCGCCCCTGCCGCCCCAGTTGCTGGTAACGACTTCTTTCTGTCTCGACACTATCCGCTGTATGCCACTGGCTGCCGGGGGGGCGATTTACTGAGTATACCTTTGGATGGTGTCATCTTAAAAGTTAATCCTATTTAAAGAGTAGATTTCAAATTTTATGATGTGGAAGAAACAATTTTAGTTATTATCTCGTTCTTACTACTTATTCCAAAAGTAATAATCTACGCAAAAGGTTGTGCTCTGATAATTTGCCTACTATATCCAAGACCTTCATTGTTAGCAGCTTTATCAGTTTTTGAAAATATCAGGACCAGAAACAATAATTAGAATTATGGAATCCTTAAGCAAGTTCAATCTATAGCTTGAATAGCTCAGAAATACTTTGTTTTTACTTAAGTAAACGAAGAAGTTAAAAGGCTAGCGTATGGTCTTGCACAACTTTACTACTAATGATCGAAACCTAGTGAAATCCAGTATAAAAATAACTTATTATCTTTTCATTATATCCAAATTAAGAAAAATGGCAATGGGACTTTCTAGCCATTTCTTTTTGATATCAGTATTACTGCTTTTTTTTGACCTAACCAGCTTTTACAACTGTCCAAAAACTTCTATCTGTGAAATTTTACCGAAGTCGTAAAAATCGACGTGACACGTAGGTAAGCGACCAGAATATTATCGCATCATTTCAGAAGTTTTTATTAATTCAATAAATTAGAACTTTCTTCAGGCAGAAATTCATGTAGCTTTTATCTTTGGCCATGTCCATTTTGTTTGCTAAATGATGCGATGTCAATGTTGGATCCCAACTTAGCGCAGACTTGACTCGCAGGCATTATTAAAACATGGATTGCTTGGGTTCGGGACCGTTTTGTTTTTCTCATTTCTAGGGTTGATACAATCCTCATATCTCATTTTTCAATCTCTGTAAAGTTTTACCACTGTAGCCCACTCTTTTTACACGATCTACTCTTTTTGTAGTGGTACCAAACAAGTCATGCGAGAAATACTTTTAATTCTGATATACTTAATCTGGAGTCAGGCATTTTTAAAATAAGTAACAAAGTGTTTCTCCCCATCAGTTAAAAATGTAATAAGCATATCAGGTGCTAGTAAAGAAGTACATATGGCATACACAATATAAACATTATTACTATGTTTGTGTAATTAAGGAAACTGCAATAAAAACTAATGTTATTAAACTCTTAGCGATATCAATAAAACACTTAGTGAGACCTATTGCGTCAAAGATTTAAATATTTCACGAAAACACTTCTTTTTTGCAGCCTACACGTCTCACTACGTAAACAAAACATCTTCGGCAATTGCCTGACCAGTATGCTAATGGTCATCCTGGACGCATCTCTCCTCAGCCTGTAGTCATCCACTCCTGAATGAAGGCCTCTTCCAATCTTTTCCACGTCGTTCTGTTTAGGGTCGTTTGGATCCAATTTCCCCCCGCAATTTTCTGGATGTCATCGCGCCACCTTTTTGGAGGTCTTCCAATATTCCTTTTGGTTTGTCTTGGGCGCCAGTTTATCATTTTGCTGGTCCATCTTTCTGAGCTTTGACGAGCTATATGGCCAGCCCATTGCCATTTGAGTTGAGCTACTCTTCTGAGGACATCTGTCCCACACGTTCTTCTTCTAATTTCCTCGTTCTGTATCCTGCCTCTCAGGCTAATTCCGAGCATAGATCTCTCCATTGCTCGTTGTGTCATTTGAAGCTTGTCAGCGGTTTTTCGGGTGAGTGCCATCGTCTCGAGACCATACGTAAGGACCGGCAGAATACATGACTCGTATGTTTTACGTTTAAGATTTATTGGGATTTCTCTAGATTTAAGTACATACCCCAACTTGCCGAACGCAGCCCAACCTTGTCCTATTCTTCTAGTTATTTCGGAGCTTTGATTTTCTTTACCAAGTTGGTTTGGTTTCCGATGTTTACCTGAATATTTTCCACACTCATTATTTTTGTTTTATGTAGATTCATCTCGAGTCCGATGCTTAAGGATGCCTGATGCAATTCTTCCAGCATGCTCTGAATTTCCTCCGTTTTATCGCTTATAATCACTATATCGTCTGCGAATCGTAAATGGTTCAGACGCACACCATCTATATTTATGCCCCTGGATTGCCAATTTAAACTCTTAAACATGTCCTCTAAGGCTAGCGTGAAGAGTTTAGGGGAGATAGTATCGCCCTGACGTATGCCTCTGTTTACCAATATCTTATCTGTCTTTGTATCTTCGTCCAGTGTTATTTGGATGGTCGCGTTTTCGTATATGTGTTTGATGAGATTTGAATACCTGCTGTCTACTCTTGCGTTGTCTAAAGCTCTCAATATTGCCCAAGTTTCGAGTCGAAACCGAGACGAAGGTCTTTTTGTAATCTACAAATGCCAGGTGCAAAGGTATGTTATATTCTGTGGTCTTCTCTATTAGAGTGCGTACTGTCTGCCAGTGGTCAATCGTACTAAAACCTTTTCGGAAACCTACTTGTTCTACTGGTTGATACGAATCCATTTTTTGAGTTAATCCATTTGTTACTATTTTTGTTAGCAACTTGTATAAGTGTGACAGTAGACTAATAGGACGGTAGTTTTCTATGTCATTTCTATCTTCTTTTTTGTATAGCAAAATAACCTCGGCGTTGTTCCATGTTGTTGGAATTCTTTCTTCGGTTATGCATTTGTTGAGTCGGATTCGTACACTCTCTACTAGATATTCTCCTCCCATTTTTAACATTTCAGTGGTGATTTGATCTTCTCCTGGACATTTCTGAGATTTCATTTGGTTGAGCGCTGTTCTTAATTCATTGGTATCTGTTTCAGGAATTTCCTCGGATCCAATATTTTGAATTTTCCGTCTGTTGTACTGATGACCTTGGGACTTGGAACTGTAGAGATGCTTATAGAACTATGGCAACAATTTCCGTTCTACTATTAACTACGGTACCACTGTTGTTCTTCAATTTACTTAATTTCGTTCTTCCATTTGATAAGTGGGATTCTAAAACTTTGTTGTTTTTAATAGTATTCTTTACCAACTTTGTGTTGTATTCTCTTAAAACTTTTCGAATGTTCTTGTCTATTTCTCTATTTGTTGTCTTATAACGCTCAGCTTCCCTATATGTTTCTCTTCTCATTTTGATCAGATTTTTACTAGTTTGGCTAAACTTGCCGATGTTCTTTTGTTTAGCACATATTTGTTTTGTTGCTACTTGTATGCTACTTCTTATGGTTTTACTTAGATCTTCCATTTCCATGTCCTTCAATCTGTTAGTTTTACGTTTAATGTATCCTGAAATTTTTCTTTATTTTTTGATAGAGTTTCCACTGTAGGATATTTTTGTTTCTTTAGTATTAGTTTGTTTCTTTCGAATTTGATGTTTAGGTATATGGTTGCTCTAACCATTCGATGGTCGCAATTTGTATCGAACCGATTTAAAACGGTAACATCTTGACAGATTTCTTTTTTGTTAGTAATTATGTAGTCAATTTCATTTCTAATACTGTCATCGGGGCTACTCCAAGTCCATCTTCTCTTTTCAGGTTTTTTTGAAGAATGAATTCATACAGTAAAGTTGTTCATTTCTGCAATAGTCGACAAGCTTTCCACCTCTGGCATTTCTATCCCCCACTCCGAATTTGCCGATATTTATGGTATCTTGGTTTGTATTTTTGCCAATTTTAGCATTAAAATTTCCCATAATAATCACATATTTTGCATTTTCATTTGTTTTTGCTGTTGATAAATCTTCATATAGCTGTTCTACTGCTTCGTCGTCAGATGTGCTGGTTGGAGCATATACCTGTATCACTTGCATGTTATACCTCTTGTTGATTTGTATAGTAACGTAGATGACTCTATCTGATACGGCTGTCATTTTTATGATTTGATATTTCAACCGTTTATTCACCAATAGGGCGACTCCACCTTTGTGATCATTTGTTTCCGAATTATTCCGGTATAACAGATGACCTGACTTCAGATATGTAGCTTGTTCCCCTTTAAGTCTTGTGTTTCGCTCAATCCCAAGATGTCCCATTTTATGTGTCGGAGTTCCTCTTCTAATCTCTCCATGTGTTGTTGCGATCTTAATGTTCTTATGTTGTAAGTAGCAATCCAGAGTTTGTTATTTTTCCTTTGATAGTTTTGGTTTAGGTTTATCTTCGCCGAATTTTTGCCTCCCCCAGAATCCGCGAGGCTGACTGAAGTTTCAGTTCAAGATTCTGAGCCATTGGCTCTACTTGCCTGGGGTATTTCTGTTTTAGAATTCGACATTTCCATGTTTTGGAAGGTTTTAGCACTTAAAACGCCACGCTTGCTAGGCGGGTTGGCGAGTTGGATAGGATAAAATAGGAATGGGATAGTGAGGTGATTTGACAGGATTTAAGTTAGGTATGGACATAATTCTCCTCGGATAGGATGTTGGGGAGATCATGAGCTCACGTATGGCAGGTTTGCTAAACCTGTAGTAGATCTGTTTCTCATCGGGATCATGAGAAAGTATCCACCCGCTACCATACCTGGACGCATAATTGATTATAATCATTTGAGCAATAAAACTTTACAGCGATTTGCGCAAAGTGTGGATAAATTTTATGTCAAAGAACCTTGCTTCAAATTGCTTTGTCGGTATTTTTAAATAGAACACTCCATAAGTATAAGGAATAACCTTTGGTGATGAATAAAAATTCAGTTAATCACTAAACAAGTATTATTTGGATCTCGTAGGTATAGTGTTATAGAGCAAGAAATTACAACTTTTTGCATAAGAACCGTTCAGCCATGTATTGGTATACTCTATTAAATCGCTGGGGGTGCGTTCGAGACAGCGATCCTATGCGTAAGAGTAATTATTGTCGTTGGTGTTAGAGATAGAAGTAGATGAACCTAATGTATATATACGCCAATATCGCTTGTTTTTAACATCCTCTTTACTAACAGAAGACTACATTAAATTCAGGTATACTCGCATAATACACTCCTGGTGGAAAAGGGAAGAGGGAAACAACATTTTGGTCAAGTTTAGTCTCCAGTAACTTTAGAAAAATAAAATATATTAATCTTATTCTCAGACATTCATTGAAGTTACCACGTTCTTTTCAAATTTCCAAAAATAATTTATTTTTTACATATTCACATATATTTTTTTGAAAATAAAAACATTCTCTGTGAATTTTATCCACGTCCATGGATCTTTCCCTGCCATCTTCAGCAAGCTGATTGTCTCGTCAATAAAGCTCTCATGAACTTATAGGACCATTCCGAGAGAATACTGCCATCTGAACAATGTCAGATCTTAAAGGTAAAATGACAGATTAACAATAACCACCGAATCGCTACCAGACTGTTACCTATTCCGATGTATTTAATAATATCTCTTGTTTGTTGATATGTTACTATGACATCGACTCGGTGGATATTGGTACATGTAGGGTTCAAATCATACTTCGACGTTATTCGTTGCTTAATATTTATGTCTTTCTATAGTTACATTGGCTTTATCTTACCCTAGAGATTCTCTCCCTCCAGACCTTTTTTTAACCTCTGATTTCTGCAGTTTAGTCGTATCGATTTTATTTATTCTTATTTACTCCGTTCTGTGTATACGAGCATACCATCTTTCAATACCGTCATCAAAGAACATTCCACTCTTATTTTTTAGATATTTCCAATGATCGCCTAACCATATCCGTTTCAAGGTTTTTTTTTGGCTCTTTTCCATGATCCGTTTACTTTAATAACCATTTCATAGACTATATTTACGCTCTTTTTTATCTTCTTGACTTCGGAGTATTCGCTTCAGTCAATTAATCGTTTCCTTTGCGTGTGTTATTTTGTCAATCTTTCTGTGATTTGTTCCCGTTGTATCGAAGTCTATTTCTATGTAGGTATAATTAAATTAAAAGGCTGACAAGGATCACTAAAAGCTACAGATTGGAAGTAAACAACAACAAAACCAAAATATTGAACGAATGATAATCAACCTCAACATCTACTAGGGAATGAAATCGTAGATTCCTGTCAATACCTTGGGTCCCTAATTACCAATACCGGTCAGTGTTACTCAAAAACACGTAGAAGACTCTCAATTGCTCGGTCTGCAACTACAAAATTAGTCAAAATATGGAAAGACTCGAGCATAACACTTATGTTTTTGACTGCAACATATGCATCAGAAACATGGACGATTATGAAGGCTGATAGAAAAAAAAATGGCTGCATTTGAGATGTGGGTGTATCATCGAATTCTCAACATATCGAGAGTGGAATATCGAAATAATCAATTTATTTTACAAGAACTAAAAATTACTAAAAACTGGACTCACTTATAACCAGACATACTTGAGGTATCTCGGCCACCTCAGCAGAAGACATGAGCTGGAATCACTGGTTATACAGGGAAAGGTTGAAGACAAGCGCTGCAGGTAGATCACCTTTACGTTGGGTGGATCAGATGAAACAGTTAACCGGGAAGTCATTGCATGAAGCATCAAAGCATGCACGGAACCGAAAACAGTGGCAGCTGATAGTTCAATCCATTTATTGAGCACAAAGTCACCATACTCTCTCGAGAGTTTCTAATAAGGTTTTTGGGTTTGTAGCTATGCTGGATACAATTTTTGAGATTTCATTCCCCATTTTTTGTGTTCCTTTTTTAACTTTCAAGCCATATATTCCAAATCATCAGTTGATGTTGTTACATCCTATCATTAAAATCGGATATTACATTTTTTACAGTATAAAAATTATCTGTGAATTTGCTTTGTTGATCAGTTTGCAGCACAGTAGATAGTCAAAACCAATACAAAGTAAAAACCATTGATATGGATTCTCACAGAATAATTAGTGTTTCTTTTTCAATCGAAAAAGGGTATTCAAGTTATTTATTTCTTCGATTCTAAAAACATATCTTTGAAGTGATGCACTTATTGCCTTACAAAGTTTTTGAAATTAATTTTTAAGCAATCTGGATATATTAAACAGTAGGGCAATTCGGATAGTAACCTCCGTTTCAAACAACACAGCCAAAGGTACAGAAATTTTATTGTATGCAACTTAAAGCTACAGGTCTACACTATTTCTCAACATAGGCACCATTTGAATTTAAGCATTTATTTTACCGTTTGATTAGTTTTGATATACATTCTTCATAAAATTCTGCCCCCTGGGACCGCCGGCAATCTGTCACAACATCTTGCAGTTGTCCATCGTCATCAAAGACTTTGGATCTAAGCTATTTCATCATGTGCATGTACAGGTGAAAATCACTGAGAGCTAAATCTCGGCTGTAAGGCGCATACCCAAAAATGTCCCATTGGCACAAATCTTGTATCTGCTCAGCGGTGTGAGAGGGAGCATTGTCATGCAGAAATATGACACCGTTTGTACTGAATGGCTCTTCTTAGTTTTTTTTTTTTTTTTACGTTTTAAAGTAGACAGAGCAGAATTCCTTTCACATCCCAGAAAATAGTTACCATAACCGGGCTTTCTTTGGTTTCTTCGGTGAGCCAATGTGACCCCAAACCATTAACTACTGTTTCGTCTCAGCGGTTACGTATGAGATCTATGTCTCATCTCCGATCCCAATTATGTTTAGAAATGATTCTTTTCCTGCGTGATAACTTAAAAGAAAGTCTAATGCCGCACCCATTGGTTGTGTTAGATGGTTCTCGGAAAGAGCTTTTAGTACAGCACATAGTTCACAAGGAACTAGTGACAATTTTTTTGCCAATAGAAATCTTATAACAGGACGCACTTCACATTTGGCGGAATTTTCTATTGCAGCACTCATTTTCAACAACTATAACATTCGAACAAACATACGACCTATCTTCTAGCCCTGCTATATGCTCAATGAACTACTACACCTGTTGCCACAGTGATGGCTGCGTTCCTCCACGAATACTGAGTAGATAGTGGACAAATGTAAAAAATTTTTTAAACAATTTGTCTCTTCTTCGATAGAACACCCACCTGAACTAACAAAGATAATGTTAAAAAAATAAAGCTTTAAACAAACTAAACTAAAATAATAGTTTACTGCCTGAATTCTTTACAGGAAGGAAATTAAGAATGAAAATGCAACTTTTTGGTTCCGCTGGGATAATCGCACACATGCCTATAATTTTTGAAAATTGGAATTCGTTTGTCAACCCACAAATTGCTGAAAATTTCATTATTAAGTTACGGGAGACTAAATTTGACCAAAATTTTATTTGTCCCTTCTTTATTTTGAATAGGAGTGCATTTTACAGACTCTTCGAGGTTCTTCCTGTTTCAATTCCATCTATTAGAATCTCGAACGCAACCCAAAAAAACTGTTAAGTTGCGCCTTTGCAGATCGACAAACAACTACGTTTTATCGTTGTAAGTTACTGTTTAAATGTACTTGTTGCAAGTATTTACAGTGCTTTTTTCTTTCTCGCTTACATATTAACTATTTAACATACGTAAACCACTAATTGTCTAAAGCTTCTTAATTTAATTAAAAAAAAACACTACATTAATAGAATACGCCATTAATACTCAAAATGATTCCAACAATTTCTGAAAACCTTTACATAAGTTAACAAGATCGTACATTTTCAAAAACTTATTTTCTCTTGACGTCCCAAGCAGAAATTTTACGATGTACCAACGACAGAAGTAAGGGCTGAAGTCGGCATTCATCATAAAGTCAATCTTTGATGAATATCGACTTCAGCCCCTACTTCTGTCGTTGGTACTTGACCATATTATTCGTACCAAAATGATAAATCATTTTTGAGTAGGATTGCAGTCATAGATCTCAAAAATTCGTTGTACCGAATCGTGGGTACATGTTCTCGATCGCCTTGCCTAAGTTTGACTAAAAGTAAACCGAGTTTCTTTAAACTTCTGCAATTATTTTTTATGCAATTGAACTTTATTTGCGTGGGATCAGTGATATTGAACACATAATTTTTTCAAGCACAATAATCACAGTATGATCGTTTTTATGAAATTCTAACATACAAAAGGTACTCTCCGCTCCAGTGATATATTTCATTGTAAGTAAATTGGCAAGAACTGAAGTTATACTTTGATCTTCCACCTTGCCTTACCCGCTCATCGCACAATAAACTAAACAAAATTGAACTTAGAACACTCTGGATAAATATTTTATTTTGCTGATGCATAAAAATTCTTGATGACAAAACTGTTATTGTTATATTAATTATTACCACAGATGACCTTGTTCCGACATATAGACGACGTTGTACCAACATCGGTCAATGACGCAAAAAGAAGATGAGGTAGTTTTAAATCATCACACACCTAAAACAACATTGATTGCCTTTGGTGTTATGGTCAGTCAATAAGTTTTTAAAGCGGAAATGAAATAAGATGAATTAATGAGTCGAAATACATTTATTCTTCAGTATAATCTCCCTTAGGCTTAATACATTTTTTTCAGCGATTTTTCAGCTCCTTTACCCCATCCCTGAAGTTGTTTTGTTGAAGACCTTCAAAATACCCATCTACGGATGTGATTACCTCATCATTTGTTGAAAAACGTAGCAACCTTTTGAGGTTGGGAACAGGTGGAAGTCAGGCGGAACCAGATCTGGCCAATAGAGTGGATATCCTAACAATTCGTACTTTATTCCAAACAGTTTAGCCATTGCCAAAGCAGCTCTGTAGCAAGTGCAGTGTCATGATGAAAGATGATTTTTTCTTCTGCAAACCTGGCCTCTTCTCACAAATTTTCTTATCCAGCTAGTTCAAAAGGTTGCAATAATACTCTCCTGAGATTGTTTTATCGGTTTAAATAAACAAAATTCCTTTTGCATCCCAAAAAACTGATACCATAATTTTTTGGACGACTTTGACCACTTTGGCTGCTTTGGAGCTGCAAGATCATACTGGTAAATCTAAATCTCATCCATAGTTACAAATCGATGCACAAAATTAGTTTTATTCTTTGTGAAACGAGCCAAATATTGTTTAGAAGGTTTTTCTTGAGTGCGTTTTTGTTCCGATGTTAGCAAATGCGGCACCCATCTTATGAATAGCTTTCTCATGCCCAAAATATTAGCTAAGATCTCACGTACTGATCCATGTGAGATGCCTATAACCTCAGCTAAATCAACCACGGTTAATTATCGGTCTTCCATTACCATATCTTGTACTTACACAACAGTTTTTTTTTCAGTTGTAGCAGTTTTTGGACGTCCTAAACGTGGATAACACAGCCCCACAAAAAAAAAAGTGGGGTATACTTTTGATGCGATATATCAGATCCGTAGTATTTTTGCCCGCTGATCACGAATCTGACGTCAGAATATCGCCATCACATCTCAATTTTTTTCTAACCTCAAAAAATAGGTAAAAATTAGTAAAAATTAAGAAAAATATACTCCTAAAAAATTGATTCAAGCTTTTTCATGAATGCAAAGATGTATTAATATGTATTCGGACACGCTAAGCTAATATTCATCGGTTGGATTAAGCCATACAGTTCTGTTTTCTTTCTAACCTCAATAAATCAGACAGATATAGTGCTTCTCGAATGCAAAAACGAATTCAAATTAAAATTCAACCGATTCTTAACAAATTTGGTACACGGGGGTTTTTTGGGTTGCTGATCATGAATCTGAGGTCGGATTTGTAAAATTCAAAATGGCGGATCCAAGATGGCGGACAAAATTTTTGAAAACCAACCGATTCCTACCAAATTTGGTATACAGTTGGGGAATCCTCAAACCTGATACTCTTAAACCCTAAACCCTGAAACCTTAGACTCCCACACCCTGTAACCTCAAAAAATAGACCTCAATAACCCTGTAACTTTAAAAATGAGACCCAATAAACTCAAAACCAGGACTTTTAAACCATATACTCTCAAATAGTAGACCCTTAAGCCCTAGAATTGCGAAGGTTAGACCCGCGCCTAACTTTCCTTTTTTTGGCTGTATCTTGTTCTTTTTTCCGCGAATGACCTATTCAAAGGCTTTCTGCCCAAACGCTTTTGAAGACTTGTTTCTCTTTTTAGCGACCAGCTTCGTCCTTGATACCGATTTTCTATGATTTTCAGTTCTTGGTGAAAACGTTCCCCTTGCTCCTCACTGTAGTCACCAAGATTATCTGGGAAATCATCGATTTGGGAGTCCAGGAAATGTAATTTTAGATTCATTAAGCAACCTAATGTTTGAAAAATTTTTACTATTTTCTCGACTATTTCTTTGTACTTAGGACTTTTATTATTTCCCAAAAAGTTTGTTGCGACTTCTTTAAAACTAAGCCAAGCAGCTTTTTCAACTTTATTCATTTTAGTAACAAATAATGAATCTTGAAACAATTTTCTTATTTGTGGCCCGTCAAATACGCCTGCCTTAATTTTAGCTTCAGAAAATTTCGGAAATTTTTTATGCAAATATTTGAAACATAGGCCGTTTGTATCTAATGCTCTCGTGAATTGCTTCATAAGTCCAAGCTTAATGTGAAGCGGGGGAATAAGAACTTTTCCTGGATCTACCAATGGTGGAAACAATACATTATTTTCACCAGGAGTGAACGATTCTCTTGTTGGCTAAATTTTTTTCTTATAATGACGTTCCCTGTCTCTGCTATTCCACAGACATAACAGGGATAAAGTGTAAACCCTGACTGTTGGCCAAGCAATATTGTTACAATTTTCAGATCTCCACAAATTTTCCAGTTATGATCAGCATATTTTATTTTTATCAAAAGCTGCTTCATTTTTTCATGTTGCTCTTCCATAACTGTGGAATGAGCAATCAGAATGGGAGCGTAAACGTTGGTATTATGCAGCAAAACTGCCTTAATGCTCCGTTTAGAAGAATCAATGAACAGTCTCCATTCTTCAGGATCGTATGAGTTATTTTGAAATTCATCCATTAGACCTTTTACATCAGTACAATATGAAAGTGACAATTCCTCGTCCAGTGAAAGATTTTCGAAATTCTTCATCTCCGTTTCTATAATAAGAAATCGTAGCTTCTGGCTTAAGTAAATGTCTTTTCTTTAAAAAGGAAGCAAGATGCTCTGAACCATCTTAGGATAAGCCTAAATCTCTGACTAAATCACTAATTTCTGACTGTGATACGAGTATTGGTTCTGGTTTACGGTTGTATGATAGAAATTCTTTATCTATGTCACTAGTATATGATAGGTTGTCACTAGAACATCCATTAGTAACAGTGTTTGAATCTTTTTCGACAGTCTCAATGTTTTCGGCATGAACTGATAAGGTGAAATCATTTGTTTCCATAACATCAGCATCAAGTGGTTCAGAAGGCGGAATTAGTTTAGTTGGTCTTGTTACTGTCGAAACATCGTTATAAGTAATAGTGCTTTTATTTTTTCGGTTATGCCTAGATACAACATTCATACAAAAGTAGCAATCATTTTCACTGTATGGTCTATTCCATATTGCTGGTCTGGAATATTTAATCGCCTTCTTATTGATGTACAACATTATTTTGCAAGAACTGCAAATGATGTGGGGAACCCAATCTGTATCCTGGTGCTGTATTTCAATGTTAAAACAATCCTTATATAAGGTTTTAATCTTATCCGTTATCGGTGACTCCATTTTACTCAATACGTGTTGACAGCAAATATAACAAAATGAATCACTGTTTTTTTATCGCACTTATGAAAAGTCCTTGTACCGTGAGACCGTTTTCTTGTAGCATTATACTCTACATGAGCCAAGTCACCTACACATGAAGAGCTACGGTCGCTGGATGACGACGGCTGCGGGCCCGCTTTCCCACCCTGACCAACCGCCGATACTGGGTTTCCGAGTCCCTGCATCGTAATTCTCTTTCTTCTACCTGCCATGACGGCATCTAAGCAGTTATCCAGGGACTCTGCCGGCTAGTGGAGTAACACCGTTGCCCACCGTCACCACGTGGAGGTGCCCTGGATGCAGGTAGAAGAATAAAAATCGACCGATGAATTTTCTCGGCGTTCAAAATGGCGCGAAAACATCTGCCATCTTGAATTTTGCAAATCCAACCTCAGATTCGTGATCAGCGACCCAAAAAATCCCCGTGTACCAAATTTGGTAAGGATCGGTTGAATTTTAATTTGAATTCGTTTTTGCATTCGAGAAGCACTATATCTGTCTGATTTATTGAGGTTAGAAAGAAAACAGAACTGTATGGCTCAATCCAACCGATGAATATTAGCTTAGCGTGTCCGAACACATATTAATACATCTTTGGATTCATGAAAAAGCTTGAATCAATTTTTTAGGAGTATATTTTTCTTAATTTTTACTAATTTTTACCTATTTTCTGAGGTTAGAAAAAAATTGAGATGTGATGGCGATATTCTGACGTCAGATTCGTGATCAGCGGGCAAAAATACTACGGATCTGATATATCGCATCAAAAGTATACCCCACTTTTTTTTCTGTGGGGCTGTGTAATCATTGGCGCTTCTACGACCACGTTTAAACTGGAGTCAATCTATGAACAGTTGAAAATGAAGGAGCAGACTCCTTTAACTCATTCTTCCACTCACTTTTCATGGATTTCAGTTGCTGATAAACCTTCTAAAACAAAGAATTTAATCTCTGCACGTTATTCGATTTTGTCCATTTTTGAAAAATACTCAAACACGTCCACTTTAACTAGGTGATAAACAATGAATAACTTGACAGATCGACATGGAATTTAGGGTGAGTTCATATGACAGATGAAGCTTCAAAATGGTGTTCATTATTTGATTTAAGTGATGCTCCGTAGGTATCGCTTTCAAAACTTATTGACTGATCTGATAAACGACGTTGAACCGGCATCAGTTTTGGAAAATATTTGTGTACCCACTTTAGCTAAAGCTCACATCCGACAGATATATGTTAATTTAGTATATACGTGACAGCTTTAAGAATAAATAATTTCTAATTATAATTTAAATCAAATGCGACGTTCAAGATAGTGCAGAATTAATTGTAGTAGCAAAATTTGTAAAATTTCTGCTTGGAATGATGGTCACAGTTTTTAAAAAAAGGGTTTAGCTTTTATAAATATAATAACTTTTATCACCTCTTTATAACTTAATGTCGCTATCTCGCGTGACTCAGTTTCTCTAATTTCCGATTTAATTCGCCGTCCATTTTGATATTTTGCGGGAAAAAACGAAGCGGGAAATGTACAGGGAACGTGTTATTTATTTTATTTATTTACTTTTCCCTTTTTAAATAAAACCCTTTTGAAACTTTAACCTCGAAGTTTTTTTTCCAAAACAATTTCAAATAAGATCTATAGCAATTAAAAAGAATAAAGTTTATATTACACAGCCCCACAAAAAAAAAAGTGGGGTATACTTTTGATGCGATATATCAGATCCGTAGTATTTTTGCCCGCTGATCACGAATCTGACGTCAGAATATCGCCATCACATCTCAATTTTTTTCTAACCTCAAAAAATAGGTAAAAATTAGTAAAAATTAAGTAAAATATACTCCTAAAAAATTGATTCAAGCTTTTTCATGAATCCAAAGATGTATTAATATGTATTCGGACACGCTAAGCTAATATTCATCGGTTGGATTGAGCCATACAGTTCTGTTTTCTTTCTAACCTCAATAAATCAGACAGATATAGTGCTTCTCGAATGCAAAAACGAATTCAAATTAAAATTCAACCGATCCTTACCAAATTTGGTACACGGGATTTTTTGGGTCGCTGATCACGAATCTGAGGTTTGATTTGCAAAATTCAAGATGGCAGATGTTTTCGCGCCATTTTGAACGCCGAGAAAATTCATCGGTCGATTTTTATTCTTCTACCTGCATCCAGGGCACCTCCACGTGGTGACGGTGGGCAACGGTGTTACTCCACTAGCCGGCAGAGTATAATGCTACAAGAAAACGGTCTCACGGTACAAGGACTTTTCATAAGTGCGATAAAAACAGTGATTCATTTTGTTATATTTGCTGTCAACACGTATTGAGTAAAATGGGGTCACCGATAACGGATAAGATTAAAACCTTATATAAGGATTGTTTTAACATTGAAATACAGCACCAGGATACAGATTGGGTTCCCCACATCATTTGCAGTTCTTGCAAAATAATGTTGTACATCAATAAGAAGGCGATTAAATATTCCAGACCAGCAATATGGAATAGACCATACAGTGAAAATGATTGCTACTTTTGTATGAATGTTGTATCTAGGCATAACCGAAAAAATAAAAGCACTATTACTTATAACGATGTTTCGACAGTAACAAGACCAACTAAACTAATTCCGCCTCCTGAACCACTTGATGCTGATGTTATGGAAACAAATGATTTCACCTTATCAGTTCATGCCGAAAACATTGAGACTGTCGAAAAAGATTTAAACACTGTTACTAATGAATGTTCTAGTGACAACCTATCATATACTAGTGACACAGATAAAGAATTTCTACCATACAACCGTAAACCAGAACCAATACTCGTATCACAGTCAGAACTTAGTGATCTAGTCAGAGATTTAGGCTTATCCAAAGATAGTTCAGAGCATCTTGCTTCCTTTTTAAAGAAAAGACATTTACTTAAGCCAGAAGCTACGATTTCTTATTATAAAAACAGAGATGAAGAATTTCGAAAATATTTCACAATGGACGAGGAATTGTCACTTTCATATTGTACCGATGTAAAAGGTCTAATGGATGAATTTCAAAATAACTCATACGATCCTGAAGAATGGAGACTGTTCATTGATTCTTCTAAACGGAGCATTAAGGCAGTTTTGCTGCATAATACCAACGTTTACGCTCCCATTCCGATTACTGATTCCACAGTTATGGAAGAGCAATATGAAAAAATGAAGCAGCTTTTGATAAAAATAAAATATGCTGATCATAACTGGAAAATTTGTGGAGATCTGAAAATTGTAATAATATTGCTTGGCCAACAGTCAGGGTTTACACTTTATCCCTGTTATAAATGTCTGTGGAATAGCAGAGACAGGGAACGTCATTATAAGAAAAAAATTTGGCCAACAAGAAAATCGTTCACTCCTGGTGAAAAACCTTCGCAATTCTAGGGTTTAAGGATCTACTATTTGAGAGTATATGGTTTAAAAGTCCTGGTTTTGAGTTTATTGGGTCTCATTTTTTAAAGTTACAGGGTTATTGAGGTCTATTTTTTGAGGTTACAAGGTGTGGGAATCTAAGGTTTAAGGGTTAGGGTTTAAGAGTATCAGGTTTGAGGATTCCCCAACTGTATACCAAATTTGGTAGGAATCGGTTGGTTTTCAAAAATTTTGACCGCCATCTTGGATCCGCCATTTTGAATTTTGCAAATCCGACCTCAGATTCATGATCAGCAACCCAAAAAACCCCCGTGTACCAAATTTGGTAAGAATCGGTTGAATTTTAATTTGAATTCGTTTTTGCATTCGAGAAGCACTATATCTGTCTGATTTATTGAGGTTAGAAAAAAACAGAACTGTATGGCTTAATCCAACCGATGAATATTAGCTTAGCGTGTCCGAATACATATTAATACATCTTTGGATTCATGAAAAAGCTTGAATCAATTTTTTAGGAGTATATTTTTCTTAATTTTTACTAATTTTTACCTATTTTTTGAGGTTAGAAAAAAATTGAGATGTGATGGCGATATTCTGACATCAGATTCGTGATCAGCGGGCAAAAATACTACGGATCTGATATATCGCATCAAAAGTATATCCCACTTTTTTTTTTGTAAACCTAGAGTATAAGCCAAACAATAAACTTATAATAATCAAAATAATACAATATATACAATTTTTTATTTTATTTGTTTCTTTGCGGAAGGTTTCCCTCCTATTTCGTTTGATGATTTCTTATAAACCATAATAGACCAAGAGGGCGACCCGAAATTCTGACCTGGCGACTAACCGTCTGCCTAGTTATTCATTCTATCGGGCGAGTCGAGTAAAAGCCTTTGACGTTTATTTTGCGGTACCCGTACCCTGGAATGCCCAGATAAGGCCAAAAATTTTCCATCCAAAAATGGACTGTCGTGTAACCACTTGAATCAAGTGCCGTAACATTTGTTGACACTAAAAAGTCGAGTGCCCCAAGGAACAGACGCCGCCGAGACCGGACCCAGCTTTAGGGCCCAACAAACGTCGATCCAACCTTATAAAATCATATAAAATCAATAAATTTAGTTAGCTCTTGTTAAAATAAGAGGAAACCTGCAATAGACAGACGCCGCGAATACTGGAGGATGAAGCTGGACCCGCTTTTTTTTTCCAGCCAAAAGCAGTCATTTTTGTCGGTTTCGAGAGGTCTAGCTTCGTTCTCCGGTATTAGCGGCGTCTGCCTTTTGCAGGTTTCCTCTTATTTTATCAAGAACAAACTAAATTTACTGATTTTGTATGGTCTATTTTTGGATCAACGTTTTCTGGGCCATAAAGCTGGATCCGGTCTCGGCAGCCTTTTGGAGCGCTCGACTTTTTAGTGTCTACAAATGTTATAGTATTTGATCCAAGTGGTTAAACGACAGTAGTAGCATTTTGAGCCTTATCTTATTTTAGCAGTTTTAATAAAATATGGCGCATTGGTATAACAATTAAAAATAAACGAAAAAATTGTATTCTTAGAAGTTACCAAAGTATTCTTCGTATTTGCTGAGCCATCCCAGGACGCGTTTCGCCGTATCACGGCTCATCAGCTGGGCTAGGTTCAACAAATACGAGAACACACTTTTAGTCCTTTATCCAAGTAACTAACGGAAAACTATAACAAATAGATGCTTTTACTGCACTCTACCGGCGACTTACTAAGTCGATTCAAGCAGAGCGGCCAGCACGGCTGGCAACTTATTTGCAGAAGCGCACCTTTCTCGAGCTTACTGCTTGAAGGCATAGATTTTTTTTTTTTTCGTTTATTTTTAATTGTTATACCAATGCGCCATCTATGCCTTCGAGCAGTAAGCTTGAGAAAGGTGCGCTTCTGCAAATAAGTTGCCAGCCGTGCTTGAATCGACTTAGTAAGTCGCCGGTAGAGTGCAGTAAAAGCATCTATTTGTTATAGTTTTCCGTTAATAAAATATGTCTTGTGGGACCGAAAATATTACTATATCATTGCATAATCCCTTATATTTGAGAAATAAAGCAATTCCGAACCCACCTCTTAATTTCCCTCTATTTTTTTTGTGACTTTTTGAAACACCCATTTTAAATTCGCTTACTAATTTTCAACTATTAAAGAAAGCAATTTTAAAATTAATTTTTTGAGTATTCATAAACTTAAAGAGTATTTTCTCATCGGCGCAACATAACAATACCCCATGATTTCACCAACACGCAAGAACACCACGCTTTTTACAATATCATTCAATTCGCCAAAAAAGTAGAGATAACATTTTTTTTAATTCTTAGTAAAACATTTAGAAGTATTCAAGAGACGATTCAGTTTTGATTTAAAATATGATTAGTATGAAATAAGTTGGAATACTGACGATAAAGCTTATCACTGGTTTTTTATCATAAGACTCTACTAAAAACTATTTCGACAACACACTACTTCCGATGATGTTGAATACCGAAGCACATATCTGCAAATGAGGATAAACCGGCAACGCCTTCGACCTGCACTATCAGGGCGGCAGTAAAAGGACACCGATTTTATTCTCGTACTGTCAAAAGCATAATCCCGTTCAGTTTCAATGAGGTGCGCTTTTCAAGTTTTAGTCAATTTTATATTATTTCTTTGATTCTATTATTTATTATAAAGCAAATATTTATCGTTCTTTAGAAATATAAAGAAAAGAAAAGATTTATGTTGGCTTAGCGAACCAAGACCGTCAAGTAAGTGTTCCGCTTTTGCACTAACAGTACGGGTGTCTCAAGTTATAGACTTGGAATCACCAAACACCATCACCATATCAGAGCTCATCAGACAGCCTAAGCGAGGAAGCAAATCGCAAAAACACGGTAATGGCAGGAGAGATTTATGAAACATACACTGAAGAGTGCCAGTAGCTAACCAACTTCAGCGCCATCGTCACTCTGACAAATTGAGTAACAAGACACATTAGGAAATGTGATTTTTTGAAACTTTATTATAAGCGAAAAGTGTACTAATACCGCCATCACTGAATAAATAGCAGTAACTGTAAAAATAGAGTACTAATACCATTATTGGATAATCAGCGAGAACTCTAAAAACACATATCAATAAGAACAAAGAACACTGCTTACCCTGGTATAGATATACCTTTAGTACTTCATCAAATCTTCGCGATTTTGCAATTCTCGGAAGGTTCGCACTTCCGATTTCACCAGCGGGTCGTGTAACTCGTAGCCAAAAGAACTTTAAACAAAGTACATATTTGTCGTCTCTGCGAAATATGAAAACATATTCTGCACTTGTTTCAAAAGTATGGACTGTCGGAAACATAATTTTTTTTTTTGATTCCATCTGTCGCCCTCCCGCATTTAAAACCTAGCTACGCTACTGTTTACACTTATTGTTTAATGGACTATTAAATCCTCCCAAGATACTTCCATTGTTAAAAATGCAGTCACTAATCTTACAAATTAAAAACACTAGCAGAAGGGAATCGTTTATTTCTGCACATAGCCAGCAACCCTCTGGATGTAACCCTGACTTCCTAGTAAATTTCACGGACTGTTTCGATTCATCCAATATGCTATAGAAGATCAACGATAGAGTATAGCGTCAGGTAATATGAACCAGAAGCTTCACGGACTTGCTCATAGAAGAAATCATGGTTTTTGGGATTAGACTACGTGCAATTGACATGATATTCTGATGATTCGGTACCGACTGCGTAGAGATCTTTAATATTTAAGATTTAAACTACTGGGTGAGTCTACGTTATGTAACCATAGATAAAACATCGAAAGCACTCTAATTCGACACAGTTTATTCTCAAAAATCATAATTTCTCATTTATTGCAATCTCTACGTAACTGCAATCTATAATTTATAAAATGATATCTCTACTTCCATTTGGATTATGTTTATCATTATTCATATTATGTAGATATGTTTTATTTATAGAGAGAAATATATAAAACTTTTTTTATATCTCAATGTTATTAAATAGCATGTACTCTTATTTTATTATGAAATTTTTGGTGTAATGATATTGTGTTTGATTATGTTCTGTAGCAACAGTGTATTTTTATTTTAACTTTTAGCACTGCTTAACCCATCTTTAAAATTTTTCCATCTTTCTCCCTGTTTCAGTACCAACTGTTCGGTGGACGTCAATAAATGGACTTCCGTCTTACCTACCCGTCTTACCAACCGTCTTACCGGACCTATCAGCAGCCCTACCAGTCTTACCAGTTTTCCTCCTAATAATCGCACCCCTTGGCAGAATGCTCTCGATGTTGTCAAGCATAAAAATCGCTCGATTTTTTCGATTTTTGTACCCCCCTTTTCACGAAGATGCAAGGCAATCCGAACGACAATCAGTTGGACATGTGGCAACGCTGTGTGTTTGTTTTTATGTATTTTTCGATGTGTAGGTTTTTGTGTCTTAAAGTTAGATAGGTAAGAAGGGTAAGAAATACAAGAACAATTTTTGTACCTAACATAAATGCAACTGAAAAGAATTAAATTTTTAATTATTATTTTTTACTCTAATATTTTTGTTATTCCAGATATTATATACTTTTGGAAAATTGTAGACGTAAGGTAGTAAAACACTATTTTCAACATTAGAATCTCACAAACAATAAGAAATGAAAGTTAAATACGAGAAACGTTAGGCAATTTCAGACTAATTTTACATCTGGGAATTTGAAAAAAATCCTTAAATTTTTGGAGATAACTAAATATATATATATATATATATATATATATATATATATATATATATATATATATATATATATTTATATATATATATATATATATATATATATATATATATATATATATTTATATATATATATATATATATATATATATATATATATATATATATATATATATATACAGGTTGTTATGAAAATCGATTAATATATTCAAACTGGTATATTTCTGTATGATAAGCAACAGTAGAAAAATGTTGATAAATAAAGAATAAACATATAAAAACTAACTTAGAAAGGTCTCAAATTTTGAATCGCCGCTCCTGTCTATCTGACGGTGAGTTGAAAACTATTTACTGCTACCTATTTACTATTTGCAATTAGTTTACTATTAGTGTTCCGTACGGATTACTTATGGGATCACTCAGGGATCCATCAGTCTGTCCGTCTGTCACACACCCGATTTTCTCAGAAACTATTTGACCTAAAAAGTTGAAATTTGGCACAAATATAGGAATTGATAGCCAAATCACAACCGTGTAGTTTTGAAGGTTCAATTTTTGATTTAAGGGGTTAGTTTTAGGGGGTGAAAAAAAAATTTTACTAGATCATCGAGGGGTGTTAAATGAAAACCTTTGCTCTGTATTATTTTAAAAAAAATTTCCAAAATCGTTGTCCTCCCACCCTATTTCGAAAAGTACTGATCAAAAAATTTTTAAAAAACTATGGAATAATCCAAATAATGTGTAGATTAAGCGAAAATTATCGCGAGTGCATTATGTTTTTCGCATATAAAACAAAACATGAAAACTCTGTTCCACGACACAACGATGGCCGCGCGTCGCTACTGTATCAAGACAAAACAATTTTATTTTATTTGTTTATAATTAAACAAATATTTAGATAGTAAATATTTGTTTTACACTTTTATTACTAATTTCTATATTGAGCTAGACTGATTGACTATGAGGTAGCTAAGATGCTATAACTATTATACGTTATTGACTAAGAAAAAAAGGTGAAAATATATATTGGGTCTTAAGATATATACATGTCAGGGATCTAATTAACTTAGCCTAGGTAAAGATTTTATCTTATTTTAAAAGCAATCACAGTGTGGAACACTAATTGAGCAGCAACTCCATATTGCACGTGACCCGATTTATTATTGGTAGCATGCTTCTAAAAGTAACAAACCACTTGTTTCTTCCTAACAGTTGATAACAATGCCTTAAACGCAACACATATAGGGTCAAATTTCACCTCAGGAATCAATGTTTATGTTTAATTAAATAAACTGTTATAAAAACTATTCGTCACTAATATTCAGCAACATCAACACATTAGTTAGAATAAATTTTTAAATTACCAATTTGTAATATTTCACAAAAAAGAATTTATCTTTGGAAAACATTTTCAGACCTAAACGTATGAGAAGTCTTTAGTGATCGGTGTCATAGCTGTATGTCGTCTTTCTTCAATTCACTTTTACAACTCTCGAATTCTCTTATTCAGACATCCCACTGTACATCTCATTTGCATTATTTTTAAAATTACGCAGCATTTATAAAATTTTAAACAATATTATATTTTGGAAAAAACTGGTATTAGGTGAGTACAGGGTGTTTTGAAAATCATTTATTATATTTAAATAGGTGATGCTTTGGGTTAAGTGAAGAAATGCTCAATATATTTTTTTTCAATTTGTACCTTTTTAAAATCGTGGGAATGTCCTTGGTAAATACCAGCCCCTGTGGGACAACTTTGTTTACTTTATTGTCAAATACTCACCTTTTTTTAGTAACATAATATTTGATTAAAGAATGTTTTCTTAAGAGCATTGGTTTTATAGAAAAAAACTAACAAAAAATGTTGCTAAATAAGACTCTTGTAGCACAATAGTTTTTTCTTCTATGTTTTCTAAATTTTAAAAAATCTGAAATTACGAAATATAGATTTTTGCCTTCTCCAATAAAAAAACCAAACCTGATCCATACAATACGTTGTTACAGTAAACTGCATTTAAGTTCTCAATGACACATATCCTTCTTCAGTTAAAAAAATATGTTGTTTTACAGAACACACGAATGTGTTAAACAAGCTAATTAAAGCCAAAACACGATATTAAAAACTCATAATTTGAAATAATGATGTTTCTGTAATCAAAAAGTCAAAATAATATTCAATATAATACCAAAACAAAAGTTCATATAATTGTACGTTTAAGTTCTAAAATACGAACTAGATGAAGGTACTAACTAATATTTAAACTGTGAGCAATGTATGGATTTTGGACAGACGGTCGCCCAGCATACAATTAAGCCTGTGAGAGGGATGCGAAATTGTTTATTAACTATTTTCTTTATCAGTAACACGATATTATATTTTTTTGAAAGAATGTTGCAATGAAAAAAGTGACACAATGTTTTTAACAGAATTGCAATAAATATTAGTGGATACGAAAACGAGTGACCTCAAAATTAGCCAGTTTTTGCAACCTCAATAACTTTAAACAAAATAGGCAGATTTGACGTAAAAGGTCTTAAATTAAAGCTAATTAAAAATCTAGAAGTATATATTTTTCCTTTTTTTTTATTTAGAGGTAACTACCCCCTATTTTGATAGTTAAAAGGATGAAAATAAATAAATTTCCAACAGAAAATAAAAAAATATATTTATGATATATAATTCATGAAAATAGGTCACTTTAATTATTATTTATATATCCTCTACCCAATACCGTATAGTCAATCAAAAATTACCCTCTAAAAGGGGGTCGCAATTTATAGTGGATCCTGTCATACTCACAAACATGATTCCCAAGACTAGGAAAAAATGCAAAGAAATAATAAAAATACTGAGAACAGCACTAGAATTATACGTCTCCCAAACTTATCGCTAAGCGATAACAACCCCCTAAAAGGGGATTGAAATTCATGTTGGAGCTATTTTAACCTAAAAAATAACTTTTAATTTTGGGGAAAACTCTTATTTATATTCACAAAATAGGCGGTAGTTATCCCTAAATAAAAAATTGAAAAATATATCCTTCTAAATTTTTAATTAGCTTTAAGACGTTTTAGGTAAAGTTCACTTTTTTTGTCTCCAAGTTATGAAGGTTGCAAAAAACGGACTAAAATTTATACTTTTTTCTTCAACTTCAACTTTAGATTAAAAAAAAAAAAGTTATTTGCGTACGTGTAATTTCGTTAAAACTGAACTTATGTGGTTCATTTCTTCAGCACAAATTGCTTTTTTAAGCTTAAAAAGGTTAAATTCCTTTAATCTTGGACTTCATGGTGTTATGAATGATGAATTTAATCACTGCAAGATATTAATTTTTTTTCATTTTAAAAAAATGAATGACCCGTTAGTATTACAAAGCTGCTCCTACTCGAAGAAATTGACAGATCGAAATAAAATTTTACATATGTTTATATAAAGGATACAACTTTCCAATACAATTATGGTTTCGCGGTTTCTAACGCCATCTATGTACTAGGCCGAGAACTTTTTCGACAGCCTAGCTCCACTATTGCCTATTGGTGCTACACTCTGTTAATAGTCGTGTTTATCCGATTATCTCAGCTGTTTCATTGATAAGTGTTGAATATGTTGTTTACATTTCATACTCGCTTTTAAAAGTGTTTTATATCCTAATATAACGTAGCTACAAGTTTGGTAAGATTGTTCTGATAACATTTTTAGAGTAAAAATTGTAAATAATAAAAGATGATTCGGTTAAAAATCCCATCTTTTAGTGTTGATGTTAAAAACCTAAATAAATTATAAATTGTATTGTTAAAATTTAAATTCAATTCAGTCGTTTTTTTCTTCAGAAACATTTTCATTTCTTAGATTCGTCCCTAAACTTGAAAAATTAGAAATGTAGAAAAATTCATTTTTTTTCTATTATATAAAAGCGTTAACAGTAAAATATAGTGAAACATCCGATTATATTTAAGGACCAATAAGTATTCTTCCAGATAATTTTCGTTATTATATTGTTGCCTATTTTCGAAAGTCTATATTAGAAGGCCCGAAAAAACATGCTCTATGTTTAACTAAGATATACAGTGGAATTCCCTTATAGCGACGGCCAACGAACAACTATATTCCGTCGAACTAACCGGACGCGTTATAAGCATCAAATTAAACATATATTTATTGTTACATGTGTTATGTGCACAGGTGTTAGGTATACATACAAGTCTCAGCAAAACAAAAAAATTATAAAAATACGTTTATATCAAAAGCTAACAAATCTAAAGTTACATATAGAAAAGTTCTTAAACTTCATATGTAGTGCATTTTTATCGGCTTAAAAAGTCCGTAATTTTGATTTGTTTCTGATTTACTTTCAACTTATGGTAGAAATATAACTTATTAAATTATAAAGACTAGACAGATTTTATATTGTCATCCTCGTAATTAGAATGTACGAAGACATTTAGAATTTCTGCTGCTTTCATGGTCTTGACGATGCTCAGAGTCGATTGTATCTCTCGATCTCACCATTGACGTAGTCACCACTTTCGTGTCATGCGATAATATTCTGCAAAACGAACTCATCGGATGGATCCTCACATGTGACAACATTATTATCGACATCTGAGTATTGCTCAAGCTCCTGGCTTGTTATTGGCAGGTGCCCAAACAGTCGTTAAAGTGTACAGAAGAGTTGTTGGAACTTTGATCGATTCCTGCTGTAAATCCGGCGTGTTTAAAATAAGTCTTTATTATACTTTGTGCAGGTTTAATTATAAATCATCAGTACGGCGTCGAGTAACGTAATCTTATTATCATTATTAATGCATTCGTATTTACTTTAAGATTTTCGATGTCCACTCACGATCCTAGGAATGTTCTTATTTTGTGAAAATATCAGATGTCGTCCAAGCTTTCCGATTACTCTCGTAATCTCCTGATAATGATCGCACACCTCTGAAACAACTTAGGCGTTGAGACTTACTGATCACCAACATTTTTTTAATCGTGCCGCTCATGTCAGCTGCAACCATAACACTTATCCACTCTTTCAACCAGCACACGCTTCTCCATTAAATTTTCAAGTTTCATTTGGCGTTAGTCTATAAATCAACCCCTTCTCATCAGCATTAAAAATCTTCTAATCCTTAAATCTTGCACCAATCACTAACGTCATTTTGTCTGACCATTCTTTACTTATCTTTCGGTGACACCATTGTGTCTAGTTTTAAATCGTTGGATCTAATTTGGTGTACATGTGAAATTCGGAACATTAAACCACGAAATGAAGAAATGGGTTTTTTAGTAAAATAGAATCATTTACGGGTATTCCTCGATTTCATTAGACTTTAAACCACTGTAACAATGCTTATCCCCCTTATCCCTGAGTTGATTTCTTAATCTGTTTGGAATTCAAAAGATCAGCATTAAATAAGTGTTCAAGCGTGCGTTTGTTCTTCTTTCTTGTCGAAATGGTGGAATGAGATACACCAAACTCCTTCGCGTGTGATACATTTAATTCATTTGCTTTCAAACGTTGGATTACGGCACGTCATCCAATAACTTAAGCCAAAAAAGAGGGTCTACTTCGGAATGAGAGATAATAAGCTGTAGACTTGTATAAACCTTTATTTTGGCATTCTAAAAGTTTTCTCAAAAGTCTCATAAAATCTCGTGTCCGCGTCTTAAGATATTCAAGGTCATAAGTCACAAAAATCGGTTTTTTGCAAATATCTCGTTTCAATGATATTTGTATCTATTATGAAAATTATAGAGCATAAAATTCTTTACAAATTTTGTTCTAAACATTTTTTTATACGCTTAACCGTTTTTGAGATAGAGCGTGGAGAGCGCGCAGTGCTCAGCCATACATAGCATAATGCAAGGTCAACCGTGAGTCCCGGTAAATAATACGTCGTATAAAGTTAATTAATCACTGAAAAATCCATAGTTATGAATAATTTGCATTATTTAGTAATTAATACATTATATTTAATAATATTTTTCATTTATCAAATATATTCGTTTAATAATACTTACCTACTTCGTGTATTTAAAAAATTGTCAAGTGAAATACTTTAAGTATATTTTAATTATATTCTAATATATCTTAATTATATTTTAAGTAGAAAAAGAATTAGGTACTTTTTCTTTAAAATATGTAAACTCTCAAATACTTATATTACTATTAAGATTATACCTACGGTTTTACCATACGAAGCTGCAAATCCCAAGCTAGATAAAACATCTAATAGTCTTTTAGATCCATATTTTCTATGAAGAAATACAGATAGGCCTAATAGTAGCTATGATGAAAATGACCGTTCTCGTATCGAAGCCATTATTGCATAACTTATTGATGTGCATTTCGTTTTTAACTGATCTGTTTTTTCCTTTTCTATTTTTTATTATGACTTCTTGTAAAAAATGCAATAAAGTTTTTGGTATTTCTTCATTAATATCATGTAACATTTTACTCGGAGGTGGATAAGACTTGGTTTCGACTACAGATGATCGAATATCTTCCCTAACAATAGCTGCTGCAGCTTCTACAATCCGTAACCGTTCTTCTTCGGGATCCTTTTTTTTATTGTCGTACCAAGCTTTTGATAGTATAATGGCTTGTGTATCACGAAAAGATATGATAGCGAATGATCCTACCTTTCTCGTAACTATTATGTCAGTTAAATATTTTTGTTGAAGTTTTGTAATGATAGTCGTATCATCTGGTACATACTCCGTAAGGACACCTTTAAGCTCTTTCAATGTAAATTGTGAATCTTCATGATTTTCTATATAACAAAAAATCTCTTTCATTGCTTGTGTGACTTAATTATCTTCGCGAGGCTTCCTAACAGTACATGGTACTCGACTTAGGAAATTAGTATAGGAAATGGTATGGTACTTTGCTTCAGCAGCGATCAAGTCATACTCATAAAGTATACGATCTTTTACTAATTCTCCTAAGGAATCGCTTCGTTCTTCTGCTTTTTTGATGACATTGTCTTTGAATTCAAGAGTACATACTTTACTAATCGTGCGTCTGTACTTCTCTTTTTTTTTCGTTTCTGCTGCTTCATCAGCTGCTTGGCCACAAAATAATCATAGTTTTTTGAAATCAAACACTTCATTTCTTTTTTTACGAAGTGCACTTGATGATGGTGAAGGTTCACCTTCTTCTAGGCGTCGTTTCGATGCTGCAATAGATTTTTTACTGATGTACACTTTTCGACTTTTAACATGCACATTCACAGAGGTTAAGGTATTTAAATAGTTTATGTGACCGTCATTTCTTCCAATACTTGCAGTTTTTAAAGTTTGTAAGCCTCGCACTACATTAACAGAATCACCTTCTAAAAGTGACTTATCACATCTAAAACACAAATCAGCCATAACTCTTAAAATTGTACGTCCGTCGTTGCCAATACAATACAATTTAAAACTAACGAATAAACTTGGTTAGTAGAAAGTTGTCCCTTGAAAAAGAAATCGGTCTTAATTATACAGTCGAACATCTGTCCCAACTGACTGTAAATAGAAAAAGTCGTATTATAGGAGTCCGTATTCCCAGGTATAATCTTAATAGTAATATAAGTATTTAAGAATTTACACATTTTACAGAAAAAGTACTTAATTCTTTTTTTACTCGAAATATAATTAAGATATATTAGAATATAATTAAAATATACTTAAAGTATTTCACTTAACAATTTTTTAATTACACGAAGTAGGTAAGTATTATTAAACGAATATATTTGATAAACGAAAAATATTATTAAAAAAAATGTATTAATTAATAAATAATGCAAATTTTTCATAACTATGGATTTTTTAGTGGTTAATTAACTTTATATGACGTTCTATTTACCGAGACTCACGGTTAACCTTGTATTATACTATGTATGGGGAACGCTGCGCGCTCTCCGCGCTCTATCTCAAAAACGGTTAAGGTATCAAAAAAATATTTAGAACAAAATTTGTAGAGAATTTTATGCTCTACAATTTTCATAATAAATGCAAATATCATCGAAACCATAGGAAGCGAGATATTTGCGAAAAACCGATTTTTTGTGACCTTTGACCTTGAATATCTTAAGATGCGGACACGAGATTTTATGAGACTTTTGAGACAACTTTTAGAATGCCAAAATAAAGGTATATAGAAGTTTACAGCTTATTATCTCTCATTCCGAGCTGAAACTCCTAATGTGACTGGACAAAGCCGTTGCTTCAATAGAGAAACACTTTCGACATTTAGGAGTTTCCATCTTTGCGCGCGTAAGTTGTCAGAATTATCACATATAGCGCGTGACGATTACAAAAAAATGAACGATCGAATTACAAGCGATCAAGTGCACGGAGTAGCGGAATTAGCGCTCAGAATTCGGGGAAAAAGAATTATTGTTTGTAAACACATGTCTGACGTGTCGTTATAACCGGACAAATTAGAGCAACATTACGTCACTTTAAGCTGTTGAATCTATCGTAATACTATTTTATAAGAAACCAAACAAATCTTTACCCTTAAGTCGCTATAAGCGATTGGTCGTAATAAGCGGACTCCATTGTATTTTAGTAATCTGATTAAGTATACCGATCGAAATATCATGTGCCGTTTTTGCATGATAAGATATCAATGAAATAATTTTTCCTGTTTGTCATATTGATCAGGAAAATATATTTATCTAAGCACACAAATAAAACTATTTAATTCTTTCAGGTAGTTTGCTGTTTGTTACTGACATTAAATTGAAACCACTGCATTTCTTGTATTTCATTACTTCCATAATAAGTGTATAAGAATTACTAGGTACATAGGTAATCAATGGATTCGAAGTGGGTTTTTATTATAAACAAGCATACTTTATTTGTTTAAAAGTAATCTCTCTTGGGACAAAGTTACTTTTTGTTAGTTGTGGACGCGTTCGAAATCTCATTGCGAGGAATTTGAGCAATAAATATATCTAGGCAATACAACTAATTTTTCTGAGAGGGACTTTTTCGACAACTGCCTATTTTAACGTTAACATTTAAAGTTTATAAATGCATAAATAAAAACTTACTTTGATTTTAGCAATTTTGAATGTATTTTTCTCTATAAATCGACATCCATCTTTCTAAAGCCTAATTTACACTGACTGTCCTGTATGTAACACTAATTTTTTACTTTACCTTCTTCCCCTTCCACTTGTGCGGAATTACTGTATTTATTTTATAATCATTTTCAGAATTACTACCAATGATTTCATATACTTTTTAGTACATTGGTAAAAAAAACGGGCAAGATTGAAGGTAAAGGTACAGAGAAAGTGATTATGTATTTTCATTATTTTCACCTTTTTGAACAGATATAATTAATATTTATTATTATGAGAATACTCATCTTTATCAAATATCCTTTCAGTCGTTAATAATATACACGAACTCCGCGCCGCACAGTCTACTACTACTAGTACAGTGGACAAAATTCCCTCTGCCCTTTAATTTTCATCCTATTGTAATATATGTTTTTCTGAATGCTCACAATAAATAGTATTTTAAAATGTACCTGCAAGTTTTCTAACTTTTTTTCATAAAAACTGATTTTTTTATGAAAAAATTATTCCGTAAAATGGATATTTTAATAGTTACTTGGACTTTAAATTTTCCAACTTTATAATAGGTTTTTGGGGTCGCAGATTACGATAAATAACCGTTTTTTTTTAATATGTAGGATTTTCAAGTATTTACCAAATTTAGCCATTTTTTCGCCTTTTTTTAAGTTGTTTAACCATCATTTTAAAGTTTAAATTTACCAACTCTACTATAAAGCTAAACTCAGAATGGAAAAAATTGACCAAATTTGGATATTTGTCAACATTTTTCGAGTTTTTCTAATAAATATATAAATTTGCTCTACTTTTTAGCTATTCCCATATTATTTCAAAATTGTAAAAAGAACGTTCACCCGAAATGGTTTAATCTGAAAAATCAGGCCAATTTCTGCCATTTATCACCTTTTTCTACTGCTATGTTTTAGTCAATACATGCAAATTTCGCATTACTTTTGTGATATTGGAAAATTATTTAAATTTAAAATTATCTTATAATGAACTCATTTCAATTACGCCCAACCTAACATAATCCAATGGAGGAACCTTGCACCAAGAACTCCGAACCTAATATGGTCGGATCCTAAGAACTTTCCATAAAGATCTCTAAACCCATCATAACCTAGTCCTAAGAACTTTACATCAAGAACTCTAAACCTAACAAAACCTATTACTAAGAACTTTAGACTAAGAATTCCAATAGGCGTGATGACAGTAACAATGAATCACCGAAATTATGACTTTAAATAATGAAATAGATTAAAAAGTTTCTAAAAAATGTTTTTATTTTTATACTAAAAGTGAGATTAATATTATTTTTGTTAAAATAAAAATGCAAAATACAGCAATCCGTCATGTTATATGGAACACCAATCAGAGCGAATGACGTCACGCCTAAGTAAACATTATTTCGGTCGAACTTCTCTTGTGTTAACGATAATCTCTGAACCGTTTATCAATTAATTTGTGGTTTTAAACTATCGAGTTCCCTAGCTTGTGTTACAAAAACTAGAACCAAGAAACGTTAGCGATGGAAGACGGATTTATCAAGGAAAATAGCTCTAATTTACCTAGAATTGATTTATTGATGCTTGGAGAGTTTCTTGCGTCAAACAAAGACTCTCTGCTCAGCAGAATTTAGATATACCAAAACTTCTATGTAAGTATATAAGTAATAAAACTCCAATTTAAAGCTCAAAAACCCATAAAAACTGCACTTTATTTCTACGTCACAATTTTATTAGTTTTAGGTTAGGTTGGCAACCGGAACAAGAATAAAGTATCCATTAAATAAACAGTAGTGGAGGATAACATTAAAGAAATAAAACCTAATCTCAATAATGATGTGACTGTGTATTATTTAGATAATTAACAATTTCTCAAACAAGATTATTACGACAAACCTCATTTATAATAATAAAATATTAAGTTAAAACTTACATCAATGTATTCACAGAAATAAATTAAAGAATTTGGAGAAATAACTGCTGGGTCTCGCCGTGCAAGAGCCACTTATTTCTTATTATTTTCTTGTTTGGAACGTAAACAAATAACTTGTTAGAAGTTTTTATCGATGTGTTTTTACACTACTTACAACCGCACACCACTTATACACTTTAGAATTCATTTTAAACACACAAAATAACAAAATTATTGTAAAGACACTGTATACTTCACTGTTGTTGACATGGAGTTTACAAAGGCGTGACGTCACGAGCAGACGCCATGACACCTGCGAGCGTTTTGGCGTGAAATTCAAAATTAGTGTAAAAAAAGGCCAATTTTATTCTAGAAAACCTGTAATTTCTCCAGAAATATATATTTTTTTGGAAATAGTAGTTCCGTAAGAACATCGTGGAATAGTTTTTCAAAATTAGTCATCGTGCCTATTCATAATATACACTTTTTTAAAGATCAAAAATCAATATTTGTTAAAAGTCTTAAGTTTTTTATTATTATTAATTATATTAAAGTTTAAGGGAATTTTTCATCGATAATGTGTAATTTTGAGATATGTGATAGAAGAAATAATAGTTTTCTGAGAAAATTTTGATAATTGTTTTATTTTTTTCATTAAGCTTGTGTTAAAAATACGTAATCTATAAATTTATGTTAAATAATACAGAATTTTTCAGTCCTTGGTGCAAAGTTCCTCCATTAGATTATGTTAGGTTCGGGGTAATTGAAATTAGTTCATCCATAAGATAATGTTAAATTTGAATAATTTTCCAATATCACAAAAGTAACGCGAAATTTGCATGTATTGTTGTTACATTTTTCGTTTAAATTCTTGAAATGATATGGTAATAGCTAAAAAGTAGAGTAAATTCATTTTGGTCAATTTTGAGTTTACGTTTATGGTAGAGTTGGTGATTTTTAAACTCTAAATAATTTTCAAACTAATTCTAATAAATATATGTTTACGTTAAATTGGTAAATATTTGAAAATCTTACACGTTTAAAAAAACGGTTATTTTTATCGTAATCTGCGACCCCAAAAACCCATTATACCTTTCGAAAATTTCTTGTCCTCATAAATGTATAGGATCTGTAACTATCCAAATATCTATTTTACGGAAAATTTATATTTTTTTTCATAAAAAATCTGTTTATATTAAAAAATACATATAAAAATCAAAAAACCATCAGGTACATTTTAAAGTACCATTCATTACAAGCATTCTAAAAAATTATTACAGAACGATGAAAATTAAAGGGCAAACAGAATTTTGTCCAAGTTAGTAGTACTTCATCCGACTGTGCGGCGCAAGGCTTTTCAACAGCACCGTTTGGCGCCAAGCTCAAAATCGTTTAGAAGACACGACTTGACCGAAAAATAAACGATAGTTTCAGTTATACTTTATGTAATGTTTTAACTTCTTCGATCAGCTTGCTTCTAGATCAAGGTATTTTTCTTGAAAAACTAAAACCGGTAATAGTAATTTCGTTATATAAAAATTAATTTACTAACCAGCATAGTCAAATTTTTTGAAATTAACTTCTTCTTTTACAATTAATGTAAACTTCGATTTAGGTTTACTCATCGACCCATCTCAAGCGTCTGATCTTGTGAATAAAGAGATTTTGCTTGCAAAAATTCTTCGGTTGATGTTAATAGAGAGCCTCTGAGACTTTTAATAACATATTTAGAAAGTATTTGATTGAAGTAGACGTTACTTGATGTATATAATGAAAGAAATTCATAATAATTGAGATAGTTCACAATTTCCACTATATATTGTAACTTATGACAATTGTTTCGGTACACAGTACCCTCTTCATATAATCGATAACTAACTTAGTTAAAGATTATCTAAAGAAAATACTGCATATTGAAACAATTGTCATAAGTTACTAAACAATAGTGAAAATTGTGAATTAACTAAAGTTTGTATTTCAAATATTTATAAAGTTATTAAAACTTTGTAACTGTAAATGGAATAGAATTAGTAAATTTATAAAATAAGAGGTCCCACAAGGCTTTTAAAAGATTTTCAGACTACTAAATAATTTTTTAACTAAAACCACACAAGGAAGGCGAGTTTCATGATGCGATAACGATACGAACGTTTTAGTTGTTACCTATCCAGAATCTTGTGTAATTGTTTTAAAAATTTTAACATTGTGTGAATCTATATTTTTTAAATATGGTATGTTTATTAAAATCAGTACGGTATTTGCCGTTGTCTGATAACCCCAGTTCTATCATTTATCAAAACAAAATATATTTTGTAATGTATTTTATAACTTATTAAAAACCAACATTAAAACCTGTAAATTGTAAATACGAGGGTTGTATGATAAGTACCTGGCCTCGGCCAGAGATGGCACTACTACTATTTAAAAAATTATATTTTTCGTAAACATAACCTTTTACAAGAATTCTGGCAAATTTTTAAGTCGCTACGTGATTTAGTTTGTAAGTGACTACTATTTAGAACATCTTTTGTGATTTTACAACAATGAAAAAAATTAAATATCGAGCAGTAATATAATATTTGTTTGTGAAAAAGAAAATGAATGATGAGAAACTCGATGAAGTTTATAGGGACTTCGTACCTTGTTTACTGTCCATAAAAAATTGGACAGTTGAATTCAAGCACGGCTGTACAAGCATTTTTGATGAAGAACGTCCAGGTCGTCCAAATACTGCATCAGAAATGATTGAGAAGGTCCACGATATAGCGATAAATGATGGGAGAGTGACAGTGGGTGAGATTGCTGAGACTGTGGGCATAGGCACCTCAATTGAATGGGTGCACAATATTTTAACAACTCATTTGAACAAAACCGTCCGGACTTACGCGTGTCAACTTCAAAAGAATGTTAAAACGCAATCGGAATGACTTATTGAAAAGGACAAAAGACGTCACCCGAATAGTACCGCGGAATAACGCTCCTAAATACTACCTTAAAAGTATTAACAAAAATCATATTGAAAGAAATAAGCAAGGATATTCAAATAAGATAAAAACAACAGGGATTCTGCAAAAATTGATCGACCATAGAGGCCATATTTATAGTGAGGCAGATAATGGAAAAAAGCTAAAGAATTTAACAAACTCCATATGTTTCGTTGACATGACTCAAGCCTTCGATAGAGTGAAATTAACAGATATTATAAAATTATTACAAGACAAGCAGACAAATCAGAAGCTATTAAAAATCATACGACATTAATACAGAATGTAGAACAAATATAAAAGTGAGACATCTACTGAGCAAGGAAGTAAAAATAAATCCCGGAATAAGACAAAGCGATTCACTTAGTCCCTTTATCTTTAACCTCGTCATGGACAGAATAGCTTCCAAAAACTGGAGGATACAAAATGGACAACATACACTTCCACACAATCTGCTACGTCGATAATGCAGTCCCCATCTCCGATTCTGAGGACAACCTCCAGACGATCTTTCTTGCCTTCAATTTGGAAGCGAGAAAACTAAACATGATTATCAACACAACCAAGACAAAATATATGGTAGCTTCAAAAGAAATATTAAGATGCAAGCTGGAGATCGACGGACATATTATTGAACAAGTTAATAATTTTAAATACCTGGGAACAATGATAACAAGCTATAGAGTCTTAAACAGGAAAGTAAAACAATAGTCACTAATAGCAGGTTGTTTGATGGATATAGTACAGAAAAATAAACACCTCACAATGGAAAGCAAAATAAGAATATAAAAGACAACAGTGAGACCGATCCTCACGTATGCTGTAGAGAAAAGAACTGATACATGTATAAAAAAAAGCACAAATGATAAGGAAAACAGAAATGAAAGTGATTATTAGGGACGTACCTGAAAAAACTATCCATGACGGAATCCGCAACAAAGATCTACAAGAACTAAGTAAGAAACAAGAAATATTCGAATGGACCAGAACTAGAAGAAAACAATGGAATAAATACATAGATCAGCAGACGACAACAGACTGGTAAAAAGGGCCAAACTCAATAAACCCTGCGGTAGAAGAACTAGGGGCAAACCTTCTAAAAGGTAGAAGGAATGCTGGACATCCACATCGGAAGAGGCCTAATCGGGATAAGACAGGCAGTATGCCTACTTATATGACACACTATATAAGAAAGAAGAAGAAGAAGAAGAATGATTTTTGGCGTCGATTCATAACTGTTGACGAAATATAGATTCATGACAGCACACCAAAGATCAAATAACAGTCCAAACAGTGGGTTTTCTGTGGGGCACCCTCGCCCAAGAAGGCCAAGGCGACTTTATTATCCATCCATTGTCCTCAAAAAGGGCAAAACCATTGATGGAGAGTGTTATGTCAACTAATTGGATTGTTCCAACCATGCTATAAAAAAAAAATGTCCGCATTTGGCAACAAAAAAATATCTTTTATCAAAACAATGCACGCGTGCACACTTGTGTCATCGCCATAGCAAAATTCCACGAGTTAGGATACGAATTGCCTCCGCATCCACCATATTAGCCAGATTTAGCCCCCAGCAATTATTTCCTATTTTCGAATATAAAAAAATGGCTCGGCGAACAAAAATTGGCTCAAACAATGAAGTGATTACCGAAGCAAACTCCTATTTTGAAGGCTTGGAGAAATCGTATTTTTTAGATGAGGGAGATAGAAAAACGTTTGATTAAGTCTATTGAGCTAAAAGGAGTCTATGTTGAAAAATAAAATAAATTTTACACATAAAAATGTTTTTTTCTTGTCAAGGCCAAGTACTTCATCATATAACCCTCGTATTTTAAAAATTTTAATGATATTTTATGCCTTGCCTTATTTTATGCTGCCATTTCTCTATTAATCCTGGTTTCACATCAATATAATGAGCCGGCATAGAAAAGACTTACCTATAGTACATGAAATCGTTGGTTACAACTGGTTTTATACTTAACATAATCTTTACAGGACATATACACCTTAGTTTAATTTATAAATTACCTGCATTAGCCCTATCCAAAATATATTTAATTTATGCATTTGTCCACACGCTTAAAAAACCCCGCAACTATGCAATGAAAACTAAGCTACTACGAATTTGCGAAAATCGTTCAATAGAAAGACGTCTAGAAGATGTAAAGCAATTTTTAGCCAGTGGACCTATAAGAAATCTCCATTATCATTTCCTGCTGTTAATATTTTAGTATATATATATATATATATATATATATATATATATATATATATATATATATATATATATCAATCGGTTTTATAACGTCTTCCGTCTTCCAATGCCCAATTTCCACTCCTCCCGGTTTCTCCATCCCTCCTCCTCCAGATCTCTCTCTAGTACTTCCTTGTTGATTCCTGCTCTCCAGCTTTAGCGTGGTCTTCCTCGCTTTCTTTTTCCATGAAGGTTCCAATTTAAAATCTTTTTAGGCAGTCGGTCTTGTGACATTCTCTGCACATGTCCGTACCATACCAACTGTTGGGTTCTGATTTCGTCCACTATATCGTGCTTTATTTCTAAAGCTCGCCTTATCGTGTCATTTGGTATGCGGTCTATTCTGGATTTTCTGGCTGCTCGTCTCCAGAAATCCATTTCTGTAGCTTTTAGTATTTTTTCTGTTCTTTCCTTTAATGGCCACACCTGGGAGCTGTAAGTTATTATACTTTTCACTATTGAGTTGTAAATTCTCTTCTTATTTTCAATGGTTATGTTTTTGTCCCATAGTATACTATTAAGCATTGCAATCGCTTTTCTTCCTTGGATATTCCTCTCGAATATTGCTTCTTCCAGTGTTCTAGCCCTAGATATTCTCGTTCCCAAATACTTATAACTGGCACAGTGTTTGATGGTGTGTCCTGTGGCCAGTTTCAAGTCCTGCTATTGTCCTCCGACGCACATGTACTCGGTCTTTTTAATATTGACTTCTAGGCCCGTTTTTCATATTCATCCATAAGTTCTCGTGTCATGTATTCCATATCATCGATGTCCTGAGCGACTACTACTTGGTCATCTGCGAATGATAGCGTGTACAATGTAGTATCGTCATCCAGTGGTAATCCCATACTGCTGCATTTCCTTTTCCAGTTCTTCAGTGCACTCTCCAAATAGATTTTAAATAGCGTTGAGGATATACAGCAGTCCTGTTTGAGACCCTTTGTGACCGGGAACCCTGTTGTTATACCATATTTGGTTTTCACACTACTTCTTGCGTCTTGGTATAAGGATTTTACGGCTTTAATTATTTCGGTGCTTACATTACTCTGTTGTAGTGTTTCCCACAATCTCATTAGGGGCACGCTGTCGTAGGCCTTTTTTAGATCAACAAACAAGACATGGACTTCCTGATCAAATGCGGTTTTCTTTTCTAGGATTTGTGTCAGTGAGAAAAGATGGTCTATTGTGGATCTTCCTGCTCTAAAGCCTGCCTGTTCTTCAGCTTCTACGTCCGCGTATTCCGTTTCTATTCTATTTTTAAGTATTTTTCCGTATATTCTGCTAATAGATCCTGTACCCGTTATTCCCCTATAGTTATCGCAATTATTTTTGTCTCCTTTCTTATGAATTGTTGATATGTATGATATTTTCCATTCCTCGGGTACTTCTGATGTGTTAATGCATCTTTGGAATAAGTTCCTCAAAGCGCTAAATAGCTTTTCAGTTCCGTATTTTACTATCTCTCCTGGGATGTTTCCTGGTAATTTTAGTAATTATTTTAATTGGTCAAACACATAGAAATCACATGTAGATAACTCGAAACTGTAGGGTAGAAGACTTCCCGACGCATAAGAACAAGCATATTTTGAACCTTTATGTGTACATAAGGACGAGTAATATCGTGCAGAAAGATAACCCCTTTGTAAAAGGCTCATAAAAAAAATTCTGTCCGAGATGATTGACCTCCCTACGTATGACTGTATTTTTGATCGCTTGATCCCGATGTTGGATTTACCCTACCACATCACAATTTTTTCTAACCTCAAAAAGAGGTAAAAAATTCACTAATTTCGCATGTCTATATTACGATGTATTTCGTCTTTAATTTTTCCATTTTTTACCAGGAAAATAAAGATTCAGTTGTTTCAGACGAAAACCATGCTACGATACCAACATTTAGTTCCCGTTCAGCAACTTCGAGTCCATAGGAATACAGATGAAAACATATTTCAATGTAGATTTCCAATTTCTGCTCACCCATATTCACTTAGTACAAAATGATATGGACGATTTCTGGATTTCTTACTCTTCAACGACTTGAACTGCATAGTAATGGAGATGTCGATGTCGAATCATATCATGTTAATCACTGACATCCCATATCAGCGTTGTGGAAAAGGATATGTGCAATTTCTCGGTTTCGGGACAATTAACCGTCTAATTCATTATATTCTCTATGGAGTCATGGTTCAGTGGCTCGAAATACGTCGAAATATAGATGGTAATATATCGGAGTGACCATTTTCAGTCGCTGTAAACCCGTACCCACATTACCGAACATGACATGTGGGTTTTTTGCCTCTTTTTGAAGTTAGAAGAAAGTTAAGATATGATGGACAAATCCAACATCGGAATCGTGTTCATCGGTCAAAAATACAGGGTTTAAGAGGAGGTCAGTTATCTCGGACAATTTTTTTTTTTGTGTGTGCCTTTGTAATTCTTGTACTTTCAAATCGTTTAAAATATATGTTAACACTAGTTTCTTTAAAATCTAAGGGCAGTATACCTTGGTGACCTTTTTTTACCTGTGTTAATTCTGAATGCTTCTACAGTATAAATTACTGTTTGCATTGCGGTTCGTACTAATAACACCAAGATACATCCCTGGTAATAATTTGGTGTAAAAAGGTAACACGCGTGATTTCAAGCTACATGTATTTGATTCATTAAAACAATCGTTAAATAGGTAACAATTAAAACGCTGAGCTTACCGTTGAAGAATTGCTCTGTAAATAGCCGAAGTAATTTTTCCGCAGGAAGTCTATAGTTTAGTGCAAGGAGGACACATACCTTAATGTTATCGGCGATCTCTTTTGAATCCATTAAACAAAATTTACTTTGTAGCCTCTAAGCATGTTTCTATCGAATAATCCTCCTAGGCGAACGTCAGTACGTTCGTTTAGATTATGATTAAATGTATTCCCGTAGCTTCCTGGATAAACTTAATGATATGTATATTTATTATCAAATTGCTGACTTTATCGCAGAGTGGGCAACGCGTCAGAAGGCTTCGGCTTTATCGCAAGCCGAGGGTTCAAATCTTTAGTTCGCTACTCAACAGCGGGAAATAATTCTTCAGTTTTAACATTATTTATTTATTGAGTAAATCTCATACAATTTCAATTACTGAAAAAAGAAAATAATGTGGTTAGCACATTAAGAAACACACGGGGTTTAACTTAAGGGCATGAATTTCTTTATGTCTTGTAATGATCTCATGATACTAAGGTAACAATACAATTTTTTAAATCATTTTCATTTACTTTCATCGTGCCAAATTGAGTAGTAATTTAGAGTCCACGATTCACAGTGCATATTTTAGGTCAGTGAAAGTCAACTCCTGTTTCAGAACACTGTACGCGAGTTATATTGAAATTAAAATTATGTTCTAACAAAGTTTCTAAACTACCTACTAAAGATATTGGCTTACGAAAAAAACATTATATATTAGGACTCTTAAAAATATTCAGGTACTGCATACTAGATGACGACAAATGAAAACGAGGCATAGTTTTTAGATAATTAATGTATCAAGATATATATAAATCCATTTGTAAAGTGAAAACGGAGAGGTAAAGAAGGAAGCAGTATGCGTAAACAGGTAGTTAAAAATCAAACTCATCCAATAAATGGTGATGTGAATGACCATGTTAAAGAAAGACTGACCAATTACTCATTTTAATTGTTAGTAGTGATTCATTATGGCAGACAGTAACTGCAACAGATAACGGTAAACGGCAACAACAACTAGCACCAGTAATAATAACTGGTAACATAACGATGGTTAGCGATAACGCCAACAGACAATAGTACACTCTGACACTCATTGATAACGGTAAACTGGAACGCAATTGACGACGATAAGCGATGATTCCCACTAAAGACTATTAACGGTAAAGCTATAGAGTACTGACAACGGCAGGAAGGCTCTGAAGGATGGACAACAGACAAAATTCATTCCAGTTTCCTCCTAACGGCGATTGTAGGAACCAAAAACCATCGACTTATGAGCCCGGCATTAAAAGCACGAAACAGGCGAGTAGCGTCAGGAAAAAGTCGTTACTTGTGCGGCTCCTTTCTCAATCTGGTCTTTTTTACCTAGCCTTTAATTTTATCCTCGGTGTGGTCTCACGGTTTTATCTCTTCAGTCTGGTTGCGGCTGTTGGTAATCGGCGAATCACTATATCGCTGAATGTCATGGTATCGCTAGTTTAATTCGACGAATTAAGGGATAAACGAATATATTGCGATATATATTTAATAAAATTATTGAATCGTGTTAAAATGTAAAGTGGCGTAACTTACTCTTCCTGCAGGTATCGTAGTCTCCGGACGGTCTGAAACCGCTGGAGTTATAAACAGCTTATTTCCTTCATTTTTAAGATTAAGAATTTAACAGCGCGGCGCCCGTTTGCCAGCTCACACCAAAATTCAATATCCCTTAATTCACTTTCGGTTTTTTGACCATGCCATTCAATTTATGATTACGCTGATCACAAAAATTGTTTTTCTTACTTTGGTCTTTTTTCCCCACAAATTATGAAAATAAGTGCTTTGAAACACAAATTATTAAATTTCCATACCAAATTTTCTATATTGCCTATGAGACACAACAGAGTCAAATTTTTAATTATATTTTGGCTTTCGTTCCGATTGCTTGGGAACCTAACTCATTTTATGGTTACGCTGACCACAAAATTTTTCTCTCTTACTCTGGTCTCTTCTCACAAATTATCTAAATAATAAAATACAAATTATTAGATTACTAAGTATACCAAATTTTCCATATTATTTGTCAAACACAACAAGTTCAAGTTTTTAATTATATTTTGTCCTTTTTTTACTTTTACGTACAAAAAACTTTTAAAAATAAAGATTATTTCAAAAACGAATTCTTTAAGTAACGGAACTACATAAAATACTTAATATACCCACTAGTATGGAGAAGAAGGTGGGGTAAAAACTATCATAAACTAAAAAACCCCACACATCCTTACACAAATATGTAAGTAAAGTAGTACTGTTTGTATTTTTATAAATGTCCTCTAATTTTGTACAATGCAAAAAGATGGATGACTTTCCTAAAATTAAGTGTGTCCTTTTTCATCCGCCTTGTAATATTTAAAGATATGTATAGATATTCTCTACAATTTCGTCTGACAATCGTCTTAAAAAATAGCTAGGTATATACAACTTCATATTTTTCATAAGTAAGAAAACATATTTTCATTAATAAATAAATGTTAAAATGGTACTATTTAATTAGTATTTCGTATATTTGTGATGGTTGTACTGTTTAGATTATCCTTAAAAGTTTCTTACTTATACATTTTCCCTACAAACTGCTCGCCAAGAAAAAAATAAATTGATACATTACAGCTTTGTCATAATTGCTAAATGTTTACAGTTTTAGAACAGCTTAATAGACTTTAATAAACTCTTTAGGTTTTGAAAGACATTTCTGTTTAGTTGTCTACAGATACAGATTTTCTTCTCTTCAAGAGTAAGACAGAGTAAGCCCTATATTTAAAATATTATACAAAGAAAAAAAAGGTGTACATCGGCTTTAGCGAACGAAAACCTTAGTCTTTGTTTTTTGCATCAAAAGTACGGGCTTCCAAATCTATGGAGTAGCATGCTTCCAAAAGTGTCAGTGGCCAATAAACCTCAACGCCATCCTATGCGAAACCGCTAAAGCTTTTAATTTAAACGCCTAGGTAAAACAAAATTTAGTACTTTTGCTATTACAAATAAATAGGGTACTAATACCGCTTTTTAATGAATAGCGATAACTTTAAGAATAAATCTAAAACACCTGTATGTATGCTGTCTCAACGACGTAACGCCATTTTCTTTTATTACTCACGTTTGTAAGTACCATAAGTTTACGTGTTCTCACATAAAAAAGAAATCCAACTATATATTAGGATTACTTTCAAACGTTTTTGTAATTTCAGTGGTAGCTAACACAATGTAATTCTTTGTAGATTACTTGTCCCGATGAACGAATAAATAAAATTCCGAAAGCTATACATTACACTAGTATTGTCTTTCTTACTAGTCGGTCACGAAAACCTTCCCTATTATATATATACATATATATATATATATATATATATATATATATATATATATATATATATATATATATATATATATATATATATATATATATAGCGGTATTATGTGCTTGGGGTAAGCGGTCTTTGGAAATGAACTAAAAAGTTTCGGACACCTTTTTTGGTTAGCCAAGCTTTCGAAAATATTTCATTTTCTTCATCAGGGCTACAATTACAGTAGATTATCAGTATTTTTGAGATTAAAAGAAAAACCCTATTTTATATGTAACATTAAAGTACTTACTGCTAAGTGGTGTGTTCAAAAATTGTTGTTTGTGGGGGCACTTTATTACACTTATTCATAAGAAAAAACAGGAAATAACACTAGAAAAACTCGAGATACTCATCTCTGGGAAATATAATAAATTTTTACTTCATTTTGTTAGAATAGTACAGAGAATTTTGTGGATGTAAAATAATTTTAATTTATAAAGGATTTTTTTTGTTATGTTTTCTTGTCATTTTGCTAAGGGCGGTGTGTGTTTCTATCTCTTAGTTAAGTTGTGGTTAATTTATATTTGAAAGTAGAATGACGTTTACATTTTGTTTGGTCGTTTTTAAAGTTAAGAAATTATTGAAAATCAGTGTGATTATTATCAAAGAGATACGTCAGAGATATTGTAAGAGTGTTCATTCTGACCGCCTATTTGTAATAGATTGGAAAAAATTAAATTTTTTATGAATAAGTGTAATAAAGCGCCCCCACAAACAACAGTTTTTGAACACTCCACTTAGCAGTAAGTACTTTAATGTTACATATAAAATAGGGTTTTTCTTTACTTTTAATCTCAAAAATACTGATAATCTACTGTAATTGTAGCCCTGCTGAAGAAAATGAAATATTTTCGAAAGTTTGGCGTAACTAAAAGGGTGTCCAAAACTTTTTAGTTCAGGTTAGTTCAGTCGGTCAAGACTACCCTTCTCCTCTATATATATATATATATATATATATATATATATATATATATATATATATATATATATATATATATATATATGTATATATATATATATATATATATATATATATATATATAAATATATATATATATATATATATATATATATATATATATATATATATATATATATATATATATATATATATATATATATATATATATATATATATATATATATATATATATATATATATATATATATATATATATATACATATATATATATATATATATATATATATATATATATATATATATATATATATGTTAGCTTTTATTTAAAAATTAAACACTTTTGGGTAATTTCGACAACATTAACTTTTATTAACAATTGCATTCAGACATCTAACAAAGCTGGCCTTCTTCTTCGGCTCTAAACCATTATTCTCTAGTGCGTACCAAAATCTCCCTGTTATCTAAGCCTTATTACGATTACATAACACATTTTTAGTGAGATATGTGCTGACGTGTGACAGATATGGCCTATCTGTCACATAAAACAAACTCAAGGGTTTGGTAATTTGAGACATGTCAATCACAAAGTTAAGTATAATTTAAGCTACGTAATGTAAATAAGCCAGTCTGCTTGAAAACAATTATCAATAATGAATAGTCTCCTTTTCATATTGTATCGTTCAGCCTATCCTGATTCAAAAATTCTTTTCAACCAGGCCCGGAGCGGGGGTTTTTCCGTATATATAAATACATATATGCAATAAAAATAACTTCATCTACAAAAATCTTTCAATTAAAAAGTTTATCAAGGTCAGTTAAGCTATTTTGGAATCTCGTGCATTTAAAAATCAGAACAAAACTGCATCTGTGTCTTTATATTTATTTTTTGAACGAACGGTTTATTTGACTTTTGCACTACCTTCCCCTACTAGACTAAGAAATAGTTCACCCAATGTTACGGGGTATGCCGCTGATGATGGTAGAGATATGTTTAAGTTGTTTAAGTTTGAATTCAGGTCGTGCCAAAATTTATGTATTTTACAATATTCTAATTAATTGATTTCCTTCTATAAACAAAAGATGGAACGTTCGAAAATCGCGGGGAGTTCTTTAAGTTGAACCATTTTTTTAACACTAAAATAAGTTTTCCTATAAGCCTATATACATGTTGAATAAAAAAGATACGGCCTTTTGAAGTTATTTTGATATTAAGCAGTTTTGTAAAACTTATTTAATGAGCTACCTACTCAGCTCACGGAATACTCCAAGATCATATTATGGACGAATCAAATGAAGTTTTGAGTTTTTTAAAATCTAGAACTACAAACTTATTACTGGATATATAAGTTGATAAATTTTTTTAATTCCGGACAAGTTACCGAACATTAAGGTGAAACAAACACTTTAAGGAGAGCCTTTTTTCTTAAAAATACATTAAGTTATTTACTCTCGGAACAAAGCAGTTAAATAAATACTAAGGAACCCTGCACTAATCTTATGGAAATTGGATTCCGGTCAAATCGGCTGAAAATGTACAGGGTGAGTCAACGTTAGAGTAATGTTCATTATCTCATTTGTTTCGAGAATGGCGAAAAAAATATTAAATGCAATAGTTTTAGGGAAAGTTAAGGTGCACAGTTTAAAATTATTTTTGAGTATACAAGGTACTTCAAATAAGTGTGGCAACATAACATATGTTTTTTGCATCCTATTTTCTAATTTATTTTTAAATTCTGCGTAAAATTTTGTAACTTTTTTATTAACAATGTCATATACCTAAATCTAGTAGTCTTTCTAATATCTCAATTTTTAAAAAAAAAACTACTAGTTTTCAGTTTTGTAAAAAATTGCCAGTAGCGCCATTGTTTCTGAAGGTGGAATACTCATAATTGGTACGAGCATTCTATAGAGATGAAAAAAAAAGATACATGTAAATAAATTTGAGTTAGATGCTACAGGGTCTTCAAAATAAATTTATGCATTTCGATTAATTTAAATTGAAAAATCTCAAATTTTTTAAATGGTACATCCTGTATATTATTACTTTTTCTGATAGATTTTACAAAACCCTCCAACTTTTGTTAAGTATGTCATATACCTATTTCTAATAGTTTTCGATTTATTTTGAATTTTTCAATTTTTACCCTTGTTTTTAATACACTTACACTATAATAACATAGTTGCCAAGACAAAACAAAAATGTAGGCATTGTCAAATTTTGACATGTCTATTAAGCAAGCAAAAATAGTTTAATTTGTTGTAGTAAGTGGTGTAGAAAGGTAATAGTTATGGATTTGCCAAAAGACAATTTTTTCCCGCCTCTCCCAGTATACTATATAAACCATATCAATTAAGTCATTTTTAGGAAAATCCATAACTGTTACCTTTATACGTCACTTACTACAACAAATTAAACTATTTTTACTTGCTTATAGACATTTCAAAATTTGACAATGCCTACATTTTTGTTTTGTCTTGGCAAATATGTGGTTATAGTGTAAGTGTATTAAAAACAAGGGTAAAAATTGGAAAATTCAAAATAAATCGAAAACTATTAGAAATAGGTATCTGACATACCTAACAAAAGTTAGAGGGTTTTCTGAAATCTATCAGAAAAAATAATAATATACAGGGTGTGCCGTTTAGAAAATTTGAGATTTTCGAATTTAAAATAATCGAAATGCATAAATTTATTTTGAACACCCTGTAGCATCTAACTCAAACTTCTTTACATATATCTTTTTTCTCATCTCTATAGAACGCTCGTACCAATTATGAATATTCCACCTTTAGAAACAATGACGCTACTGGGAATTATTTACAAAACTGAAAACTAGTATTTTTTTTTAAAATTAAAATATTAGAAAAACTACTAGGTTTAGGTATATAACATTATTAATAAAAAAGTTATAAAATTTTACGCAGAATTTAAAAATAAATTAGGAAATTTAAAAAAACAAATGTTTTATCGGCCACACTTTTTTGAAGTACCCTGTATAGTCAAAAAATAATTTTATACTATGCACCTTAATATTCCCTAAAACTATTGTATTAAGCATTTTTTCGTCATTCCCGAAACAAATGAGAGAATGAACTTGACTCTATCGTTGACTTACCCTGTAGTATGTTATGCTTCAAGCCATTCTGAACGAAAGCCTTCATGAACCTAAAATCCAAAAATGGATAGATTAGGAATTATCAAGAATGGAATTAGTAAAAAAAACCGCTGAGAAAATGCTATTTTTGCGTTTTTTAAGGACTTATTTTGATTAGAATATGATTTTACGAAAAGTCCCAAGGGGATTATATATTTTTTGGGTTTCTAATTATATAATAAATATTTTGACCCATTTCGCTTCTGCGTTGGAGTATTAGCCATTTCTGGAGTCTTTTTTGGTTTAATTCCTCTAGAACATATTCTCGCGAAAAATTCTAACGAAATTTTATGTTTTCTGGAGTTGATAATTACGAATATAATAATTCGAATAGCGTTTATTTTTGGCCATATAACTTTCACCATTCTTTCTTAACAATTTCCTTAGAGTTGTTGAAAATAAAGAATAACTTTTATATGTTCTAGTCAAATTAAATCCAGAAAAGGGCCAAAATTTGACCAAACATAAACACTATTGGTAGTATCAAATTGGTTTAAAATAATTATATATTCGTAATTATTAACTCAAAAACACAAAATTCCGTTAGAATTTTTCGCAAAAATATGTTCTAGACAAATATAGTCAAAAAAAAGACTCCATAAATGGCCAAAATGATAAATATTCGAAAGTAGGAACGAAATGGGTCAAAATAATTATTATATTCATAATTAGCAACCCAAAAAACATAATCCCGTTGGAATTTATTCATAAAATCGGATTCTAGTCAAAATAAATCCTTAAAAATCACAAAAGTAGCATTTTCTTAGCTGTTTTTTTACTAATTCCACACTGGATAATTCCTAATCTATCAATTTTTGGACTTTGTGTCCATGGAGACTTTTGATCAGAATAGATTGAAACATAACATATTATATTTCTAGCCGATTTGACCGGGATCCAATTTCTATAAGACTAGTACAGGATTCTTAGAGTTCGTCACACCGAATAAACACTTAATCCAAAAAAATTAAGCAGAGGAAATATTTACAACTGAAACATGACGTAAATCGCTAAGATCAATAAAAGAATATGAAAATTTTTAGATTCCTCCACTTGAAGAAGTCTCAAAGGGATATATAATGCGATTGAAATATCGCAATCCCTCCATTTCTAAGAAAAATAACAAGCTTGTATTTAATTAAGATAATTGCGTAATGTCCTTAAAATAAGAAAACTGTATTTATTAAATCAGTTTTCATAACTCTTTTATGCCACAAATAAAACTGGTCAGTTTATAATTTGAAGACATCCTTTTACTTCTTGCAGTTCCTGGGAAGTTCATGCTGTGTAATTTTTCAGTTCTTAAATCTCAAAAATATTACCGATTAAATTTGACTATGTGGCGGTGATTTATCAAAATTCATAAGTTTTGGTACTGTTATTTATTAGTAGTTTTAAGAAAGACTGTTAAATTGTATCCTTCCCAAAAGAACTGATTTTTGTTCAGTATTACAGAAAATCATCATTGGTAATTTATACATATTTTTTTGTGACATTAAATCGCGAATTTCAAAATAATATATATTCTGTTTCTTTTTAGTTAAGAAAGCACCCATTGAGGATGTATACAGGGTCACTGGGAGATCGCTTCCATGGTATTAATAACATTAATTATTTTTAGTCAATCTTGTATAGTTGTGTAATTAAGATCGATCTTTTTAGTTTTCAATTTTGATTGCTGTAAACACCTGTGTAAAAATTAAAAATTAGTTTATATTTAATGTCATATTTAAAGAAGCTGCATATTTACCATTCTAAAAAATTGAGTTATTGAATTAGGAACCTAATAAGACAACTTGTATAATAAAGTAGCAGATATCGATTTAGCTTAATGTGGCCATTTTTTTGCTCCCTCAGATTTTAGGTTTGAAAGATTTGTTAATTCGTGCATAGTCTTACATAGATAAGGATTGGATACCTATATAGAACAGTCAACAAAGCTATAAGTTAGTCTGGACCGCTGAATACGATTGGATTTTTTTCTGAATTAAATTAGATAATTTAGATAAATGTTTTATGTTAATAAACTGTAAAATAATTTCGTAAATAAATCGAAATTTAAACGCATATCTTTTTAAAAAGACTTCAATCGCCTTCAGTAATCCATTCTATCTACCTAAAACTTTGTTGACTGTACAATCAACCACTGACCGGTGTACACAGTTTCACGAAAAACTAACCTTCTTATCAACGGTATAGGAGGAAATTGGTAGTTTATTGATACTAATTTATTAAATGTTCATATGTGACAGTGGTAGACTAGTGTAGTAGAGATACTTGTCAATATAAATCAAATTTTAGCTTCTTAATGAAATATATTTAAAATAATCAAAAAAAGTCAGCCAAAAACAAAAAAATCAGTGTTTAGTCTGCAAATATTTTTCAGAAGAACGTTTTTTTTAAGATATCTGGTCTAGTTTTTTTTAAAAAAAATGCAGTTGCTGACAATATTTGTTGATATTAATTTTGGTAATCAATATTGCTTTTAGTGTTGGACCTGCGTTTTCTCACTAGTCCAGATTTTATTCATTATTGGAAACACCCTTTCAACAGGTGCGTTAGTACCAGGTAGGCATAGAATATATTCGACGATAACACATAAGTTCATACAGGGGGTTGATGCCGAGTTGCGATAAGGGTCGGTGAAAGGTAATAAAAAGTTCCGAGTTGCGGTACAGACCTTTTCCGAACCCAAAATTGACGGCTGAGTTGCGGTCCGTCACAGGCAGATATAGAGTTATAAGTATGCAAGTTATGTTTGAAAATTAAAGCAAAAGACATATTCCAGTAATTACTATATTTGTAAGACATGCATTTAACAAACGTTACAGCGTGAATTTCTTATGTACATATTGAATTATCTTATTTTCTAAAAATGCTGAATTGTACCTATTAGTCGAACACTTTGGTGCACTGGTTTGTACAGCGTTGATTTTCACGTATGTTTCAGTCTGGAAACCCTTGATGACCTCTAAAAATTCATGAAAATTCGGATGAGGTTAACGACTATTCTTTGCAAATTTTGAATAAAAAGCCTCAATTCCGTTATTAGTTCTCCAAACACTGGCGTCGAGTGCGGCCCAAAGGGTTGTAGGGAAATGAGCACTATCATCGATGTAGTTTTTAACTATGTAGTCAGCAAACAATGTTACTTGTAGGTGGACTGGCTGATTTTCTAATTGGACGAAAACATCTCCCACGTGATCGGCAGGGAGAAAAGTTAACCCGAACATGAGGTGAAGCCATTTTCCAATGGGAGAATGTTGGCTCTCTTCTTCACTGCGTTGTTATTTTTTTTAGGGATTCAGTACTTGTTCGTTATCTTGTTGATGTTGATGATTATCAGTTTATCGTGAAAATATGTCAATGGTACAAACTTTGGCAGTGCAGTTCTTGTTTGTGCAGACTCAGCACATCTCTTCTGTCGATTTTAAAAGGTGATATTGTCGAAATTTGTAATTTTCCAAGAAAAGTTTTACCTTTCTCGCTCAACATCATCTATAATAAATATATAATAAAAGACTGTTTTTAGTCAATATTCACCGGTTTATTTAAATTGCAATGACGCGTTTCGCCGTCGATGAAGCTTCTTCAGATCTATATTTTACACTTACAACCATCCAAAATCATCTATAATAAGACCATGTTGACTTGAAAAAGTTTAAATGTAGACTAGTAAATTTCAAAAATGCTCTTACGTTTTATACTTTTATCTAATTTAGGTTAACCCTAATTTAACGTAATCATATTTGAGAATTAATAATATTTCATAGTTTAACCCTACTTACCTGCCGATTTGTCGATTACCGCAACTCGGATAAAAGTCAGGTCAAAATATTTACAACCTTCTAAAGGCCATTAGGCGGACCGCAATCCAGTATCTACGATACAGGGTGCCCCATATGTATGGAATAATGATTCCACAGCATTTATTAATTAGTATATCAAGAAAATGTTCAAATAAAAGTTATAAGGTGGTATACAGCGCACATGCTGACGTTGACAATAGAATGTTTTGAACTGTCAGTTCGAGGAAATTACGCCATCTTGACTTTTTTTAAATGGAAAGCCCTGAATATTATTTTATTTTTGAATCCTACTAAAAATTCTAGATATTATTTGTCTAACATACTATATATCTAAATTGAACTGTTTTCGAATTATTGCCATTTAAAATTAAAAAAGGCAAAAAAACTATTAATAAATACTCTAGGTTTAACAGCGACGTAATGACCCAATCTGTCATAAACAGCCTGAACTGAGTTTTGCAGAGAATCCGTGGTGATCTGTGCTACTTCATATTGAATTCTTTGTTGTAAATCTTCTACAGTTTCAGGTCTACTTCGGTAAACTTTGGTTTTCAAATGACCCCCACAAAAAAAAAATCGAGGGGCGTAAGGTCGGGACTCCTTGCAGGCATTAAAAAGATCACACACCTCCTGTTGTGTTCTCCTACGGTCTCCGTAACCAATCATCAGTAACAATGGGATTTTTTCAGTTTCTGTTAAATGTACCATTATGATTTACGCTCAATTTGGAGTTTCACAAAATGCAGCAATAAACGTTTTCGTCAATAAATCATTTTTTGACGCTTTATGTCGTTACCTGACAGTAAATGTTTGACATAAGCCAGCTTAATTTTTTTTTTAATTTGATCTCCTTACTTTCAAATATCAATAATTCCAAAACAGTTCAATTTAGACATACCGTATGTTAGACAAATAACATCTAGAATTTTTAGTAGAACTCAAAAATATAATATACAGGGCTTTCCATTAAAAAAAAATTAAGTTGGCGTAATTTCTTCGAACTGACAGTTCAAAACATTTTATTGTCAACGTCAGCATATGCGCCGAATAATACCCTATAACTTATTTAAACATTTTTTTAATACACTGATTAATAAATGCTGTGGAATCATTATTCCATACAAATGTGGCACCCTGTATAATTGAGATTATTGTCTACAAAGTGCCTGAATATTTCTATCCAACGATTTTCTGTGGAAATATTGTCATTGTTCCATTCTTGAACTTTTTGAGTAGTAATGTGATTTGAAATCAGTGAAAACTTGCCCATTCAAATATTTCTAATTCCACACTAAACTGACACCACTGCTCTAAATACTCTCTGCTTGTTTTATAAAATTCGGCCGCGATTATTTTCACATGTTCTGTATCGATGTTATGGCAGCTGTCAGTTTCTGGTAATTTTGCCATGAAATTACGGACGATGTAAGGATTAAATTCCTTTATTGCTTCAATGGCGGAAACATTTTTTCCTTCAATATTTAACACAGCTTGATGAAATGTAGCTGATTGTGTGTATATAAAAAAGAGCCACAATTCTGAATTAGGGTTTTCAAGAAATAGTTTTAATATATTTGGGCATTTATCAATGCTTAAAAAGTAGTTTTTTAAAGGTTGATACAATTTTAAAATCCTCTCAACTAGCCATCGAGTTTTGCCATAGCCTAACCGTTTTTGATATTCTGTGTTAGCTTCATCACAGAATTCTTTGAGAGTTTCAACACGAATACTGTAGATGTAAAAAAATGAATAAACCTTCACAATGATGCATTCGAAGTCAACAGGAAGACAATCTGCGGCCGTTTTAATCGCGTTGTGGATAATGTGAGCTCCATATCCAATTCCTGTTATATATCTTCCAAGTATCGTATTTGATTTTAACATTAATATTATTAATTCCGTTTCTATTTTTTCCTCCAAAATTGCAGTTTGTATTGTTTCCACCAAACGCGACTATTTCAAAGTCAAATCATTGACTGTCTAAACATGTTTCAAATATTACACAATAATATCGGGTGTTTCGTCTAGTTTATCTTGAAACTCTAAAATCTTGACCTGTGTGCCATCGTCTAGTAAGAAGTAGCGGTCTAACTGGGAAAACAAAATAGACAATAGTAGGTATAGTATTTTTCACGATCTAAGAAAGTGACTTAGCTACCTATACCTATTAAAAATTTAGCAAGATTCGAAAGTGATTAATTTATGGCTGTTTAATGACAAGGCATCGTGCCGGGCCGCACTGTACCTGATTGTATAATTGCTCGGTTTAAAATTTTTATTGTGATAAGACAGTTGACTTTTAATGTTTTATGTACTGAATAATACACTATATAATAATTACACAAATATATTAAACTAGTGTACAGTGTCCTCGCGTACATTTGTTACAATTTTAGTTATTAATTAATATCTAGTTCAATTTCGCTATCACCACTATCTTGCAAATCAATAATAAATTTTTTTACAGGTTCTAAACTATTTATATTTATGTACTTACATCTATACGACTTTTCAATTTTTTTGAAGTGTTGAATACAGTTTGTTCAGTTTTCAACAGTTACATTTTTGACTTCTACCTTTTTCAACTCAATCACAGTACTGTTTAAAGTGGGTGTATTATTGTGAGCACGTATATTAGACTTTATTTTATGCCATATCAACTCGATCGCATTAAAGATACAATAATATGGTGGAAGCCGAATTATTTCGTGTCCTGCTTCCTTTGCAACTTTATCACAAACATATTCCTTTGAAAAATTGTAACTTTTTAAAACTTCTAACAATTGTTTGAATGTTTAACTTTCGCACAAAAAGGCTTGTATTTCCCTTTTTCTACTGGTGGAACTTGGTACCTTATTCATTCGGCGACTATGATAGGATGCATTATCCATCACAATACAGCTATTCGGTGGTATATTCGGCATTAATTTGTTTTGAAGCTAATCTTCAAAAACTTCAGCGGTTGCATCACAATGATAAACCAAGCTGGAATCTGAAATATTATTGGCTTCTAGAAATAGACATTCTGGTATCCAGCCTTCTTCTGACCCCGCATATAAAATAGTTATTCTTTTACCTTTATTTGATGGAGCTTTGGTGTGGCATTTTTTGGATTTATCAATCCGTCCTTTACTAAGTGTATCTTGGGTATCATACCAAGTCTCATCTAGGTAGATTATAGTTCGATTTTCCAATCTAGCTGTATTTATTTTTTCACGATATTCCATTCTAATTTGTAAGCGCCGTGATTCCATTATAACTTGCCTTTGGTCTATTTTTTTGAACAAAACCCCCAAGCGACGTAGAATACGCCATAAAGTTGTAGTGGAACATTTTATGTCACAACTCTCCTCGGACAGCCTCCATGAAAGTGACAATAACCTAGGACCTTTTTGTTCTGCATACATTTCATAAATTATGCGGCGGATTAAGTCTTCTTGACAGAAATCAATACATTTCGACACACCTTTGTCTTTTCGTGTTTTTTTAGGCTCTATCGGATTATTTACAATTTTCCAAACTGTACTTTCAGGGATGCTTGTTAAAGCTCATGTCTCTATCAATGAAAAGTACTTTTCGTGGCCTCACTCCACTAACTTTACATTATCACTTTTAACTATCACTTTTGCCTCAACGGACAAACATTTGCGGCTTCTGATGGAAAGCGCTTCGGACATTTTAAGACACTATTGAATTTTATAATACATACTATTTCAGTATAATACTGCAGATAAAATGAAAAATATTCTTTATATTTATAAACACGAAGTAGCGAATAAAATGTTAGATTGAAAGAGAGGTATATATATATATATATATATATATATATATATATATATATATTTCAATTGCGACCCTGTTACGGCCAGGTACGTGCGAAGATCATAACGATCGTTTAATGTTTTTATTGCATCAATTTGCCAAATCACTTGCTTAGATCTTGAAAAATACTATACGTTCTTTACGTTTATAACAGCGACAATCACTGTGAGCTGTGATTGGTTGCTATAAATCATCTGACCCCCCCCCCCCCACACGCCTTACAATGCGCTGCTTAGTGCTCGATATCATGCCTGCCTGCCCCGCGATCGCTGGCTTTTTCGGGTGTCGAGAGTTGAATTTTGTCACAATGGAACATTTCTGCGTTCCGACAACTTTGTTGGGAACAACGGGACACATTGCCTAAAAACGGGACTGTCCCGTTCAAAACGGGACGTATGATCACATTAATTATGCTCCAACTTTTTTTATTCATTTTAGCGACTTAAATATATTTATCTAACTACATGTATTTTGGCTACAATGTAGAACTATCCAGGGTAAACTTCATATACGCGGGCCTTCTCAAAGTTCAATTCATATGGAAAATTAAATTATTACAGGTAGTGACATGATTTACGTTATCTATCAATAGTGACATATTCTTCAAAAGAAAAGTAAAGAAAATGCATGTATCTTAAAATTTCAAAAAATTTTATAAAGGGTCTAGACTCTAGGCGGTTAAGATGGTGAAAAATACCCCCAGCCCTTTTGAAAAACAAAAAATATCCTCATGTAGAACATAAAAAAATATGACTTTCCTGAAATTTTCAGCCCTCTAGACCTTTCCATAACCTCAAAAATCTTTAAAACGTGATTTTCGGTTTTTTTCGCGATATCTCCGGTTCTATTCATCGTAGAAACCTCTTTTTTTTTTTCAAATTGTAGGATTTTTTATTGCCTACAACACCCAATTTTTTAAAAAAAATTTTGGCGCGAAATCAAATTGTTTTGAGCGTTTTAAATTTTTAAAATTGAATTTAAAAAAAACTAGGGCTTACTCAGGCCCAAAAAAAATGTATATTGTGTGTTTTATGTCAAACCATGCCCGTGAATTTTTTCAGATTTTTAGAGGTGGGGGAAAATGGTTACAAACGCGAAAGACCGCTTTTTTTTCGTCGTTTTTTTTTTTTTCCGCATTTTTACCTACTTTTGGGGCACAGAATTTCGTTGTAGATACTCAGTTGCTTCAAAATTATATATATATATATATATATATATATATATATATATATATATATATATATATATATATATATATTATCGAAATACTATTGAATCATTTTATGTAATATAAAGACCATATTGCGCCATATTTTTTTTTTCCCTTTAAAATCACGATTAAGACAAGATCAAGGCAAGTTTAAGACAAGATTAAGGCAAGATTAACACATTTTTAAGTTTTTTTTTTGTTTTGAGTAATTAGTCATACTTCATAATTCATCCAAATATTAAATTTTATAGAAATTAAAACATTTCTGTTTATAAAAACATCATATAGAAAAAAGATTTTCTATATTTAATTGAATTAGCGTTAACTTGGTAAAAATCCATATTCAACAAATTAAATACACATATAAGTGTGATTTTTACTTAATATTATTAATATAAAGTAAAAAAATATTTATATTATAAAGTAAAAATCACACTTACATGTGTATTTAATTTGTCGAATATGAATTTTTACCAAGTTAACGCTAATTCAATTAAATATAGAAAATCTTTTTTCTATATGATGTTTTTATAAACAGAAATGTTTTAATTTCTATAAAATTATAAATTTGGATGAATTATGAAGTATGACTAATTACTCAAAACAAAAAAAATAACTTAAAAATGTGTTAATCTTGCCTTAATCTTGTCTTAAACTTGCCTTAATCTTGTCTTAATCGTGATTTTAAAGGGAAAAATGGCGCAATATGGTCTTTATATTACATAAAATGATTCAATAGTATTTCGATAATTAATATATATATATATATATATATATATATATATATATATATATATATATATATGTATATATATATATATATATATATATATATATATATATATATATATATATATATATATATAATTTTGAAATAACTGAGGATCTACAACAAAATTATGTGCCCCAAAAGTAGGTCAAAATGCGGAAAAACGACGAAAAAAGCGGTTTCTCGCGTTTGTAACCATTTTCCCCCACCTCTAAAAATCTGAAAAAATTCACAGGCATAGTTTGATATAAAATACACAATATGTATTTTTTTGGGCATGAGTAAGTCCTAGTTTTTTTTTAATTCAATTTTAACAATTTAAAACGCTCAAAACAATTTGAATTTCGCGCCAAAATTTTTTAAAAAAAATGGCATGTTATAGGCAATAAAAAACCCTACAATTTAAAAAAAAAAGGTTTCTACGATGAATAGAACCGGAGATATCGCCAAAAAACCGAAAATCGCGTTTTTGAGGTTTTGGGAAGGTCTAGAGGACTGAAAATTTCAGGAAAGTCATATTTTTTTATGTTCTACACGAGGATATTTTTTGTTTTTCAAAAGCGCTGGGGGCATTTTTCACCATCTTAACCGCCTAGACCCTTTAGTGATAAATTTAAACTTCATTATTTTAAATTTTATTTATGATGCAGAAAAACCCCTGATGTTAATTTTTTTTATGGGCATAGCACGTGATGCAAGGAAATACCTACAGAGCTACAGGAGCGTTGCGTGTACACAAAAAGCGATTGTGGTCTTGAACCGCTGTAAATTGTACTTATTGGGAAACATAGTCCTGGGTAGATCATTCCAAAAGGCTGGGGTTCTACTTATAAAAGACTGCTTGAAAAAGGTTGTACTAGGAGTGACAAACTGAAACTCATACGGATGTGATGTATTAGTGCGGGTGTATTTCTAGCATACACCGCTCTGAGGGAAATTAAGCGGGATACATCTATGGAGCACTTTCCATGAAAGTGTTCGATGGATGTATCCCGCTAAACCGTTCTTTGATGTTCCAAGGAATCAAGATTGCTGGTGACCTCTGGGTCTTCAATCAGGCGAACAACCCTTCTGAATAGAATCCAATAAACACAGTGTATAATTAGGAGTAGAGCCCCAAACATGGGAGCAGGACTCCATAACTGGTCGAATTTGAATTTGGTCCAGAATTAAAAGTTGTTGTAAAGTGTAAACCTTTCTAGTTCGGCAATAATTTCCAGCTTTTGAGAAGTCCTCTTTGCTATCCATGTAACATGTTCATGCCAAACATATTTGCTCACAAATTAAAGCCCAACAAATTGAGTGACGATGCCAGAGGAATGGAGCCTCTCGTCATAACTATTAATTTAAAGAAGCTTATCACACATTACTCTTCCAAACATAAATGTGCTTATAATGACTAAAACTAACACTTTCAAAATGTCTTATAATCGAAAATCGCCTCTAGGAATCAAATTAACTTTTTCCGTACTAAATTAATATTAAAATAAATATAAATTTACATATTACGGAACCGAATTACATGGCTAATTAATCTGTTGATCATTTATAAAATAAATTTAAAAAAAAATAATAATTTTCAACTATGGTATGTCTAAAAAGTTCTGTTTGTGGCTTTCATGTTTCCTCAAAGAGTGTTCTTTACGAGTGGCGGTCAACGGATTTCTTTCTAACACCTTCACTAACAACGCCGGTATGCTCCGAGGCTCCATACTGTCTCCTACTCTCTTTCTCATTTACATTAACGATCTGCTGGAAAAGACCGGGAATCCAATCTACAGCTTTGCAGGTGACAGTACGCTGATCTCTTCATTCACTTTAAACCCTCGGACATCGGCTACTCAGGCAAATATCCGCAGACAGCAGGAGGTCGTTCAACTTAACAAAGACCTGGAAGAAATTCTATCTTGGAGCGACAGTAACCAAGTGGAATTTAACGCTACAAAAACCCAGGCGGCAGTTTTTTCTAAAAAAGTTAACGTTGGTGAACCTGAACATAGTCATGTCAGGGCACTCCATTCCCCTAGCATCGTCACTCAATTTGTTGGGCTTTAATTTGGGAGCAAATATGTCCTGGCACGAACATGTTGCAGGCATAGCAAGGAGAGCTTCTCAAAAGTTAGGAATATTATTTCGAATCAGAATGCTTTACACTCCACAACAACTGTTAATTCTTTACAAAGATCAAATTCGACCAACTATGGAATACTGCTCGCAAGTTTGGGGCTCCGCTTCCAAACACACACTGCATTTGTTGGATTCTGTTCAGAGAAGGAAGCAATATACCAGATACCAGAAATTCGTTTTTGTATCTAAATTTTCCAACATTTTTATCGTATCAGCCTTTACCTCTCCATAATCTGGGAACAGATCATCCATAAAGAGCTTTAGTTGTATATGTCTTGATGAGGGTAGGAGAGAAGAGAACAGCTTTGATTGAGGCATTTTGATATTTATTTCTTTTCTGAATGATAGATTGGAATTATTAGAACCATCCAAAAAGAACTAAAAATTACGCTTTCATGGCAGGATACCTCTAAACATTGATGTGATCAATTTTACGTGCAGACTTGGTTTCTTCTTGCCCCAAAATTTCAAATGTATCTGTTTTCATTTTGACATGTGTGTAATTTAGTTAATTCTATTAAAATTTGAATCCCAAATTAATTCATTTTCAACATAAAACTAATTCAGTTTTAACAACAACACCCCTTTTTTCCATCAAAAGCACAAAGTAAACAACATGATAATAATTTATGGTTTATAAAAGTTCCCGCAAAAAAGGTAGTAAAGTCCGATTTTTAAATTATTTACACCCTTGCCAAATTAAAAAAAACCGGTCAAGTGCAAGTTGAACTTGCACAATTAGTGTTCCGTACGTTGATTGTTTTTAAAATAAAAAATTTTGTTAGGGTGGTATAAAATGATCAGTGACTTCACAAAACACACCCCAAATGAGTTATCAACAAAGTTTGTTTCCAATCTTTAATGAAAACTGGTGACCTGGAAAATTTTGTTTTTTTAGTGTTCCGTACGGAACACTTATAAGATCACTTCGGTGTCTGTCTGTCTGTCTGTCACACCCGATTTTCTCCGAAACTATTTGACATAGAAAGGTGAAATTTGGTAATAATATAGGAATTGATGGCCTCATCAGAGCCATGTAGTTTTGAGAATTAAATTTTGACTTAAGGGGTTAGTTTTGGGGGGTGAAGTCGGAAGTGAAAAAAAAATTTTTTTACTAGGTCATCGAGTGTGGTGTCAAATGAAAGCTTGTGAAAACACGAGTAAAAAATATATATAATATTATACGTGCGCGCACTTTTCTTTGTATTATTTTTAAAAATTTGCGAAAAATCGCTGTCCCGGGCCTTATCTCGAAAAGTACTTATCAAAAAATTTCGAAAAAATTCTGGAATATTCTCCACGGGATGTAGATTGAACGAAAATTATCACGAGTGCATTACCTTTAATAATTTATATGGTATCTAAAAAAAAAACAAAAATTTCAAGGTCATCAGATTTCAACAAAGATTGGAAACAAAATTTGTTGAAAACTCATTTGGGGTGTGTTTTGTGAAGTCACTGATCATTTTATACCACCCTAACAAAAATTTTTATTTTAAAAACAATCAACATACGGAACACTAATTGTGCAAGTTCAACTTGCACTTGACCGGTTTTTTTTTCTATAACGGTAATGATAATTTTCGTTCAATCTATACCCCGTGGAGAATATTCCAGGATTTTTTTTTCAAAATTTTTTGGTCAGTACTTTTCGCGATAAGATAGGAGACAGCGATTTTTTCACGATTTTTTAAAAGTAATACGAAGAAAAGTGTGCGCAAGTATTACATTATATATATATTTTTTACTCGTGTTTTCACAAGCTTTCATTTGACACTACACTTGATGATCTAGTAAAAAATTTTTTTTTTCACTTCCGATTTCACCCCTCAAAACGAATCCCTTAAGTCAAAATTTATGTTATGGTGATATAAAATGATCAGTGACTTCACAAAATACACCCCAAATAAGTTTCAACAAAGTTTATTTCCAATCTTTACTGAAAATTGATGACCTTGAAATTTCTGTTTTTTTTTTTTATATACCAGATAAATTATTAGAGGTAATGCACTCGTGATAATTTTCGTTCAATCTACACCCCGTGGAGAATATTCCAGAATTTTTTCAAAATTTTTTGATAAGTACTTTCCGAGATAAGCCGGGTGGACAGCAATTTTTCGCGATTTTTTAAAAATAATACAAAGAAAAGTGAGCGCAAGTATTACAATATATATATATATTTTTTACTCGTGTTTTCACAAGCTTTCATTTGACACCACACTCGATTACCTAGTAAAAAAATTTTTTTTTACTTCCGATTTCACCCCCCAAAACTAACCCCTTAAGTCAAAATTTAACTTTCAAAACTACATGGCTCTGATGAGGCCATCAATTCCTATATTACTACCAAATTTCAACTTTCTATGGCAAATAGTTTCGGAGAAAATCGGGTGTGACAGACGGACAGACGGACAGACAGACGGACAGACACCGAAGTGATCTTATAAGTGTTCCGTACGGAACACTAAAAAGGGAAAAGATTTATTTGAACAATAATGAATTCTATTTTATCACAAAGCGGTGCGGTTCAGGCGGACAGTTGTTCGCCTGAAGGAGACCCGAAACTGACCGGCGGCCTTGATTCGCTGGAACATCGAAGAACGGTTGGCGACTTGAGTCTCTTCTACAAGTATTTTCATGGAAAGTGTTCGAAGGATGTAGCCCGCTTAATTCCTCTCATAACGGTGCATATTAGAAATACACGTCGCGCTAATACTTCACATCCGTATCAGGGTCAGCCAGTTACTCCGCGTACAATGCTTTTTAAGCAGTCTTTTATATGGAGAACATCATACCTTTGAAATAATTTGCCCAGGGCTGTGTTTCTCACCGAGTATCATTTACCGCGATTCAAGAACAACGCAAATCACCTTTTCCGCACACGTGCCGCTCCTGGAGCGTTTTAGGGACTTCCATGCAGCACGTGTGCTAGATTCATAAAAAAAAACTATTTAATAGTAATAATTTAGGAACATAATGACCTAATCTGTTAAATAATTTCTCTCAGATTATATTGAAAAAGCAAAAAATCTCATTGGCGTCCCCGAAAATACAAGTTGCCTTCTGAAATGATTAAATAATTTTTCAAATGAATAAATTATATATTTTTATTTTTTAAACACTAACGTTTAGTTCTTTCTTTTGGGACTATTCTGACTACTATGTGTTTCATATGCAGCTATTTTAAATAAAACCTTGTGTTAACAACGCTTGTAGGGTATACAGTCCCTGGCCAAATTATTAGACGCACTGCAAGATTTCATGTAAAATATTAATTACCGAGTGATATTGTACCGTTTTATTATTTTAAATTGATTTGTTTTTTATTTTTATATTATCCAATCAATTACCTATTTATTTGACATATATAAAACAGCATTAATTTAGAAAAGCATAAGTTTATTAAGTTTTAAAGAAAAGTGAAATTAATGTTAGTAAAAGTCAATATTTAGTTGAGCCACCTTTAGCCGCTATCAAAGCTTTAATTCTGCGCGGCATGCTATCAATGCAAGATTGTACTGTCTCCTGCATTTGAGGATGATGATTCCACACATGAATAATCTTTTCTAGGAGCTGGGTTTTGTTGGTAATCACATCTTTAGCCACTTCTCTTTTCATCAGCTCCCACACATTTTCAGTGGGGTTCATATCAGGGCCAATCCAACAGAGGGATATTTTTTTCTGCCAAAAAAGCTTTAACAGACCGAGCAATGCGGCAGGGAGCTCCATCTTGCATGAAAGTGAATGGTTTCCCATTTGGAAACCATTCTCTGAGCTGCGGAATCAACCGATTTTGTAATACTTCTTTGTACTGATCTTGCCTCATTATTCCTTTGACGACGTACAGACGTCCAGTGCCCTTGCCGCTGTTGACTGACCAAATCATCACTTTGGTGGGATGTTTAACCGTCGGGACGACACAATCAGGATGAAAGTTTTCTCCATGACGACGACGCACATACTGAGCTTTATTCTGCAAAATTTCGAATGTGCTTTCGTCACTGAAGCAGACCTGTCAAAAATAGGAAAAATATATAAACTTCCATGTTTATTTGCTTTATTTAACTGAAAATGATAATAATGTATCAATTATTGATTAAATTGCTGTATCTTATCGATCTCCAGAAGTCCACATCTTTGTCTTGCCATTGTTTGGCCCACTTCGGGCGCTTTGCTTTCATTGCAGCTGTTAACTTGGGCTTCCTGGCGGGGCGACAGGCCTTAAAATCTAATTCTTTCAATTTTCTTCGAACAGTGCGCTCAGAAGCATTTACGCTAGCACCCTGAAGTTGTGATTTTATTACCTTTGTGGTAGCAAATCTGTTTTCTACACAAATTTTCTTCAAACATCTCTCTGACCGTGGAGTGAAAATTGGTTTTCTACCGCATCTTTTCTTTCTTTTCGGGCTTAATTCCTTCCCTGACTCAATTTTCTTTTTTATGCGTCGTACACTAGCTTCAGAAACCTCCAATCTTCGTGATATTTCTCGGTTTGTAAATGTTTTCGCAATCACAAGGGCCTTCACTTCAGCTTTTTACGTGGTGAAAGATCGCCTTTTCTACCCATAATGAAAATAGTCCAATTACTTTTTTAAAACACTGCATACAAAATAAACTAATAACTGAGTAGTATAAAACTGTTAAACAAACAATCACAGTCCATAAAGCCACAGAAACACGTCCGTACCTGACTCGATTCCGATCGCGACTGATACAGGTTTGTATTTGTTTACGTTCATGTATCACTTTGTCAACACAGTGTTGCCATATGTTAAAAATAAATACAAATATGTAGTCTACAACAATTCTTTTAAATAAAAATCAATAATATTGTAGTTTAAATATACCATTATTGCATAAAAACTCTTAAGAAACATAAAATTACTAAAAAAAATACAGTGCGTCTAATAATTTGGCCAGGGACTGTACATATTTTTTTCCAAAAACAATCTCTTTATTTTATTTCCTAGATGGGAAGAGCATGTAATTTAGTTTTATTATTCGGTTATTTGGTTCAAATGCGGTAAAATAAGCGTTGTGTAGATATTAAAAAGTTTAACGTAACTGAAATGAAATTGCCAGTAAAAAGCACAAATATTCAAAATGATATGCAAAAAATATATATTATTTTCTTAAACAATTTAAAAAGTGCCGCTATTCACAACAGCAGGAAGACTGGAGAATTTTTTTAATTACCTCCATACAAGGAAAACTCCGTTGAAGATGATTTGGTATATTACTCAAACTACTGAATATTATTCTCCGCGAGGACTGTATGTACTTTTTTGCAAATCATTAAAGCGTAATATTTTTAAGTATTTTACTATTTCTATTTTATGATACACATTTTGACAATCTTTACTAATATTGTGCACAAAGTAAAAATTCTTCTTTGTGTTTAGAATGTAATGATGTATTTGTTAGGATAATTACTACTTTAGCAGCAAAAACGAGGCCTCTCACGTATAATCGACGTTAAAATGACGTACATACGACGTTAAATACCCGTCGATTTGACGTCAGATGACGTTTTTCGTTGCTAAAATTAAAAAATATGTGTACATTTAACGTGAAAATTCGCCAATTCTTAAAAAATAATCATATCAAGGAAACTATTTGTATAAAAATAAAAAAAATGTTTCTTATATTCGGTGTATATAGATCGAATAGAAAATATTCCATATTGTAAGTGTGATTTCGGAAAAAAGGAAATTTAAAAAGCAAAGAATGATAGTACAAAACAACAATAAAAGTGTAACAGAAAATCTCAAAATGTCGGAATCATTAGCTTGCAGGGTGCATCAAGAAGTAGATTATTGAATACATATCTTACATTGTATCATATTTAGTGCAATACTTCTAAAACAGTTGTTATTTGCTAGTAATTTCGCAAATTTTTGATTATTTGATTTCAGTTCGGAGTAATATTAAATTCTGTTTCGAAGGTAACGTTTTTTATCTACTTGTAAGTATACTGAATTAAGTTTGTAAATCCCTAACGAATCACCCTGCATAGTGCTAATCAGAGGATTAAAGCTATATTTATTTTTTTAAGTATCTTTTCTCGGTAATCATAACCAAGTTCACATTTTTTTTAAATAATTTGTTTGAATTACATATTTCCTTTTTTGTATAAAAAGAGCGCACGCGTTTCTGGAAAATTCTTAAGTTGTTATATAAGGATTGCACGAGGGGGAGTAACAATTTCACGTTGATCTTTTATGGCTAGAGGTTGCGCCTTTTGGAAAACGCAATCATGGGCTGTTCATGTCCAAATCGACGAGATAGAGGAACAGGGGGATTTCTTCAGACGCGTCCGACTTGATTGATTTTTTTTTTGAAATTCCCCGCTCTTCCCCTTAGGTAAGAATTTCGGGAAATGGTAAAATTTTTATTATAAGAGGGGGTTCTGTCTCGTGGACATATCTCTCCCACCCCCTCGGTTATCATTTTGAGAAAGTGGTAAATCGTTATTATAATAAATGTTTTTTTTTAAACCTCCCCCTTCTGCAATCATTGATTTGTGAAGGTAGTATATTTCATAACTGACAGACTTTTTTCTTTGGGAAATCCTCCCTGCCTGCATTTTTTTCTTCTATCTATAGGTTAGTGGTTAGTTATAGGCAGGGTAGGTGATTGTGCCTGTTTGTGCACTGCAGCCTCTTGGCTTATTGTGCTCCCCTCTCTTGGTTGATTCCCTCCAAGCCCTTCATGTGGTAATTTATCGCCATGATGTAAATCTGTGAACAAGTTGTTTGTTCGAAGTTAAAGTCATACATTCATATAGGATGTGTATAGAGAGGTTTCATCCTCTTCACCACATAGTCTGCATGTCGTGGGACCAATGTGGATACCCATTTTCTGTGAATGTTTCCTCAGGTTACAAAGGCCGATAGCCTATTTATAAGTAACATCCATTATCTCTTGTCCCTAATTGTGGGTAGTCGGTTTTCCGGCGTTCAAGGTAAATGAAGAAATAATCGCGAAGTTATTAGCAGAATTATATTGTACGTTGTATCTGCACGACTAATGTAGCAAAGTATATCTCACAAAAATTTAATTTTCAAGTTTGTTTAGTGTGTACAGCACAGCAAGGACATCTCTTATTCACTGCAGAAGCAGCGCGTGTGTGATAGTAGTCATTAAAGCCAAGGCCACTATGGGTGAACTATACTCTATTTATTTGAAAGTAATAGCAATAAATCATATAGAATTTTGCAAATTAGCATCAAGCAGTAGTAAAGGCCTCAGAGTTTCACCTACATTTTACCTGTAATGCAGCAGTATATTATTATGTTTGAATACAATAGGGAAAACGAATCTTTTTTGTTGTTTGGGGATAAATAGTCTGAAATAGTTCTGGCCAGCGGTGGTGCGCCTGGACGTATACGTATTATTTTCGAATAGTATGAATGAAACAGTTTTATAATGTTTAAACATTTATTAGAAAAAAATAACATTTTATAATGAAACATTACTAATTAAAAAAAATACGAATGAAGAAGTCAAACAACAATAAAAAAAATATTACCAAACTTCTATCTCCGACATGCTTGAAAAATTATTATTGTCCGACTCATTTGAACTTACATGTATAATTAAAGGTTCAACAGTGGCATCCACTGCCATGTCCACAGTTCACATCTATCAATGAAGATTTTCTTTCAAACATTTTCCAATAAAAATTCATACCTTTTAAAACACTCCATAATTTTACTCTACTCATTTTCGATATTTCTGGGTAGCTTGTTGCAGCCTGCAGGTTCATATTTATTTATTTATTTGAGAATATACGGGTACACACCTTTTTTACAATATATTTATAATACTTTACAATATAACCATATCAATAACAGAACGGCCCGAAAATGTGGACTAAAACACAAGAACGGCTTACACCGTGAAACAATCAACGCCAGAGCATCCCGTCTGATGGAAGAGGGGGAACCTGAAAACATGTTCAGCTTCCGGCATTGGTTCATGAATCTCATAGCCCTCAGCAGTGGTGAATGATTACCATAATTAGTTCTGTGGAAGCCAGTAAAGAACAATTCAGTTTGCCTTAAATGTCTTTGAGCTATATTAAATTTTACGAATGACAATAAAATAGGACAATCTATCAACCCGTTAATTATCTTATACAGAAAAAACTGATCACTCACCAAACGTCTATGAGCTAACGGATTCAAGTTCATATGTCCCCTAATAATAGTATAATCATAGTCAGCTATTGCCATATAACACTTATAAGCACACAGTCGTAGAAACCTGTTCTGAATTTTTTCGAGATTGTACTTATGTACTTCAAACATTGGCGACCAGACAATCGCTGAACACTAAAGAACAGACCTCATCAACTTGCAGTACAGGACCCTTAATGAGGACAATGATAAATCCCAAAATCTTACTAGACTTATTAATAATATATACGTAATGATCACAGAAAAACAGGCGATAATCACATATTACTCCTAGATCCTTCACTTTGCCCAAACTATCCAACACTGTTCCATTAATAACTTAATTACTATTGACATTCTTATGTCCTCTAAAGAAGCATGCATTTAGATGCATTAAGCTGTAGACAGTTTATCTCAGCTCAATTTTCAAGTCTATCAATAAGGAAATCAGAGCTCAGTGTATGACCGGCAATATCATTGACAAACAAATTGAAAAGGAGCGGAGAGCAATGGACGCCCTGTGGCACTACAGAAACTGCAATAAAACTATTTGATAGCACATTGCCAATTTTAACTTGATATTCACGCTTTTCCAGATATGTCTTCAACCACCAAGCTTAGCTAATAATAGGTCGTGATTAACCCTATCGAATGCCTTGGAAAAGTCGGTATAGACAACATCATATCCAAAGGATTTTTTTTCAATAAAAAAGCCATGAACAATACGTCTTACCGTGTTTTGTGTTGTCTGTCAGCTGAAGTTCTTTTCTGCCTGGTCTTTATTTTGTAGAGTCTATACTCCCTCGTTTCCTTCTATTAAAAGTCTGTAAACTGTGGCTTTACCAACTCCGGTCATTAAGGAACATTTTGTCACACAATCGTCCACATTCAAATCACAATTTTGATCATTTTTAAAGTAGTCAAACACATTTTTAACTACGCTTTTCGTTAGGAGTTTGCTGCCCGAACTTTTGGTGTTTCACTGGAGAAGACATTTTGTTAACACTTGTCACTAACTGGCTTGACACTTGGGCATGCTGCTCTAAATATGTATTTAGAGTTGGGGCAACAGGAAGGTATGTAAATAAAATGATATGATCGGCAATAAAGTTTCGGTACAAAAGAGCATTGTTACCTGAAACATACCTGGGAATTGACAGCACGCCTCTGTTATCGGAACGCCGGTCAGTCCACTGGATTTTTTATTACTATCAGTTTTAAATAAATAGAGTATAATTTACATGAGGAAAAATCACGCAAGTTCTCTGTTATATTACTCCTCAAAATTGGATTATTTTAATTTGAAATTTTGAGCAATATTTGGCTTGCGGAATAGAAATATGTGCAAGAGTATTCATTTAAAGCTTGTATTTAAAAGAGAATGCAATTTTTTTTTTTAAATTGTACGCTAACAAGTAGTTTTCAGAAACTCAAGTAAGCTTGTAATTACCAATGCCAACTTTTTTATTTGAGGAAAGGCAGGAAGAAAGGACATTCACTATTCCAGAATTATAGGAAACCTATTACTACCCTTGTCTAGATGCTATCAGTCGAAGAACGAGGTGGATGAAATAAAAACATTTATTTATCTTATTTATTACACAATGTGTCCTGAATATCACAACAGCTGAATCAAATTCTGAAATTACCTCGAGCAACTGCTGCAATAAGGTTGTAACAACAGGGATAAACGTACTAACGGGAACATATTTTTTTCATAAAACTATAAGAATTGTAAAACAATAAATTATCATATTAATCATATACCGAATTTACTGCAATCTTATTTATAAAAAGAGAAAGATAAGTACCTTGAATTCCCCACAGTTCCTTCGGAATAAATAGAATATTACTTGAGATAATACCTAAGCGTTGTTATAGTATGATGCTGCTAAAAAAATTGATTGTTCATTTACCTTTTTCAAGTTTAGTATTTGCCCCCTTCCCCCTGCCAGTATTGATATTAATTTATTTATATTTACAATATTTAAATAAAGAAAAATAAGCTGTTGAATAGATCGTCGTGTCTGTCGAAAGAAGTCTCTTGCTTTAAGCAGGCATTTATGAATAAGCACTATTTAATTTTTTTAATGGGTTTTTTGAAAGGTGGTTTTTCTATTGCAGATTTTGCAGATTTCTCAAAGAGAGAAGCTCAAATATTTTCTATTATCAATAATTTACTTATATGCACTAGCGCAGTACTTCTAAACGTGTTAATAATCTTGAGATTATCTTATTTTTCTTATGAAATATTACAATTTATTTGGTACCAAAGATCTTTGCATTATTTCCTTTTAATGGTAATTTGCCTTTTTGAGCTAAAAAAACTACTCTTCAAAGTGTTTACATCATTGTTCATTTAGATCACAAATACCAGCTTAAATCCAATTTTTTTTGTCCGCTCAGATTATTTGTAGAATACATAAAAATATATAAATTAAATAACGTTTTGATCATTTCTCAAGAAAGTTTTATTATCTTTATTAGGATTTTTTGTAGAAATATAAATTGTAATTGTGAGTTCCATATTATTATAAAAGGTATTAAAATTATTTTGTACCTTACCATGGATTTATTGAAATGATGTATGTGTTCCATATTTTGTTGTTAAACGTAATTGTTATATCTATCCGTTTTTAGCTTCTTAACAAAATAACCAGTTGGGTAGTCAGATAAAAATAAAAAAAAAAAACTCACGACATTTTGTTATTTTGGAAAGATATAGTTATTTTAATTTTGATATATGTTGCTGAGGAAGGAACTTTTGCACCCTGGGTCTTCCAGGCTACTAGTCAAGACCAGGAGGGACGGACTAGTAGAATCAGATTTGTTGTTGCTTTATCTTAATATCTTTAAAAAATATTTAGCAAACTTTAAAAAATTGTGCAAAGTTCCAGAATCATCAACAATAAATTAGTAGTCTATTTCGGGCCTTAAAGAAAACAGGTTAGAATAATTAGCTTATAAAATAGAAAAAATGATTAAAAAATGCGTTTAGAACTTTTGGAAACACATGTATATCTGTTTTAAAATCTATAAAAATCAAGATTAAAATTTTATACTTATTTAAGAAGTATCGGGGAAAAGAAATCTTCACTGTCGTCACTCCTAATGAAGAACTAAAAAAAATTAGAACCATAAGCAATTACTATATATAAATATATATATATATATATATATATATATATATATATATATATATATATATACGATATATATATATATATATATATATATATATATATATATAGACGAGGGTGAATTGAAAAGTCTTGTAAAAAATAAAATAAATAAAATAATCATTTTTTTTGCAAAAACAAAAATTTATTTCTAAACTTAATTTCCATTGAGCTCAATACATTTTGTCCATCGAAATTCTAATTTTTTTTTTATTCTCTCAGAAAAAAAAATTATTTCGAATTGTTAATAATAGTAATTTGCAGCACAGGTAACCTATTCGTTCGACGAAAATTTCTTCCCCTCTAGTCAATTATTCATGTTAGGAAAAAAAACGAAGTCATATGGACCCAAATCTAGAAAATAGGGTGGATGGAGAAGTATTTCGAAGCGCAGCTTATGTACATTTGCCATTAGTGATGTCAATTATCGGTACTTTCGAGTATTTAGAGTACCTGGTATTGGAGCACGATGGTAGGATACAACGAATTGTATTAAGTACGCATACCTATTACTCCATCGAAAGCTGACACAGTAGCTTTCGAACCGACAGAGTGGTTGACACAGTCAACGCTTTAAAAGCAGGTAGCGCTTTTCGAGGGATCCTTCCTCAAGTATATATAATTAATTATTAAATTATATATACTTGAGGAAGGATCCCTCGAAAAGCGCTACCTGCTTTTAAAGCGTTGGCTGTGTCAACCACTCTGTCGGTTCGAAAGCTACTGTGTCAGCTTTCGATCGAGTAATAGGTATGCGTACTTAATATATTCGTTGTATCCTACCATCGTGCTCCGTAACTTATGGGATAAGTACCACTTGATACCGTTCTCTTGTTTATCAATCCTAGCCTGACTGACGAGCCGTGATACGGCGAAACGCGTCTCAGGATGGATTTGACAGACAAGAGAACAGCTAGTAAGCTGCTGGAATATGGACTTCTGTCTATTTTCAGTTGGTTTACAATAATTGTACCTGGTATTTCTTAAAAAAGTACTCGTTACATTGTACCCGGTACAAAGTATTGATCTCGTCACGTAGTTGCTTATATACCTGCCTACATTAGTCGATGGCTGGCCAGATTATTACTGAACAGACTCAAATTAAATCATGTAAATAAAATGATTTTTTCCAACCGTAATCAGTTTTTGTTGAGTGTAAAATTTTGCGTTGCTATAAAGCTTATTTTCGTTGTAATATTCATTAACTTATTTTCATTGTTTTTAAGGATTGAGAGTACTTTTATAAGTTTCTATGTTATGTTTGTGTATTATATTAATAAAATATCTTCTTATTTTAATTTAAAACAGTTCCTAAAGCCAGAGAATAAATATTTTCAAAATTCCTGATTTATTCTTTATGTATTTATTATGGTGTCCAATTAATTTATTAGTTAAAAAAATATTCATATTCAATTCAATATTCATAAACGACGAAATATGTACTTATATTTCAATTATCTATTTAATGTCAAGCACGAGCAAATTTTGCTTGCATTCCTGATTTCGCGCGCTTCATTTGAATTTATCATCCAGTTTAATTTCGAGTATATACATGCATGTATAATTTATAATTGAATACGCGCACCCATTCTTGTTAATCATTACTATTGATACCAAATGTACCGAAACCTAACGCCATCGACGAAGACGAGATATATGTCGTAGAGACCAGTAGGTATCTACCGCTACTGGTATGGCATTGGTAGGTTTTGTTTAGTTGGCCGCAGAACGCAGACGCCATCAATATGTAGATAGCTGGTACCGGGAACATTTATTGTCGACTACCCGATACTTCGGATCCGGACGAGTAACGGGTACTTTGTATCCGGTAGTTACAATATTGACATCTCTATTTGCCAGTACAACGGCTGAGGTGCGAGTAGGCGACTTGTTCTGAAGGATCACTTTTACTCGCTAATCTTGGTCCCTTGTGCTTTATCTCACTATAGGAATGATCTACTAACGGTAGGTAATAAGAGCCAGTCCCTGTTTTATCTTTTTCCACATAGTCAATCACGATGATACCCTACGAATCCCAAAACTATTTTCCCAGGTTCACTTTCGCTTTCGCTAACTAACTGATTTGACTTCTGTTTTATCTCCGGGGATGTAATAGTGGATCCGGATTTCGTCTACAGTCACAAAACGTCGCTAGAAGTCCTTCAGATTATTCTGCAAGTTTTTCAGACACGATTTTGAAATGCCGTCCTCGTGCGTTTAGGATATGGGATCAGCGAAATGTGGCATACTCCGCACCCTCAGCTTTTTAATTTTTAGAACATCAAGCAGACTTTTATGTATTTTTCATATGAAATGCTTACAATTTCAATAATCTCAGTAATATTATGACATCCTCGCCGATATCCTCAGGATTTGAAAAAGGGTAAAATCCCTACTCAGGCGGTGAAATAAATAATAATAATAAAAAATCTCAAGAAGCTTAATTTGACGATCTTCCATCATGATATAATGAATTTTATCGCCCATTTCTTTAAAAAGTGTAACATTTGCACTGTTAAGGCCACGTTTAAATAGACGAATCCAGTATTAAATGATCTTAAGTGTCGGTGCAAGGTCCCCATAAACTTCCTTCTGTTCAGTTTATATCTCGGCCGCACTCCATTTTATTAAGTAAAAATATTTTATCACTGCAGGCTTTATCTATTTCTACGAAACATATAACACCGATCACTTACAATACCTGCCAAAAAACAATTGCGCTTTGCAACTATTTGAAACTTTGAACACAATCCGCACAAGAATCACACTTACCAACAGTCATGCTGCTTAATAAAACTTCCCGCCATTCTGTAAAAATTTACCAGACTTACCAATCCATCATATATATATATATATATATATATATATATATATATATATATATATATATATATATATATATATATATATATATATAGTAGTAAGAACAAATCCAGAACGACTATTTTAAATGCATTTGATAATTTATGAGATAAAAAATAACAACTGATAGATATAACCATTGTATTATTGATTTATATCATAAAAATATTAGTTGATTTAAAAATGAAAAAAAAAATTCTATTTACTACTGTTGCACAATATAATAAATATCTTTATTGACGTTTTTCTCCCATTTTAAGAGGTTTTCTATGACATATCAAGAAATTAGAAATGTTGACATGATCAGAAATATAAAATGTGATAATATGTTTTACAATGTGTTTTATTTTTTCACCTGCGTTTATTGTATTTAACCGCAGATCTAATACAAGAGTGCAAATTGATTTAGTGCACATAAAGAAAATTGGTTCGAAGCAGTTTGCCTGGGTATATAACGCATCGACGGACGAAAGTTTCTTCCTCCCAAGTCATTTTTTGAGGTTAAGAAAAAAAGTCACTTGGGGCCAAATCTAGAGAATAGGCTAAGTAGGAAACTACAAAACATACCTATAACGTCGTAAATTCCTAAGTCTCCACACGTGATCTTAAACCGTACTTTAAACAAACTATCAATACGCCTGGAAATACACCAAAGAGGCAATTACAAGATTTTATCCTCTTACAGCGGATGAAAATTATCCATAATATCCCATTTTCTTCTACGCCCATAATTGACGTAGGATATATACAAAGGGAGGGGAACATCGTGCTCAATTCAGTTTTGTTAAAGTCGTTTGGCCGCTATCTGCAAGGAATATATGGGAAGCAAACATATTTCCGGTACCTTCACAAGGTAGGTGTTAAATCAACTAAAAGTACAGGAGAGTTTATTTAAGATTGAAGCAGTTTATATGTAGGAAGGATTTAAGCTTAAGTTGCCTGTTAATAAAACTTGTATCAAATGGTTCTTTTCAAAAATCATCCCTCTTCACCGGATATAGAACTTGAGTTTACTATCTTAGGGAAGGTCTAAGGTTTCAGAGCTACACTGCAAGAGGTTTTTTTTCTGCAAGAGGTTCCGCTACCGGTTGTCGATTAACACATCACCTTTATAAGTAGCTTCGCCTTTAGCGATCTCTTTTTTTTCCTTAAAGAAACATAACATTTTTTGTATCCAAAAACTACTACACGCCTTTTAAACTAAGCGACGGCACTGACTAGCTGAAGTTTTTTCAAAGGGGATAGGCAATCAATACGAAGATTTTTCACTAATCATATGTATTGTTTTCTTCATTCCGACTACATGAGGCTGCAGTCAAATTAGGTCACTTCATCAAGAAGTATATATATTAAAATAAATATATGTATATATGTATATATATATATATATATATATATATATATATATATATATATATATATATATATATATACATATATATATATACGAGGCTGGTTTGAAAAGTCCGTGCAAAAATAAAAACTACTTATGTGTTTGGGGTAAACCTTTTTTTATTTTTCGACATAGTCTCCTTTTAGGCTTATACACTTCGTCCAACGATGTTCTAATTTGTTGATCCCTTCCGAATATTAGGATTTGTCCAAGTCTGCAAAATATCCATTAGTGTCTGCAATCACCTCCTCGTTTGAATAAAATCTTTGTCCCGCCAATCGCGGGCGTTTTTCTTGCAGCTCGGTTTTCAAACGGTCCAATAACGATGAATAATATTCACCTGTAATAGTTTTACCCTTTTCCAGATAGTCGATGAGGATTATCCCTTGCGAATCCCAAAAGACAGTCGCCATAACCTTTCCGGCCAAAGGAACGGTCTTCGCCTTTTTTGGTGCAGATTCCCCCTTGGTAACCCATTGTTTAGATTGTTGTTTGGTCTCAGGAGTATAGTAATGTATTCATGTTTCATCCACAGTGATGAAACGACGCTTAAAGTCCTCCAGATTCTTCTGGAACAGCTGCAAACCATCTTTGCAACACTTCACACGATTCCGTTTTTGGTCAAGCGTGAGCAATCGCGGCACCCATCTTGCGGATAGCTTTCTCATGTCCAAATGTTTATGCAAAATATTATGTACCCGTTCAGTCGAGATGCCCACAGCACTAGCAATCTCACGCACCTTAACTCTTCTGTCATCCATCACCATATCATGGATTTGATCAATGATTTCTGGAGTCGTAACCTCCACAGGCCGTCCAGAACGTTCAGCGTCACTTGTGCCCATATGGCCAGTCCGAAAATTTGAAACCACTTATAAACTATTCTAATCGAAGGTGCAGAGTCACCATAATGTTTATCAAGCTTCTCTTTAGTCTCCTGAGGCGTTTTGCCTTTCATAAAGTAATGTTTAATCACCACACGAAATTCTTTTTCGTCCATTTCTTGAAAGTCACTCGACTTCCTTGATTCACACGAATGCCAAACACAAAGAAATAGACCAATATGGCTGAAACTTAGTGTGCGTTTATTCAAGAGATGCTACTAACTAAACATGACCTTGATACGCGCCGGTGGTGCCATCTCTCGGACTTTGCACGGACTTTTCAAACCAGCCTCATATATATATATATATATATATATATATATATATATATATATATATATATATATATATATATATATATATACATATATATATATATATATATATATATATATATATATATATATATATATATATAAATATATATATAGTCCGATCAATGATTCTTTGCATGCACCTCATAAATGTCTGAATATGGTGTAAACATCCGTCTGCGAGGCTGGTTTGAAAAGTCCGTGCAAAGTCCGAGAGATGGCACCACCGGCGCGTATCGAAGTCATGTTTAGTTAGTAGCATCTCTTGAATGAACGCACACCAAGTTTCAGCCTTATTGGTCTATTTCTTTGTGTTTGGCATTCGTGTGAATCAAGGAAGTCGAGTGATTTTCAAGAAATGGACGAAAAAGAATTTCGTCTGGTGATTAAATATTACTTTATGAAAGGCAAAACGCCTCAGGAGACTAAAGAGAAGCTTGATAAACATTATGGTGACTGCACCTTCGATTAGAACAGTTTATAAGTGGTTTCAAAATTTTCGGACTGGCCATATGGGCACAAGTGACGCTGAACGTTCTGGACGGCCTGTGGAGGTTACGACTCCAGAAATCATTGATCAAATCCATGATATGGTGATGGATGACAGAAGAGTTAAGGTGCGTGAGATTGCCAGTGCTGTGGGCATCTCGACTGAACGGGTACATAATATTTTGCCTAAACATTTGGACATGAGAAAGCTATCCGCAAGATGGGTGCCGCGATTGCTCACGCTTGACCAGAAACGGAATCGTGTGAAGTGTTGCAAGGATGGTTTGCAGCTGTTTCAGAAGAATCCGGAGGACTTTAAGCGTCGTTTCGTCACTGTGGATGAAACATGGATACATTACTATACTCCTGAGACCAAACAACAATCTAAACAATGGGTTACCAAGGGGGAATCTGCACCAAAAAAGGCGAAGACCGTTCCTTCGGCCGGAAAGGTTATGGCGACTGTCTTTTGGGATTCGCAAGGGATAATCCTCATCGACTATCTGGAAAAGGGTAAAACTATTACAGGTGAATATTATTCATCGTTATTGGACCGTTTGAAAACCGAGCTGAAAGAAAAACACCTGCGATTGGCCCACAAGAAAGTCCTTTTCCATCACGACAACGCACCAGCACACAACTCAGCAGTTGTAGTCGCAAAATTAATGGAAATAGGATTCCAACTCGTTTCACATCCCCCCTATTCTCCAGACTTGGCTCCCTCGGACTACTATTTGTTCCCCAATTTGAAGAAATGGTTGGCGGGACAAAGATTTTATTCAAACGAGGAGGTGATTGCAGATACTAATGGATATTTTGCAGACTTGGACAGATCCTATTATTCGGAAGAGATCAACAAACTAGAACATCGTTGGACGAAGTGTATAAGCCTAAAAGGAGACTATGTCGAAAAATAAAAAAGGTTTACCCCAAACACATAAGTAGTTTTTATTTTTGCACGGACTTTTCAAACCAGCCTCGTAGTGATGAAAACGAATTGCTTACAACATCTGGAAAATCACGACCAAGGAAACAAGCTAAAAACCCATGACCTGAGTGAAAGTTCTAAAATGGACGTTCGTTTTTACATTATATGATATGTATGCACAAAGTAAATAGCTATTAATATCTATCGGTTTAAGTGAAATCGAAAGTAAATCATATTGTACTTTTAGAAAAACATGTTACTATTAACAACTTATGTAAAGAACTGCGAAAAAAGAGATAATTAATGACAGTTAATGGAACTCTTCGAACATTACTTCTGGATTTCGATTTCAAATTTAAGAAAGATGACAACAGGCGAGCATTAATGGAGACACCAAGAATTTGTTCAATGAGGGCAGCTTTTCTTAGAAATTATATGGAAAACAAAAATGTACACATTGCCTGTCAGCTTGTTTTCACAGACGAAACGTGGATTTTTTCAAAAGGCAGTCAAAGAAAATCATGGCAGGTTGACAGCATTAAAAGTGTTTGTAAGCCTGGGGGATTTCATGGTAAAAGGTTTATTGTTTTACATGCTGGTCACAGGGGGGGTTTTGTGGAAAATGCCAATTTACTATTTGCTAGCCCGGCTGATTGGCGCAGTGGGTTAAGGCGTTAGACTTGCCCACTGTTGTCCGAGAGGTCCGCGGTTCGATTCCGTGTCTGGGCTGGGTGTTGTGTGTGTCTTTAGGTTTAGTTTAGGTTTAAGTAAAATGTATATATATCTGAAATAAAGAGAGATGTTGGCTATTTGGCTCAGTTCCAGTGCCATAAAAGGGGTTCGCCCCTTTTTTAAAAAAAAAAAAAAAAAAAAAAACTATTTGCTAGCAAGTCAAAGTCAGTTTATTATCATGGAGAAATGAATAGTGAAATGTTTACGAAATGGGTCAGAAACCAATTGATTCCTAATTTAGAAGAACCATCTTTAATTATAATGGTTAATGCTTAATACCATTCAGTTAAAGTAGAAAAACAGCCATCTTCAGCATGGAAAAAAGAAGAAATTCTCGAGTGGTTACAAAAGAATAGTTCACCTCATAACAAACAGATGTTTAAGACAGAATTGTTAGATATTACAAAAGCTCATAAAAAATCATCAATCAATGTCAAATTGATAAAATTTTTCAAGAGCAGGGGCATGAAGTGTTGAGATTACCTCCTTATCACTGTCAATTTAATGCAATCGAGCTGATTTGGGCAAATGCAAAAACATTTTATAACGAGCATATTGGTGAAGGGTGATATGGAGATAAACAAATACTTCAGATGTGGAATAGAACCTTAGAGAAGTGTACGCCGGAGATATGGCATGCTAGCGTACAGAAAACCTGATTTAACAGTGGTATGATCGTGAGGTAATAATCGAAGAGATTCCAGAAATCATCATTCGTGTTGGAAATGAAGAAAGCGAGAGTGAAGAATCTACTTTTAGCGATTAGTGTCATTATTCAATTAATAATTTAAATATTACTTATTGACAGATTCCAAGCCTCTCGGGCAACATTCATTGTAAATTTTGCAGGACAAATATAGACTTATCTATCTATCTATATATGGAATTTCATATTTAAGAGTTTTGTTAGATACGGCAACTTTTGCTTTCTTTCTTTATTTGTTATAGAAATGGGTTTTTTTCAAGATTTGTACATTAGATATGGAGCGGAAACAACAAACCTTTTCCGAAACTGGGCAAAATATAACCAAAAATTAGCAAAAATGACCAGTAGAAAAAATTTCTTATTGAAATGCCGTTCAACGGGACTTGTCCCTAGACACATTGTGCAAAACTTTGGATGCATGAATAACCTAATGTCAGATAGATCAAGTGATAGTGGCAGGATCCAGCGCTTCCAGAGTAAGTTTGTGTCCTGATAAAGGTCTCAACCTATTGGCTAAATGAACATTGTCTGAACACCTGTTGCGTCCTTTGCCGAGTTCCCCAACTAATTTCATATTTAGAGAGTATAAATATATATATATATATATATATATATATATATATATATATATATATATATATATATATATATGTATATATATATATATATATAAATATATATATATATATATATATATATATATATATATATATATATATATATATATATATGTATATTAAATGCTCCGAATCATGGAAATTCATTACAAACGTGAAAGAAACGGAAAAAAACCGAGCAAGTCTACAAACCCTACCAACAAAAAAATGGGTTGACTACTACGAAAAATTGCTCACTGAAGATAGAGATGAGTATACGAGAACTATCCCCACGGAGATAGAAGTAGAGGGCGAACCGATTACCGTAGATATTAACACACTCAGGAAGGCAGTGAAAACAACTGAAAGATGGACGGGCAGCGGGTCCAGAAGGGATTCTAGCAGAACTGATCAAGCACGGATCGAATAACCTATTCGAACAACTTACTTGGTGCGTAAACCAATACATAAATGGGGCCCCGGTACCAGCCGAGTAGAAAGTGGTATAGATATCCATAAAAAAAGGTAATAAATTAGATAGCTCGAATTACAGAGGCATTTCAGTGACGAGTACCCTGAGCCGTTTGTATGTATGGTAGGATTATCAGAGACCTAATTGAACAGGAATACAGAGACAAAGAGCAAGAAGAGTAAGCTGGTTTTCGTACGGGAAGGACATGCACTGATAGCGTATTCTATTTAAAACAAGTAATAGAAAAAAGAACGAGCACTAACCAGGAGACCCACCTCATGTTTATAGATCTACATAAAGCATACGATACTGTACCTGTAAAGAAACTGTGGAAAACCTTGGAGACAACTAATCTGAATTACACCATACTGAAAGCCCTCAAAAATTGGTATGAGGGCTCAACATCCAGGATAAAGATTGGCAATACTCTCTCAGAAAGTTTCCCAATAAATAAAGGTTTACGTCAGGGATGTTGTGTATCACCCACACTTTTCAAGATATATGTTGCTCAGGCTTTGCGCCAGTGGAAGAGAAAATGTAATGGAATGATTATTACTCTAGGAAATACATGTCTGTAAACATTACAGTTCGCAGACGATCAGGTCTTCATAGCAAACGATAAAGAAGATGTGGAATATATGACCCGAAAGATCCAGGAGGAGTATAAGAAATGGGGAGCTTAATACCGGAAAAACGAAATACCTCCCGATAGGAGCGATAGCCTCCAACATTCAACGGGACGTCGACAAGATAACATCATGTACAGAATATACATATCTCAGCGTGGAATTCGACACAACCGGGAAGGATGATAGGGAAATAAAAAAGCGAATTACACAAGCCCGAAGAACAATAAGCTGACTGAACGGGATATTATGGAACCACAACATTGGGAAAAGGTGGAAATATAATATATATGAAGCAATTATAAAGAGCACCTTAATATACGTAGCAACTTAGTGAAAGCAACCGAGAAAAACTGGAGGCAACCGAAATGGATGTGTTCAGACGTATACTGGGAATGTCAAGAAGAGATAGGGTCCGAAATGAAGATGTGAGGCAATAGATAGGAGTCGATGGATCACTGACGACTGACATTGAACGAGCACATTTAATATGGTATGAACACGTGCAGAGGATGGCAGATACCAGATTACCTAAATTTGCTATGCAATGGGTACCACCACAGCGCAAGAAGAGAGGAAGTCCCAAGAAGACATAGAAGGAGGGGATAGCAAAAGCAATGAGTTCCAGGGATTTAAACGACCACCTATGAGAACAACAGAAAGGATGGTAGAATGGTAGAATGTAATAATACTAATCCTCGTTTGTTAAGTTTCAAATATTAATTTAAACATATTTTCCCATAGTTCCAGTTAATTAGTTAAACATAACAGAAAAATAGTACAGAAAACAGGTGGTGTATGGAGACTTTTTGGACTGCCTGAGCTAATGGAAAACTACCTATATAAAATTTTTTTGGTAGGTGTCACGCAGTGGTTAGTAAAAAAAAATTCATCCTTAAAAAATATTCTTCTTATATTTTAATATTTGTAATAGAGCTAAAAATCTGAAAAAATATATAATATGAAGCTTATTACTAACTACTAACAGCATAAATTTTGTTGAGATATCTCAAGTAGTTTCGAAGAAATTCGATATTAACGTTAAGGGTTATCACCCACGTAACTCCCTTAATATTAGGGGTAAAAGTATAAAATCGGGTGTGGGCATGTTTCAAACAGAAAACAATAAATTAAAGGCAAAATGCATTAAATCAGACTCTGGGGCACTTTTCAATGGCTTATACGGAAAGACTCTTTTAAGTTTCTATGTTAAATAGTTTCGGAGAAAATCGGATGTGACAGACAGACGGACAGACACCGAAGTGGTCTCATAAGGGTTTCGTACGGAATACTAAAAAGGTAGATGATACACAGAAGATCAAATTTCTCCATGTACTAGCGCCAGAAAAATTTTTAATTTTTCATTTTGGCGGCATTATCTTAAATCATTAATTTTAATCATTATGAGTAAGTCAAATAAATAACAAATCTCCATTAAATTATGTAAAAAATTACAGAATTGGTATATTAAGAAGGTTACGCTATCCTACTCTCTCACAATGTCGCATTAACAATACTACCGTCGTTGTTATTAACCAGAAACGTAAATGATCTATTAGAACAAGAATTTTTAAGAATAGTGCTATAAAACCTAACGAAATGTAAATTTTCTAAAATGGAATGTTGATAGTTTGCAGATGAAGACGAGCAAGGTTGCACAAGATGAAAGTAACACAAATGTAAGTAATTGTATAATGTTTTGTGTTCTTTAATCAATTTTGTTTTTGATGAATAACACCGGTAAACAAAATTGTAACTTTGTCGTGCCACATGGACTTTTATGATATTTTTTACTTTAATAGGTGGTTGGCAGTAAAAACAAACATTAAAAAAGAATTTTATTCTCTTAAGTAATTTAAAATATTTCAAAAAACAATGACCTCCTAAACCAAAAATGTAAAAAAGTTTTATTATGAAGTTACGATCTAAAATGTCCTAGCAAATTTAGATCCTGGTTGGTCACTTTTGATTGTCCAGCAGTAATCTGCCAACATATTTAGGTTCCATTTGCCCTGGTAACGTTTTTCCATCTTAGAATTGTCCTGATGGAACCTTTCTCCGTGCTCATCGCTCACAGCCCCCAAATTCTGAGGAAAAAAATCCAGGTTTGAGTCTAAAAAATGAATCTTGAGTGACATGTTGCAACCTAGTGCTTCATAAGCCAACAATAGCTCGCTAACTAACTCTCTGTAGCTCTTACTCTTATGGTTACCCAAAAAATTTGCAACAACATTCTTAAAAGATTTCCATGCTGGTTTTTCTAAATCGCTCAATTTTTCTTCGAATACCGGATCTTTTATGAACTCCCCTGATTTGAGGTCCTATAAAAGACTGCTTGAAAAGGGTGTACGAGGAGGGACAAGCTGAACTTCATGCGAATGTAAAGTATTAGAGCGACGTGTATTCGTAACATGCACCGCTTTGGAAGAAATTAAGCTGGCTATATCAATCTCGTGTGGGGTTGCTAGTCCTCCATCGGGCGCATCTGCGGGTAGCGGATAGGGAAATGCTACTCAGATATGAGTGGTATCGAGGAAATCACATACTTGAGGCGGACCAAAACTAGCAATAGGGCACTCACTCTCTTGCCCTCAGGGTGAGAAATCGCCCTTAAAGGCGGATGAACTACATAAGTCGACAATGATATGGGAATGCAGAAGGAAATGGTGAACCACGGCATGAAGGGTTCAAGTTCAATATACCTAGTTGAAATCATGATGGCAAAGTTCAGAGCGAAAAATTCCGGAGTCTCTAGTCCCCCAATCGGATCCGGGGAGGGGCGAGAGTTTTAAACGCTGCCAAACCAGAAAAGAAAACATTAAAAAACATCATAATATACACCTGGAACGTAAAAACTCTTTACCAGCCAGGAAAAGCTCATAATGCGTTCCTAGAAATGAAAAGACTTGGCATATCCATTATGGGAATAAGCGAAGTAAGATGGCCCGGTTCAGGTCACTGTAGCATGGAAAATTACAAAACATACTAGTCAGGATCGGCCGAAAATAAACATGAGTATAGAGTGGGAGTTATAGGTGACAAAGCTACAGACAAATGCGTCACAAATTTTACGCCTATTTCAGAGAGAATAATGCTCCTCCAAATAACAACGGAACCTGTTCTTCTTAACCTCATACATATATATGCTTCCACTACAGATAAACAGAATGAAGAGGTTGAGCAATTTTACCAGTAAATAACAGAAGTCCTAAAAACAATACCAAAACGAGACTTGACAGTCATAATGGGAGACTTCGACGGCCAAGATTAGAAGAGGTACGTCAGGAACTTCCATGGGACTATATGGTCTAGGAGAAAAAACAACAGAGGCAAACGACTAAACATTTTAAGTGAAGAAATAGGTTATGTAATCACAAACACCTTCTTGAACTTACCACCAAGAAGATTATGCACATGTCCCCACTAGACTCACCAGACCACATAACCAGAAATCAAATAGACTATATTCTAGTGAATAAAAGGTTTAGAAATAGTGTCAAGACATAGAATCTAAAATAGAAATGTTAAATGAAATAACAAGGGGGCTAGAGGATAAGTTTCTAACTATGGAACAAATACATAAAATGAATGGATGATAGATGACATTCTAAGACTAATGGAGGAAATACGGTTACACAAAACAGAATATAGCAGGCTACACACACAAATACAGAAGAAATTCGAACAGCTAAAGATAGATGGATTGGTGAAAGATGTAAACAGATAGAGGAGTTACAGGGAAAGTATGATACCTTTAGTATCTATAGAAAATTCAAAGACTTAACTGGCGAACGGAGAACGAAATCAAATGGTCTTTCAATAGATTGTCAAGAAAACGTTATCGATAAAGAAGAGAAACTGAAAATATGGCAAGACTATATTACAAAGTTATTTTCTGATGCAAGACCAGATCAACCACAATGCTATAGAATTGTCACCGGTCCCGATGAATTCCATGGGGAGTTTCTTAAGCTCTCAGATGAGGATGGGATTAGGTGGCTTATTTTGATCTACAATAAAATCTATGATTTAGGCAAAATACCAGAAAGCTGGTTAAAGTCTGAGTTTATAACGATCCTAAAAAATGCAGGCGCTAAAAAATGCGGAGAATGTCGAACAATTAGCCTCATAAGCCATCTTTTAAAAACATGTCTGAAAATCATTCACAGAAGAATATACAAGTTGTGTGAAGGAAGCATGTCAGCTACACAATTTGGATTTCGTGATGCCATGGGAACCAGAGAGGCCTTGTTTTCTATGCATGTTTTGATTTAGCGATGTAGAGACGTCAATTTTGACGTATATTTGTGCCTGATCGACTACCAAAAAGCCTTTGATAGAGTCCAACATCACAAAATGGTCAAAATTCTGAAAGACCTTGGGCTAGATGGAAAGGATCTGCAAATTATTGGCAACTTCAACTGGAACCAGATGATATTTATTAAAAGCAGAAAAAGAGCGCTCAGAAGCAATATCGATTGAGCGTGGAGTAAGGCAGGATTGTGTTTTGTCTCCACTATTATTTAATATATACACTGAAAAAAATTTCAGAGAGGCACTGGGAGAGGCTGATGGAGGAATACTAATTAATGGGAAGCAAATAAATAACATTCATTATGCTGATGATACGTCGGTTATGGCTGATAACTTAAAGGGTCTATGACATCTTATGACAAAAACAAACGAAGTCAGTAATCGATACCCCCTCGAACTTAATATCAGCAAAACAAAGTACATGGTAATCAGCAAGTCTCCGGTTCCTGCTTCCTTGTTTTCTTTTTTTTTTGTATGGGTCTAGAACACGTGCTACAGGGAAGTCCCTAAAGCGCTACAGGAGCGACACGTGTGCGGAGAAAGCGATTGTACTCGGTGGGCAAATTATTCCAAAGGGGTGATGTTCTCCATATAAAAGACTGCTGAAAAGGCGTTGTACGAGGAGTAACAACCTCAATACGGATGTGAAGTATTAGCGCGACGTGTACTTCTAACATGCACCGCTCTGGGAGGAATTAAGCGGGCCACATCCTTCGAACACTTTCCATGAAATTAGTCGTAGAATAGGCTCAAGTCGCCAACCGTTCTTCGATGTTCCAACGAGTCAAGGCCGCCGGTCAGTTCCGAGTCTCCAATCAGACGAACAGCTCTTCTCTGAATAGAATCTAACAAATGCAATGTATTTTTGGGAGCGGAGCTCCAAACATGGGAGCAGTATTCCATAGTTGGTCGAATTTGAGCTTTGTAAAGAATTAACAGTTGTTGTGGAGTGTAAAGTTTTCTGGTTCGAAATAATATTCCCAACTTTTGAGAAGCTCTCCTTGCTATGCCTGCAGCATGTTCATGCCAGGACATATTTGCTCTCAAATTAACGCCCAACAAATTGAGTGACGATGTTAGAGGAATGGAGTGCCCCTACATAACTATGTCGGGTTCAGCAACGTTAATTTATTTAGAAAAAACTGCCGCCTGGGTTTTTGTAGCGTTAAATTCCACTTGGTTACTATCACCCCAAGATAGAATTTCTTCCAGGTCTTTGTTAAGTTGAATAACTTCCTGCTGTCTGCGGATATTCGTCTGAGTAGCCGACGTCCGAGCGTTCAAAGTGAATAAAGAGATAAGTGTACTGTCATCCGCAAAGCTGCAGATTGGATTCTTGGTCTTTTCCAGCAGATCGTTAATATAAATGAGAAAGAGAGTAGGAGACAGTATGGAGCCTTGGGGGTACACCGGCGTTGGTAGTGAAGGTAGTAGAAAGAAATACGTCGACTGCCACTCGTAAAGAACGCTTAGCCAACAACCCATCGTGCCAAACACGGTCGATTGCCTTGGAGATTCTCCAAAGAGTTCAATTGCGTTGTTCCAAACATGTGTTACACAAGTCAGAATCTCCTGTTGATCTATTTTTACGAAAGCCATATTGGTGATCGCTAATAATGTTGAATCTTTCAAGATATTTTAGAAGATGTTGATTGATAGCCTTTTCTATGACTTTCGATATTATTGAAAGCAGTGCGATTGGTCGGTAGTTATTTGACAAGGTATTCTTGCCTTTTTTAGGTATCGGCTGAACTGTGGCACATTTCCAGCAGGAAAGAAATATTCCCTTTCTGTAGGATAGGTTGAAAAGTCTACAGAAAACTGGTGTTAGTTTCTTCGCACAGTTTTTGAGAACTATGGCAGGTATTCCGTCAGCGCCAGAAGCCTTTTTGGTGTCTAGCTTCATCAAAATACGTTTTTATGATACGCTGTCTGAAGACAATATTGGGCATCCTTGACTGCACTATGGGAATAGTAGGTGATGTTTTTCCTTGGAAATCGACAGTAGAATGTGAAGCAAAGAGTTCAGCCAACAAGTTCGCTTTCTCAACAGATGTCGTTGCAATAGAATTATCTGGCCGTGTGAGTGGTGGTATGGTGAATTTGGTGAAATTTTGACTAACTGCCTTAGTGACTGACCAAAAGGACCTGGCATTGTTGGGACAAGCGAGAAGTTTGTTTCTAATCCGTTCATTGTGTGCCTCCTTGGTTTCGAACCAGGGTGTTACGATTTATGGTGTTAGGATTGTCGGAATGCAAGATGTTGCAACAGCTACTTTGCATTTTCGGTAAAACCTAGGCTTGCCGTTGGAAGGGCATTTCTTCGAAAAAGGGATGTAAGCCTCCATACCGGCCAAAATAACATCGGAACCCTCCCTGGCGCAGTCAGATGGGTCGTCGGATCAAAAACAAACGTCTATCCAAGGGAATGTTCGAAAATATTCCATGAGATCTTCCCATTTAGCAGATTTTTAGTGCCAAATCTTGCTCGGTTTAGGCGCCTCTCTGTCATTGATTGGTAGAATACTCGATGTCGAAAGTAGTTTATGGTCTGAAGAACCTAACGACGGATTTACGCTGACCGTGTAATGGTTAACAGTCAGCAAATACAAAGAACTCCACAATATTCATATCTAGGTACCATGATAAACGAACAATGGGATCATTCACAACAAATTCGTTGCCGTAACGAAAAAGCTAAAGCAGTGCTCCTCAAAATGACATCACTTTTCAAAAGCTCAGCAATAAAATTGAGCACGAAAATGAGACTCCTAAGATGTTATGTCTTCAATGCCCTTCTTTATGGTGTTGAATCTTGGACGCTGACTAAAGTCACTTCTAAGAAACTTAAGGCATTTAAATTATGGCTATATCGCCGAATTTTGAAAATTTCTTATACTGACCATATTACCAACGAGGATGTCTTACGTCGCATGAACAAGAAACTGGAAATTATGAAAACTGTTAAAGTAAGAAAATTGGAGTATTTAGAACACATTTTTATTTTATTTACTTTATTTCAAATTACATGCATTTACACACGCGTGGAAACAAAACATAAAATGAAATGACGTCAACATACAAAAAAGGAAATATTTACTAATTTGATACAATTTACATAAACAGTTACATACTTTACATGTTCAAATAATCTTTAATACTATATGGTTCTAAATCTAATTTTTTCACCATTTTTTAAAACATTTTTTCAGTTGGCGCATTTTTGATTCTGTCATCTAATTTATTATACAGTTTTAACCCCCATATAATAAACGCTCTGCTTAAATAAAGCCAAACGATGGACTGGACAATTTATATTTGTTGTTCTGGTATAATTGTGCTCTCTCCGCATTCCCAAGCTTTCCTTGAAACGGTAAAAAAACATAAAAAATGTCTAGTACTCGTATGTATAAAGTAAACACAGTTAATATACCCCTTGACTTAAACACACCCCTGCAAGACTGCAAATAAGGCATTCCATTTAAAATTCGTAAAAGCCGCTTTTGAATGACGAGAATACTTTAGGCTTTCAGGCTTGACGCCCAAAATATTATACCAAACCTCATTGTTGATTCAAAATTTGCAAAATACCACGTTCTCTTTGCAGGCTCAGACAGGTATTTAGATACAAACCTAAGACAGAAACAAATTTTATTTAATTTATCACTAAGATATTAAATATGTGCTGACCAATCTAGGAATTCATCTATTTTCAGGCCTAAGAATTTTGTGTTGCTCTGGCGTGGGTACTGATTATTGTCTATGCTGACAGCGTCAGGTTTTTCTTTTTTATTTAATTTGGTTCTAAAAAGGATCATGTTAGTCTTTTCTTTATTTATTATTAATTTATTCTTTCAAACCAACTGTTTGTTTTCAAGAAAAAATCTTCTGCCTTTGTAATGACTTCAGGAATTTTCCTTCCTGCCACTAGCAAGTTTGTGTCATCAGCATAAGATATAATTCCATTATACTGTATACTGTTAAAGTTTACTTCTAAGTTCAAATCATTTGTGAAAATGATGAATTAGAGAGGGCCCAAAATACTTCCTTGAGGAATTCCCACTTCATTTTGAAGTATCCCTGATTTAAAATATGACTCTTTATTTTGCATCACTACTCTCTGTGTTCTGTTCTTTATATATGTGCTGAACCATTTGAGAGCATTTCCTCTTATTCTATACAAGTCCAGTTTTCTCAAAAGTAACTCTCTGTCTAAGCAATCATAAGCTTTTGAAAGATCTAGAAAGATACCCATCGCCATTTTACCTCCCTCCAGGTGTCCCAAAACAGCCTGCACAAACTGGAATACTGCTGTCTGTGTTGATCTTTTTTCTATATATCCATCTTGTGTATCTGTTAGCAGATCACACTCTCTCAAAAAACGAACTAATCGATCACGCATGGCCAATTCAAACAGCTTCGAGAATCCCGGTAGAAGACTAATCGGTCGATAATTATCCAATACATCTGGATCCCCTTTTTTATAGAGTGGTTTAATACCTTCTCGCATAGAATTATTAATTATATAACGAAGAACTTTTGTGATAACAGGAATACTGAGCTTAACTAAACTTGTAGGAATTTCATCGTCTCCACTACTATGTTTGCTTTTTATTTTTGTTGACAATTGCAGAATTTCTTTGATAGTGACCGGTTTGAGATATAGGGATCTCCTATTTGGCTGAATTTGAGTATCCCATTTAACTTTCTTTATGTTCTGTACTAGTTCAGGAACAATACTTAATAAAAAATCATTGTATTTATTTGAGAGTACGTCCGGATTTCCTGTCATCACAAAATTGTTTGCTTTTGCTATACCAGTAATTTCATTATATATAGACCACATACATTTATTCTTATTGTCTGACATGGTAATTTTATCCTGATATTTCTGAGATCTTATTTTGATCAGTAGATCATCATAATTTCTCTTGACATTTTTGTATTCCTCTTCTATAATATATATAAAATGCACCATCTCTCTGTCTGTCTGTCCGTTAGTGCGCTTATCACTGGAGAACCACTTATCCGATTTACGTACTTTTTTTTTAAAACATACATGTGTTCTCTGGCCGGATTATAGGCTATATTTTATTACGATTGGCAGCATAAGGAATGAGCAGTGACGATAATAGTGAATGAAGTCGGAAAAAAGTTTGCCTCTAGCGCGTTCCCTTGCAATACACAGCCTAAACCATTAAATATGGAACAATATTATGTAGCAGAGAATATGTATAATCTTTATATTATATATATATATATATATATATATATATATATAAAATTCAATGTCTCTCTGTCTGTCTGTCCGTTAGTGCGTTTAGCACGCGAGAACTACTTATTCAATTTACGTGTCTTTTTTTAAATTCATACATATATTTTTTGGCCAGGTTATATAATAATAATAATAATCTATATCTATAATATATATAAAATGCAACGTCTCTCTGTCTGCCTGTCTGTCCGTTAGTGCACTTACCCCTCGAGAACCACTTATCCGATATACGTGATTTTTTAAATTCATACATGTGTTCTCTGACCAGGTTATAGATATATATTTTGTTACATCTATAATATATATAAAATGCAACGTATCTCTGTCTGTCGTCTGTCTGTATGTATGTCTGTCTGTCTGTTAGTGCGCTTATCACTGGAGAACCTCTTATCCAATTTAGGTAGTTTTTTTTTTAAAACATACATATGCTCCCTGGCTAGGTTATAGGCTATATTTTATTACGATAGGTAGCATAAGGAATGAGCAGTGACGATAATAGTAAATGAAGTCGGAAAAAAGTTTGTCGCTAGCGCGTTCTCTTGCCTAAATCATTAAATATGGAACAATATTATGCAGCAGAGAATATCTAAATCTATAATATATATAAAATGCAATGCCTTTTGTCTGTCTGTCTGTCTGTCTGTCTGTCCATTAGTGCGTTTATCACGCCAGAACCACTTATCTGATTTACGTGTCTTTTTTTAAATTCATACATATATTCTTGGGCCAGGTTATAAAATGATAATAATCTATATCTATAATATATATAAAATGCAGCGTCTCTCTGTCCGTCTGTCTGTCCGTTAGTGCACTTATCACTGGAGAACCACTTACCCGATTTACATGTTTTTTTTTTAAAACATACATATGTTCTCTGGTCAGGTTATCTATCTATATATATATAAAATGCAACATCTCTCTGTCTGTCTGTCCGTTAGTGCGCTTATCACTTGAGAACCAGTTATCCGATTTACGTGGTTTTATAAATTTATACATATGATATGTTCTATATAATTCGATATAAGCCTAGATAATGGGAGATAAGGTGAGAAAATGGGAGATAAGTATAAAAAATGGAAGATAAGGAGAAATAATGGGAGATAAGCAGAGATAAGTACAAGTAATGGGAGTTATGGTGAGATAATGGGAGATAAGGAGAAATAATGGGAGATAAGGAGAAATATTGCGAGATAAGTCGAGATAAGCCTAGATAATGGGAGGTAAGGTGAGATAATGGGAGATAAGGAGAAATAATGGGAGGTAAGGAGAAATATTGCGAGATAAGTCGAGATAAGCCTAGATAATGGGAGATAAGGTGAGATAATGGGAGATAAGGAGAAATAATTAGAAATAAGGAGAAATAATGAGAGATGAGCAGAGATAAGCCTAGATAATGGAAATTATGTAGAGATAATGGGAGATAAGGAGAAATAATGGCAGATGAGGGGAAATAATGGCAGATATTTTATTACGTTAGGTAACATAAGGAATAAGCAGTGACGATAGTAGTGAATCAAGTCCACGCGAGCGGCGCCGCGGGCATGGCTAGTTATATTTATTATTCATATTTCTCATTGTCTAGAGGATATCCAATCTATTTTTCAAAATTTTGACCTCTTCATTATTCTTAAAAAATGGATCTTTCCTATGTTTTTTATTTACAATTTTACGTTCAAAATGATGACAAGAAATATTTATAAATGATCTGATAAATGTTGACCACTGACCGTCAACATCCGACTTCTCACTTGAATAAATTTCCGACCAATCTTGTTCCTTTAGTCTCTGAAAAAATTTTTTTTTTGTTCTCCTCCCTAAAAACTCTTTGATAAGTAGGTTCAAAATTGCTCGGAGTTTTCTTCCCTACACTAAAAATTATCTTTTGCGCTGTATGATCTAATATAACTGTGTTTAAAATAAAACTTTTCCTGTTACATTCTGGAATATTTGTAAACATGATAAGAAATCCCCACAGATATGGATTACTGCAGCAAATACTCCAAGGAAAGGTATTTGGAAAAAGGGGACCAGGACGCAGATGTATTTTCTGGCTAAACAATCTGTGAAATTAATTCTCAACAAATACTACTGGTCTTTTCAGAGCTGCAGCGAACAAAGTAATAAGTGCCAGAATGATTGCTAACATTCGAACCGAATAGACACTTTAAGAAGAAGACATCCATCGAACACTTTCCATGAAAATACTTGTAAAATAGACTCAAGTCGCCGACCGTTCTTCGATGTTCCATGGTTGCTGGTCAGGTCTGGGCCTCCAGTCAGATGAACCGCTGTCTTCTGAATAGAATCAAACAAAAGCAGTGTATGTTTGGTAGCAGGGCCACAAAACATGGGGGCAATATTCCATCGTTGTTCAAATTTTGAGGTTTGTACAAAATTAAAAGTTGTTTTGGAGTGTAATGCCCAACAAATTGAGTGGCGATGCTAGAGAAATGGAATGCCTCCGACATAACTATGTTTTTTTTTTTAGAAAAAAGTGTAGTCTGGATTTTTGTAGCGTTAAATTCCTCTTGGTTACTCTCACCCCAAGATAGAATTCCGTCCGGATCTTTATTAAGTTAAACGATTTGCTGCTGCCTGTGGATATTTGCATGAGTATCCGATGTCCAAGCGTTCAAAGTAAATAAAGAAATAAGCGTACTCTCATCTGCAAAGCTGTAAATTGAATGGTCCTTTCCAGCAGAACATTAATGTGAATGAAAAAGAGAGTAGGAGACAGTATGAAGCCTTGGGGCACACCAGCGTTGACAGTGAAGGTGTTAGAATGAAATCCGACGACTGCCAGTCATAAAGAACGCTCGCTAAGGATACGCAAGAGCAATAAACAGACATACCATAAGAGCGTAGCTTAGCCAACAATTCACCGTGCCAAATATAGTCGAATGCCTTGGATATATCAAGTGCAACTGCTCGAGATTCTCCAAAGTGTTCAATTGCATTGTTCCAAATATTCAATCCTACAAGATATTTTAAATGATGCTGATTCATAGCCTTTTTCATGACTTTCGATAGTTGTTTGACAAGATCTTCTTGCCTTATTTGGGTATCGGCTGAAATGTAGCGCATTTTCAGCAGGAAGGAAATGTTCCCTTTCTATCGGATCGGTTGAAAAGTCTATAAAAAACTGTTGCTAATTCTCTCCGCGTTTTTTGAGTACTATAGTAGGTGTTCCGTTAGCGCCAAAAGCTTTTTTGATATCTAGCTTCGTTAAAATACGTTTTATGATATACTGTCCGATGACAATATCGGGCATCCTTGACTGCACTCTTAATTACCAGGTGTACAAGTATGAAATGCAGATTTCAGACAATAGATGGTGCACCAATGCAGTTTGTGCTATAACGATTTGACACTGCGCCATTTTGTTGTGTCATCAACAAATGTCAGACGAGCACGAGTGATAAATTGGAAAAGTGTGTGCATAGTGTTGTGTTGTTGTGTTCAATATGTCGAAATTTATACCGAACAAAGAGCATTCGCGGACAGCATTAATTTTTTGTTTTCATTTGAAGAAAACTGTTGTTGAATCATACCGATTACTTCGAGAAGCTTATAGTGAACATGCTCCATTGCAAGATACGTGTGAACGATGGTTTCGGTGTTTCACAAGTGGTGACTTCGATGTTGCAGACAAGGAAAGTGGAAAACCGCCAAGAAAATACGAAGATGTGGAATTGCAAGCATTGTTGGACGAAGATAATTCGCATACACAAAAACTCGTCGAGCAATTGGGCGTTAGTCAACAAGCTGTTTCGAATCGGCTACGAGAGATGGGAAAAATTCAGAAGACCATGGGTACCACATGAGTTGAACGACAGGCTAATGGAGAAGCGCAAAAACACGTGTGACATTTTGCTCGCTCGGTTCTTGCATCGTATGAAAAGTGGATTTATTTTGAGAATTTCAAGCGCAAAAAATCATGGCAAGACCGAATCGCTTTGGCAGAAAGATGATGTTCTGTGTTTGGTGGGATCAGAAAGGCGTGGTTTATTATGAGCTGTTAAAATCTGGGGAAACGTTTAATACTAAACAATTACCAAAAACAATTCGACCGATTTGAACCGTTCGCTGCTTGCAAAAAGGGCAGAATACACACAATGCTCCATCACATACGGCAAAACCAGTTCGCGACACGTTGGAAGCACTCAGCTGGGAAGTTCTACCCCATGCGGCTTACTCACCAGACTTGGCGCCTTCCGATTACCACTTGTTTGCATCGATGGGTCACGCACTTGCTGAACAGCGCTTTCGTTCGTACGAAGATGTGAAAAAATGGCTCAATGAATGATTCGCAGCAAAAGGGGAAGATTTTTACTGGCTTGATATTCACAAATTGCCCGAAAGATGGGAAAAATGTATAACAAGCGATAGAGCATACTTTGAATAAAGCACTTTTTATCATTCTTCCGAATTTTACATATTTTTTTAGAAAAAAAATCCGCATTTCATACTTATACACCCGGTATATATATTGACAAATTTGTCATACAATTTAATTAGGTATTTATTTACTTTACTGTGTTATGTTGTTGAAACAAAGCGTATGTTATTTTAATAACATTTTTAAAAAACAGAAAGACAATTATTACCTAGTTAAGAAAGAATTTATACCATTAGTACATTGTGTCAATATTATTTTTGCAAGCATTAAAATTACTTAATAAAAATTGGTAATGGTATTTACTCAGTATTTCATAAATATTGGACGATAAGCGTGTTTAGAATAGTTTTAGTTTTTATATTTGTCAGATTTTTTTCTGCGATTAACTTAATTTTTTTAATTACACATTAGCAGGTGTTCCAAAACATAGTTAAATTTTAAAATATTTATACTTATTAAGTAAACTATTAAATAATTAAAACGGTCAAAATCAAGTTGGACTTGCGCAATTAGTGTTCCATACGGCGACTGCCTTTAAAATAAAAATTTTCGTTACGGAGGTATAAAATGATCAGTGACTTCACAAAACATACCTCAAGTTAGTTTTCAATAACACAGGTATACAAAGAAAATAATTCTCTGTCTTTTAAGTGAGACCCGTGTTTTCTTAAGTATTTTTTATGCCGAATTCAAAAAAAAAATAATAAAAAAAGACATTCACCGTGAGTTTTTTTTCAGAAAAGACACTTAAAATTGCAAGAAATGTATTAAATTGAGAAAAAAATTTGTAATAAATAATGTAAAACTGTATAATTTGGATGCCTCTTATAGAGATAACCAAATTTCTTCTTTACTTGAACTATGTGAGTTTTTATCTTTAAATCATTTTAATCGTAATTATAACGAAAACAGTCGTCTGTTAGATCTTTTATTTAGTAGAACTCCACCTAATGTATATCGTGTGATTATTCTTTAATACCATTGGATCTTCATCACGCTGCCTTACAGGTACCAATTCTGGTTGAGCATATTCATGATAAATTTCCCCTTCTTCAGACTCAAAGGTATAATTTTCGAAGAGCGAATTACCTATCCCTTTACAACGACATTCTACACACCGATTTTTCATTCTTGGGGTCATTCAACAATATTGATGACGCTTGTGACCAATTCTATGTTGTACTGAATTCAGTTATCTCCAACAATGTTCCTATTATTCGCCCTAAGAACCTCAAATGTCCTAAATGGTACGATAATTCGATAATACGCAATATCAAAAAAAAAAAAAATCAAGCCTGGAGAAAGTATAGACGTACTAGAAATGTTTGTGACCTAGTTGAATTTAAACGTCTTCGTAGAAGGATCAAGATCGAGGTTGGGGTTGCTTATAGAAATTATGTTACTGAGGCGGAAAGGGACTTCCCTATCAACCTAAATAAATTTTGCTCTTTTCTACACGAGAAAAGGAGGACAACTAGTATTCCTATTAACATGTATTTTGAAAACGAATTGCATACGGCTCCTCAGGAGATTTTTTTGCTAAGTTCTTCCAATCGGCATATGTTGAATCTTCTATGTTTCAAAACAGGAACCGATGGTCTACCGGCTTTTGTTATTCGGGATTGCGTTTCTCTTCAATCTGTGTTTATAATCATCGTCCTTTCCACAAATTTGGAAGAAGCCTAAAATATGTCCCGTATTCAAAAACTGTGATACGAGCCTGTGGTAAAATTGAACAACTTTTCAAATGTTTTCGAAATTGTGCTGTATGGCATTATATTTAATCATGTTAAGCTTTTCATAACACCATTACCAATTTAGTTACAATTACTTAATTTATTTCGGAAAGTATGGACAATGGAAGATAAGTCAACGTAGTTTATACAGACTTCTCAAAGGCTTTTGACCGGCTTGACTATGGTATTCTGCTTGAAAAACTGTAGAGTTAATGGCAATTTATTAAACCCTCTGAAATCTTATTTAATTGGTCGTAAATTATCGTGGTTTTGAATCGGTCATTATTAATGCTACCTCTGGTGTTCCTCAGAGGTCTATCCTAGGACCGTTATTATTTAACATATTTATAAATGACATCACCAGTGGCCTTACCTCGTCATCTTTACTTTATGCTGACGATCTGAAAAATATACCGACGCATAGACTCTCTCCGTGATTGTGTCACTCTTCAGGATGATCTAGATACTTTAAATCGTTGGTGTATTCGTAATAACTTATATTTGAACATAAAGAAATATTTTTCTATGTCATTCACTCGCAAGAAATTACCAGTAAGTTTTTTATATAATTTAAACCATAATGGTCTTGAAAAATGTTATCGTTTCTAAGATTTTGTTTCACGTTTGATGCTAAACTCAGTTTTGTGGACCATATAAATGAGACCATTGCTTCTTCTTATAAGTGCATGGGTTTTATCATGAGGAATTCTATTAAAACCCTTATCACTTTATTCAATGCTTTGGTACCCAACATATACAAAATACCATACAAGCAAAGCAATGGATTGATAAGTGTTACGAGGGTTCTGCCCCTGGAAAATCACTCATCATTTACTGGTATGCCAAATTTAAACGCGGTCGTACAGATAGAAATGATGCTAAACGCTTTGGATGTCTAAATGAGGTGGCCACACCGGAAAACATAAAGAAATCCACAAAATCGTTCTGGATGACCGTAAAATAGCTGACACTTTAAAGATGCCGAAAGAACAACGTGTTGATGATCCTGAGCGCTGTTTGGATCTGTCTAAGAGAGCAATAAAAAGGATTTTTTTCATGTGATATGTGACAATTGATGAAACATGGATCCACCACTACACACCGGAATCAAATCGGTAGTCAGCTGAGTGGACAGCAGCTGGTGAAAACCGCCCAAAGCGACCAAAGACACAACAGTCAGCTGGGAAGGTTTGGGTCTCTGTATTTTGGGATGCGCATGGAATAATTTTCATCGACTATGCTGAAAAGGTGAAAAAACCTTCAATAGCGAATATTATATAGTTATTATATCAGAAATCGCAAAGAAACAGCCTCGAATGAACAAGAAAAAAGTGCTCTTTCATCAAGACAATGCATCATTTCACAAGTCAATGGTTACGATGGCAAAATTGCATGAATTGAAGTTCGAACTGCTTCCTCATCCACCACATTCTCCAGATTTGGCCCCCAGCGACTACTATCAATTGACAGACCTCAAAAAAATGCTCGCGGAAAAGGGATTTGGCTCCAGTGAAGAAGTTATCGCCGCAACTGAGGCCTATTTTGGAGGCAAAGACAAATCCTTTTATAAGAAAGGTATAGAAATGTTAGAAAAGCGCTGGACTGATTATATCGCTCTTGAAGGAGACTATATTGATGAATAAAGTCGAATTTTGCGAAAAAAATGTGTTTTAAGTAGCTAGACCAAAAACTTTTCAGCCTACATCTTATTAATATTGAATAAAATTATTATTTCATTGCCTTTACTTACTTAAAAAAGCATCTTACCAACCACATAGCACCCTTGTAAGTGTTTAAAGTGAGTTTTTTGTTGAAACTGAACATAAAACTTAATTTTTTGATGTCAAGTCAAAATTTATAACTATTCTTTAATTTAGCAGTTGCACATCTTTATTTTAAATTTGCGTGTTTTTTTGTTAAACATCTATAATATATAAAATGCAACGTCTCTCTGTCTATCTGTCTGTCTGTATGTCTGTCCGTTATTGCGCTTATCACTGGAGAACCACTTATCCGATTTACGTGTTTTTTTTTTAAACATACGTTCTCTGGCCAGATTTTCTATTAATATATATAAAAAGCAACGTCTCTCTGTCTGTCCGTTAGTGCGCTTATCACTTGAGAACCACTTATCCGATTTTCGTGTTTTTTTTTTTAATTAATACATATGTTTTCTGGCCAAACTATATATTAATAATAATAATCTATATAATATATATAAAAGGTAACATCTCTCTGTCTGTCTGTCTATTTGTTAGAGCGTTTATGATTCAACGTAATAAAATATCTGCCATTATTTCCCCTTATCTCCCATTATTTCTCCTTATCTCCCATTATCTCTACATAATTTCCATTATCTAGGCTTATCTCTGCTCGTTTCCCATTATTTCTCCTTATCTCCCATTATTTCTCCTTATCTCCCATTATCTCACCTTATCTCCCATTATCTAGGCTTATCTCGACTTATTTCGCAATATTTCTCCTTATCTCCCATTATTTCTCCTCATCTCCCATTATCTCACCATAACCCACATTATCTAGACTTATCTCTGCTTATCTCCCATTATTTCTCCTTATCTGCCATTATTTAAACTTATCTCCCATTATGTCACCTTATCTCCCATTATCTAGGCTTATATCGAATTATATAGAACATATGTATAAATTTATAACAACACGTAAATCGGATAAGTGGTTCTCAAGTGATAAGCGCACTAACGGACAGACAGACAGAGAGACGTTGCATTTTATATATATTATATTCTTTACAAGATGATATTGCTCCATTTTTAATGATTTAGACAGTGTATTGCAAGAGAACGCGCTAACGGTAACCTTTTTTCCGACTATTATCGTCACTGCTTATTCTTTATGTTACCTAACGCAATAAAAAATATCCTATAACCTGGCCAGAGAACATATGTATGATTTTTTTTAAAAAAAAAGCACATAAATCGGATGAATGGTTCTGCAGTGATAAGCGCACTAACGGACAGACAGACAGACAGACAGGCAGAGAGACAGGCAGACAGACAGACAGAGAGACGTTGCATTTTATATATATTATAAATAGAAGATTATAGATAACTTGGCCAGAGAACAAATGTATGAATTAAAAAAAAAAAAACAAGTAAATCACATAAATGGTTCTCGAGTGATAAGCGCACTAACGGACAGACAGATAGACGTTCCATTTTATATATATTATATTCCATATTTAATGCTTTAGGCAGTGTATTGCAAGAGAACGCGCTAGCGGCAAACTTCTCTCCGACTTGATTCACTATTATCGTCACTGCTTATTCCTTATGTCCCCTAACGTAATAAAATATATCTTATAACCTGGTCAGAAAACATATGTATGTTTAAAAAAAGCACATAAATCGGATAAGTGGTTCTCCAGTGATAAGCGCACAAACGGACAAACAGACAGACTGACAGGCAGACAGACAGAGAGACGTTGCATTTTATATATATTATATAGATGCAACGTCTTTCTGTCTATCTGTCTGTCTGTCTTCTGTCTGTCTGTCCATTAGTGCGCTTATCACTCAAGAACCACTTATCCGGTTTACGTGCTTTTTTTTTAAAACATACATATGTTCTCTGGCCAGGTTATAGGATATATTTTATTCCGTTAGGTAACATAAGCAAAAAGCAGTGACGATAATAGTGAATTAAATCCACACGAGCGGAGCCACAGGCACTGCTAGTGAACACTAAAACCTAATATTTTTAAGTTTTTATGATAAATGTAGATTCAGAATATTGAAAAATGTCCGAAATAATAGTTTTATTCCATAATTTTAATGATAATACATTTTATATTATTTATTAAAATTTATTTTTTTCAATTTGTGTGTTTGCTGAAAAAACCGCACGGTGGATGTCTTTTTTTATGTTTTTTTTTTTGGATTCGGCATTAAAAAAACTTTAGAAAACACGTGACTCGCTTAAAAGACAGATAATTTTTTTTTTGTACCTGTGTAATGTATAATAGTTACAGTATCTTAACTACCTAAAAGCCAATAAATAAAACTAGAATCTAGTAATAAAAATATAAAACAAATATTTACTATCTAAATATTTGTTTAATTATAAACAGATAAAGTATAATTATTTTGTCCCGATTCAGTGACGCCCGATGCGATAGCAGTTATTTCTGTCAGCTACATTAAAAAAACTTCAACCATATTATCATACAATATATATTTTTTCACACCAGATAAATTGCCAAACGTAATGCACTCGTGATAAGTTTCACTCAAACTACACTTTATGAGAAATATTCCATAATTTTTTCAAAATTTTTTGATCAGTACAGATAGGGTGGGAGAATAGGGATTTAGTTATCCTTTTTCTTTAAATAATACAAAGAAGTCTGTGCGCAATTATTACATCATATATATTTGAAATAACCTGAACTAGTGTTCTCACAGTCTTTCATTTGTCACCCCACTCGATGACCTAGTAATTTTTTTTTCCTTCTCATCCGATTTCACCCCCCAAAACTCACCCCTTAAGTTCAAATTTAACATTCAAAAGTACACGAGTGTGATCAGGCCAGCAATTGCAATATTTGTGACAAACTTCAACTTTATATGTCAAATAGTTTCGGAGAAAATTGGGTGTGACACCCGGACAGATGGACAACGAAATGACCCCGTAAGTGTTCCGTACGAAACACAAATAAACCTTTATGGTATAACTAAAACTCCGATTCGTGGAAAATATTTTTTTTATAATCAATATCCGCTAAATATGAAACGTTATGTTCCCGGCTTTCTTCTAAGCGGGCTGTGAAATTAACGACCATTATTTTTCAGATCTTTTCCATGATCGGTGCTATTTGTTATCAGATTCTTTCTTTAAGGGTGCTTAGATATATATATATATATATATATATATATATATATATATATATATATATATATATATATATATATATATACAGTAGAATCTCGATTATCCGAAATAATATAGACCAAAGTGATTTCAGATAATCGAAATTTCAGTTAATCCGAATTTTTTTATAAAATAGAAGTTTAAAATGAATATAATATTGCAGATTGACTTAAAAGCATTTATACGATATGCTATTACATACATAGGTATTTATTAAAACAAAGAATAGAACAATGAGTTTACTTATTTTATGTATGTGTTCGGACAATCGAAAATAAAACAGTTTCATTGTTAACTTTAATGTCTTAAAATTGAGGTAATTTTTAACAGAACTCGTTTTGCGTTAGTTCTGTTTTTAGCTGCAATGTCTCTTTAACGTTTGATAATGTCCATGGCGATCGCATTTTCTTGTTGTTCTACATAAGTTAACGCTTTTTCTAGGGCCTCTAGTCCTTCTGAATGTGACATTTTTACTGGAATATTGTCAGTGGCTTCTACTTCGTTATCATCATCGTCATCACTGTCTATTTTATTAGCATTTTTGCATACACTTTTAATTAATTCTTGGTCAGTCATTTCATCTTCCACACTATCACTGTTTAACCATTTACAAACATCGGTTTCCGTAACACTTTTACATCCTGATATTCTTGTAATAATTTGATGTAAACTTTCATTATCTTTTATTTCTGCCCCTGAGTAATGTCTCTACTCTTGTGGAATCAATTTCGACCAAGATTTTTCCAGAGTACTACTCTTTACTTGATTCCAATATATAACATTTTTCAAATTTGTCTTTTTTAAACAATCAATAAGATTGCCACCTTCATCTACTTCTTCTATATATATGCTCCAATAACAAACGCCTGTAACTGCGTTTTAAATTTTCCAGTACATCCTGATCCATAGGCTGAATAAGAGAAGTTACAGCAAGAGGCAAAAACATTGTTTTTATTTCCCCTCTTTGAAGTTGTTCTGCACTTGGGTGAGTGGGGGCGTTATCTAGTAACAGAATACATTTTCTAGGATATCCATGTTCTTTTTAAAAAAGTTCCACTTTAGGAACAGAATCTCCAAAAAACCAGTCTTTAAATAGAGTCGCGTTTATCCAGGCATTGTTTTGAGTTTTATACAAAACAGGAGAAGCATTGCGACGAATATTCTTAAAGGTTCGTGGATTTGCTGCCTTACCAATACATAATAATGGGAGTTTGTGTCTTTCAGAAGCATTACTGCATGCAAGAACAGTAATACGTTCTTCGCTACGTTTGTAACCAGGTGCTCCAGCTTCCGATTTTGAAGCTAAGGTATTTGACCGAAACATTTTGTAGTTCAAGCCTGTTTCATGACAATTATAGATTTGGTCTGGTTGTAAACCATGTTCTCATAAGCTGGTCAAAAGTTTCTGCAAATCTTTTTGCAGCAGATACATCAGCCGACAATTTTGCTCTACAAACTTTCAGCTGACGTACACCATGTCTTTTTTCCACCTGTCTAGTCATCCATCACTTGCAGAAAAATTTACAGGCGCTTCAATAACCGGCAACTCTTTGCTTAAACTCACCGCCTTATGTTTTAAAATTGTTCCTGAAATTGATATTCCACGTTCTCGATTCTGTGTAAACCATAAAAATAAAGAATCATCCACTTTTTGGTATTCACCGCTTTTCATACTTTTTCGTGCCTGTGTGAGCGATGATAAAACACTACACCATTTTTCAAGTTTTTCGCGATTTTTTCTCCACTCTGAAACCGTGCTCACTACACCTAAATCTTTCGCTATATTTTTAAGAAGTTCACCATTATCTAAATGTTGAATTGCTTCAAGTTTCTCTTTCAAGGTAATAACAACACGTTTACGTTTATTATTATGACGCTCCATTTTGTAAAATATCTATTAAAACGAAACTATTACCTCTGCGATAATAATAGACGTAATGAGTAATTTATAACACTCGTCAACTAACCAAAATATAGATAGCGGTGAAATTCTAGACGTGGGGGAGTCCCCGACGCGTTAAGGAAACCATTCATCGTCTGTTTCGAATAATGGGGATTTTTTCGTGTGTGTATATATATATATATATATATATATATATATATATATATATATATATATATATATATATATATATATATATATATATATATATATATATATATATATATATATATATATATAATTATATAGTTTTTCTTTACTACGTTAAAACTAGTTTTCTAAAAAACACTTTCACAATTATATGTTAACCTTTAAAATTGTCTAGAAATATTTACAAAAATAATAATTTAACTCAGTGACACACTTGATAAAGCATAACAAAATGTGCGAAACGTTGTTGTAACCAATTGTATATATATATATATATATATATATATATATATATATATATATATATATATATATATATATATATATATATATAATACTTAAAAATTTTCTTGAACCATCAATTTATATTTATTTTCAATTCTTGGGCTTTGGGTTCGTTTTATGAATATTTGGTATTTAAATGAAACTTAAATTGACGTTTCGCCCTTTGGTTTAGAGCATTTTCATTTTTTTCTTTATTTCTACAAATTATACAAAATATAAAAGTATAAAAATAATTTACATTTAGGTATACTAGTACAATACAACTTATTTAACACACACAACCATAAACCATTTACATACATTCTTAGTTCTATCTTTAAAAATTAAAATCGCATGGGACCTACCTTCAATCTCACATATTTTATTTACTACTGACAAGTCGTAGTGGCATTCTTATCGAATGTAGATTTTATTTTGTATTATTGATCCGGATTTTTTTTTTTGTTTTTTGAATATTAAGCAGGTAGTCTTTTTGTTAATATATTAAGGATGAGTATACACTTTAAAATATTACCTTATTAAATTTGTATAAATATGGCTAATTCCTTTTATATCACTTTTATCATTGACTGTAAATTTCTCATTTTTTTTTAATTTCGATCATTTCTTTTATTGCAAGTTTTCCAATATTAATGTCCCTGTTTAAAATCTTTGTTTCATTAAAGTTGAAGTCATGCCCAAGTTCCGTTGTGTGTTTATGAAGTGCCGTTGTTGCATTTTTTGTATACTTGTGTCCGTTGAGTCTGTTTTTTAATAATTGGGTCGTCATACCAATATAATGCATTGGGCAATCTGCACAAGGTACCGAATAAACTACATTGGATTGGTTCATGGTTGGTACCTGGCTTTCCAAGTTTGTAAATAGTGAGCTTAGTTTTGTTCTGCGTTTTGTGACAAATAGTTATGTCATATTTTTTTAGAGTGCCCCCTAGTTTTTCTGATAAATCGCGTGTATAAGGTAGTGGGAGAAATTTGTTCTGATTTTGTTCTTTGGTTTTCTCTTTTTTGATTTTTTTTATTATAGAATTTGTATGTTCTTGTTTTTATTGTTTGGTTGATGTCTTTTTCTCTAAATCCATTTTGTATTAACACTGATTTCATTTGATTCAGTGCTTTCGGTCTTAAATTTGGTGAGGTTAGCGCTATTGCCCGGTCTGTTAAACCGACAATAACACTTACCTTTTGTGCCTTTGTGTGATTAGAGTAGAAATTCAAATACCTGCCAGACCACGTTGGTTTAGTATACCATTTAGTGATTATTTTGTTATGTTTTCTAATTAAAGTTGTATCCAGGAAATGTATTTCATTGTTATTTTCGATTTCTGAAGTAAATTGCAATTTTTGATGGAAACTGTTGAAATCATGGAGGACTTTATCAGTGTTATCTGTTGTAACTGCCAATAAACAATCATCCACAAATCTTTTGAAAAATAGTATGTTGTACTCTAAATTATTTATAACGCTTTCTTCTAAATGCTCCATAACCAATTGAGCTATTACTGAGGATATAGGAGAGCCCATGGCACACCCTTCTATTTGTTGATAGAATTTGTCTTGATATTGGAAATAATTAGTATTTAAAGTAAGGTTAACTGCTTCAATAAAGTTTTCTTTTGATATTGTTGTGTATTCTGTTAATAGATCCCATTTTTTGTTTATGGCAGTCTGTACAAGTTCTTTAGGTATATTTGTGTATACCACACCCCACACCACAAAACTATAAACTTCTTTCACTAGATGTTGTGTCATTATACACAAATATACCTAAAGAACTTGTACAGACTGCCATAAACAAAAAATGGGATCTATTAACAGAATACACAACAATATCAAAAGAAAACTTTATTGAAGCAGTTAACCTTACTTTAAATACTAATTATTTCCAATATCAAGACAAATTCTATCAACAAATAGAAGGGTGTGCCATGGGCTCTCCTATATCCTCAGTAATAGCTCAATTGGTTATGGAGCATTTAGAAGAAAGCGTTATAAATAATTTAGAGTACAACATACTATTTTTCAAAAGATTTGTGGATGATTGTTTATTGGCAGTTACAACAGATAACACTGATAAAGTCCTCCATGATTTCAACAGTTTCCATCAAAAATTGCAATTTACTTCAGAAATCGAAAATAACAATGAAATACATTTCCTGGATACAACTTTAATTAGAAAACATAACAAAATAATCACTAAATGGTATACTAAACCAACGTGGTCTGGCAGGTATTTGAATTTCTACTCTAATCACACAAAGGCACAAAAGGTAAGTGTTATTGTCGGTTTAACAGACCGGGCAATAGCGCTAACCTCACCAAATTTAAGACCGAAAGCACTGAATCAAATGAAATCAGTGTTAATACAAAATGGATTTAGAGAAAAAGACATCAACCAAACAATAAAAACAAGAACATACAAATTCTATAATAAAAAAATCAAAAAAGAGAAAACCAAAGAACAAAATCAGAACAAATTTCTCCCACTACCTTATACACGCGATTTATCAGAAAAACTAGGGGGCACTCTAAAAAAAATATGACATAACTATTTGTCACAAAACGCAGAACAAACTAAGCTCACTATTTACAAACTTGAAAAGCCAGGTACCAACCATGAACCAATCCAATGTAGTTTATTCGGTACCTTGTGCAGATTGCCCAATGCATTATATTGGTATGACGACCCAATTATTAAAAAACAGACTCAACGGACACAAGTATACAAAAAATGCAACAACGGCACTTCATAAACACACAACGGAACTTGGGCATGACTTCAACTTTAATGAAACAAAGATTTTAAACAGGGACATTAATATTGGAAAACTTGCAATAAAAGAAATGATCGAAATTAAAAAAAATGAGAAATTTACAGTCAATGATAAAAGTGATATAAAAGGAATTAGCCATATTTATACAAATTTAATAAGGTAATATTTTAAAGTGTATACTCATCCTTAATATATTAACAAAAAGACTACCTGCTTAATATTCAAAAAAACAAAAAAAAAATACGGATCAATAATACAAAATAAAATCTACATTCGATAAGAATGCCACTACGACTTGTCAGTAGTAAATAAAATATGTGAGATTCAAGGTAGGTCCCATGCGATTTTAATTTTTAAAGATAGAACTAAGAATGTATGTAAATGGTTTATGGTTGTGTGTGTTAAATAAGTTGTATTGTACTAGTATACCTAAATGTAAATTATTTTTATACTTTTATATTTTGTATAATTTGTAGAAATAAAGAAAAAAATGAAAATGCTCTAAACCAAAGGGCGAAACGTCAATTTAAGTTTCATTTAAATACCAAATATTCATAAAACCCAAAACCCAAGAATTGAAAATAAATATATATATATATATATATATATATATATATATATATATATATATATATATATATATATATATATATATATCCATCATTCAACATTTTCCACCCTCGCAGTTCCTCGTCTTGATTCAGTGGGTCATAATTTCCTGGTACTCTCTTGCTTGTTTACGATTCCATTACCTTCAGCCGCATTGCCGTTAAAAAACGCGTTTTAGGAACTGATTAAAAGAAACCTCTTCAATCCTGACGCTTGACATTTCTCACATATAACCCTTTTCTTCCGTTCAATACTATAGATTTCCTGCCATAATACAGAAACAAAATATTATTCTTTCCAGTGGGATTTTTCCTCTTAGTGAACAGGGAAAATAAAGGATGGAAAACAACTTTATATTTTCTTTTCTTTAGTCAGTTAATTAATCAGAAACTAAATAACAAAATGCTGTGCAGTTTTTAGTCTTAAGATTCGAAACCATTGTTTAGGGCGACATGTATTACACGATTGAACTCATCGTTTTGTAAGTTTTGTTTACTTTTTTGATTGTAAAATTATACTTATAGGGACAATGTGATTTCAGATATCTTGAGGAAGAATAAAGTCCATATTCGAAAGCTTGATATTAAACAAAAGTAGTTAATTTTTTGGCCAATCCTCCGCGACTGCAACCTCAAAACTCTCCTTTCTTCTTAGTAGCCAGTCAAAAGAAAAGTTACATCTATATATATATATATATATATATATATATATATATATATATATATATATATATATATATGTATATATTCTTTTTTATGGGCCTAACACACTTGCTACCTAAAGTGTTACAGCAACACATCTGCGGAAAAAGCGTTTCACGTTGGCCTTGAATCGCTGTAGATTTTACTCCGTCAGAAACACAGTTCAGGGCAAACTACTCCAAAGGAAAGAGATTCTCCATATAAAAGACTGCTTGAAAAGCACGAGGAGTAACAACTAACTTGAACCTCACACGGATGTGTAGAAAATTAGTGCTACGTGTATTTCTAATACGCACCGCTCTGAGAGGAATTAAGCGGGCTACAAACATCGAATACTTTCCAAGAAAATACTTGTAGAATAGACTCAAGTCGCCAAACATTCGTCGATGTTTCAATGAATTAAGGTTATTGGCCAGTTCCGGCTCTCCAATCGAGCGAATAGCCCTCAGGTTCAGAAACGCTAACTTCATTAGAAAAAACTGCCGCCTGGGTTTTCGTAGAGTTAAATTCTACTTGGTTATTCTCACCCCAAGATCAAATTTCTTCCTGGCCTGTCATCTGCAAAGCTGTAGATTGGATTCCTGGTCTTTTCCAGCAGATCATTAATACAAATGAAAAAGAGAGTATGGAGCTCTAAGGCACACCGGCGTTGATAGTGACAGTGTTAGAAATAAATTCGTCGACTACCAGTCGTAAGGGACTCTCTTTGCGGAAACATGCGGAAACAGAACTTTTCAGACATACCAGAAATGCGTAGCTTGACTGACAATCCATTGTGCCAAACACGGTCGAATGCCTTGGATATATGAAGAGCAACCGATTGAAATTATCCAAAGTGTTCATTTACGTTGTTCCAAACATGTGTTACATAAGTGAGAAGATTTCCTGTTGATCTATGTTTACGAAAGCCATATTGATGATCGCTAATAATATTCAATAATTTAAGATATTTTAGAATATTATATGGAGAACATCATCCCCTTGGAATAATTTGCCCAGGGCTGTGTTTCCCACCGAATACAATTTACAGAGATTCAAGGACAACGTGAATCGCTTTTTCGGCACACATGCCGCTTCTAGAGTGCTTTAGCGACCTCCCTGTAGCACGTGTGTAGACCCATAAAAAAAAGGTCAGTAGTTGTTTGGCTAGGTTTTATTGCCTGTTTGGTTATTGACTGAACTGGGGCACATTTCCAGCAGGAAGGAAATATCAGGTGTACAAGTATGAAATGCGGATTTCAGACAACAGATGGTGCACCAATGCTGTTTGTGCTATAAAGATTTGACACTGCGCCATTTTTGTTGTGTCATCAACAAGTGTCAGACGCGCACGAGTGATAAATTGGAAAAGTGTGTGCATAGTGTTTTGTTATTGTATTCAGTATGTCAAAATTTATATCGAACAAAGAGCATTCGCGAACAGCATTAATTTTTTGTTTTCATTTGAAGAAAACTGCTGTTGAATCATACCGATTACTTCGAGAAGCTTATGATGAACATGCTCCATCGCAAGATACGTGTGAACGATGGTTTCGGCATTTCAAAAGTGGTGACTTCAATGTTACAGGCAAGGAACGTGGAAAACCGCCAAAAGAATACGAAGATTTGGAATTGCAAGCATTGTTGGACGAAGATGATCCGCAAAAACAAAAACAACTCGCCGAGCAATTGGGCGTTAGTCAGCAAGCTGTTTCCAATCGACTACGAGAGATGGGAAAGTTTCAGAAGACCGGTAGATGGGTACCACATGAGTTGAACGACAGGCAAATGGAAAAGCACAAAAACACCTGTGACATTTTGCTCGCTCGGTACAAAATGAAGTCGTTTTTGCATCATATAGTTACAGGGGATGAAAAGTGGTTTTATTTTGAGAATCCCAAGAGCAAAAAATCATAGGAAGACCCAGGTGCACCATCCACATTGACCGCAAGACGGAATCGGTTTGGCAGAAAGACTATGCTCTGTGTTTGGTGGGACTAGAGGGGTGTAGCCTATTAGGAGCTGTTAAAACCTGGGATACGGTTAATACTAAACGTTACCAACAATAATTGACCGATTTGAACCGATCGCTGCTTGAAAAAAGGCCAGAATACCGAAAGAGGCAACACAAAGTCATTTTTCTTCATTAAAATGCTCCATCACATACTGCAAAACCAGTTCGCGACACGTTGGAAGCACTCAGCTGGAAAGTCCTACCCCATGCGGCTTACTCACCAGACTTGGGTCCTTCCGATTACCACTTATTTACATCGATGGGTCACGCACTTGCTCAGCAGCGCTTTGGTTCGTACGAAGATGTGAAAAAATGGCTCGATGAATGGTTCGCAGCAAAAAGCACTTTTTATCATTCTTCCGAATTGAACATGTTTTTTTAGAAAAAAAAATCCGCATTTCATACTTGTACAGCTGGTATTCTCTTTCTGTAGGATAGGTCTTCTACTAACAGGCAACCCAATGTCGGGACACTTTGAGCTTCTGACACCACAAAACACTAAAAACATCCCAAACAACAGTAGACTAATAAAAGAAGCATCGGGCGAGCGACGTAACGGTCGAGGACGTCGCGGAAATGGCAGCTCGACCAAAACGATGAAGACCGGGCAACTGACAATGGACCTGCCAAAAGTGTTGTGCCGGCGAGTAAACCGACACCCACCAAGGCGGGAAAGTCAAGGCAACGCATGAGTTATACTACAGGAACAAACGAACACACCATGCGTTGCTTTGATAAAAGCACAAGTCCTGACAAAGAAACCACTGAGAAGGGAATCACTCGCCGTCTAGACCCACCACCATCAATCCCAAACGCAACCGACGAAGTATTTAATCAAAAACTCCCGCAACGACAAAGAAATCCCAACAGCACAGAACCAAAATTCAAACGGCAAATAAGAATAGAAAACCAAATCAACAACATCAGGAGATATCTGGGACACCTTACCCAGTTTATCAACGGGAGCGTGTCCGGACGAGTCACGCAGAGTATAAACAAGATCAAGTCCGGGTCTCCCGACAGAACACTGCCAGAAATCCTGGATACTTTGAAACAAAAATTATCCGTATATGCCGCAAGACTTCGTAGATACAAAGAACCAAATGAGGGGAAGGATACCAACAACCTCTTCCGAAGAAGCCAAACACAGTTCTACCGGAAAACTATGCACAGCAAACAGACAGCGGTGACCGAACCATCAAACAAACAAGAACTCGCAGATCATTGGAAAAGTATCTGGTCAGAACCCAAACTACCCAATAATAACACCCCCTGGATCAAAGCCAAAGAAGGCAAAGATAAACATGTGACAGAACAGGAAAATTCCACATTAACTACTGTGGGACCAAAGAGCATGATGAGGCGCCTGGATGCAAGAAGTTCCGGAGGTAGAATGGCCCCCCGTTCGGATCTCCGGGTGGGGGCTGGTTCGGAGGCGTCGACTTGCAGACATCATAATTTTAAGATAGATTTTTGCAACATACGAGGTATAAACTCGAACATAAATTCAGTGTATCAACACCTGCAATCAGATAAACCTCATGTACTCGCTCTATGTGAAACCAAGGTCAGTCCATCGACCAGCACGGTCAACTATCTTTATCCTGGGTACGACTTCTATTCCCGATTTAGGCGTAACTTTGGAATCTGTCTTTTTGTCAGAAGCGACCTCTCTTGTCAACGAGAAGAAGCTCTGGAGCCCCCAAACTTTGATGTTATGTGGTTAAAAATAACGACTCAACAAACCACAAGGCTCATCTGTATCCTGTATCGACTACCAAGTGATACCAATTTTCGAACACTTTTCGCTTCTCTTGCAGACACCATCGATCATTTACAAAGTAACTATCCAAGTGCCGAAATTGCCATCCTGGGCGACTTTAATGTCCACAATATCAACTGGCTCAAATATTCAAATACTACCGACGAACAAGGTCGTGAAGCTGAATCATTCTCAATCAGTTATGGCTTAACTCAGCTTATTGACGAACCAACACGGATCCCTGATCGAGACGGGGAGTTCGCCAGTCTTCTTGATCTGTTTTTAACCACCAATCCGGAGATTTACACGGTCACCGTAAATCCGCCGTTAGGTTCTTCCGACCATAAACTGCTTTCGACATCGAGTATCCTGCCAATTAGTGACAGAGAGGCGCCTAGGCCGCGCAAGATTTGGCACTACAAATCTGCTAAATGGGAAGATCTCATGGAATACTTTCGAACTTTCCCTTGGATGGACGTTTGTTTTCGATCCGATAACCCATCTGACTGCGCCAGGGAGGTCTCCGATGTTATTTTGGCTGGTATGGAAGCTTACATCCCTTTTTCGAAGAAATGCTCCTCCAACGGCAAGCCTTGGTTCGACCGAAAATGTAAAGAAGCAGTTGCTTCTAAACATATTGCCTACCGACAATGGCGTGAAAATCCTAACACCTTAAATCGAAACATCTTTGTTCATGCCCGGAACAGATGCAAGGGAATTATCGACGAAACCAAGGAGGCACATAATCAACGAATTAGAAACAAACTTCTCGCTTGTCCCAACAATTCCAGGTCCTTTTGGGCAGTCGCTAAGGCAGTTAGTCAAAACTTTACCAAATCCACGATACCACCACTCACACGGCCAGATAATTCCATTGCAACCACACCTGTTGAGAGAGCGAACTTGTTGGCTGAACTCTTTGCTTCACATTCTACGGTCGATTTCCAAGGAAAAACACCACCTACTATTCCCATATTGCAGTCAAGGATGCCCGATGTTGTCTTCAGACAGCGCATCATAAAGCGTATTTTAATGAAGCTAGACACCAAGAAGGCTTCTGGCGCTGACGGAATACCTGCCATAGTTCTCAAAAACTGTGCAAGGGAACTAACACCAGTTTTCTGTAGACTTTTTAACCTATCCTACAGAAAGGGAATATTTCCGTCCTGCTGGAAATGTGCCATGGTTCAGCCGATACCTAAAAAAGGTAAGAAGACCTTGCCAAATAACTACCGACCAGTTGCACTACTTTCAATAATATCGAAAGTCATGGAAAAGGTTATCAATGAGCATCTTCTAAAATATCTTGAACGATTCAATATTATTAGCGATCACCAATATGGTTTTCGTAAACATAGATCAACAGGAGATCTTCTGACTTATGTAACACATGTTTGGAACAACGCAATTGAAACACTTTGGAGAATCTCGAGCGGTTGCTCTTGACATATCCAAGGCATTCGACCGTGTTTGGCACGATGGACTGTTGGCTAAGTTGCGCTCTTATGGTATGTCTGAAAGATTCTGTTTGTGGCTCTCATGTTTCCTCAGAGAGCGTTCTTTACGAGTGGCGGTCGACGGATTTCTTTCTAATACCCTCACTATCAACGCCGGTGTGCCCCAGGGCTCCATACTGTCTCCTACTCTCTTTCTCATTTACATTAACGATCTGCTGGAAAAGACCGGGAATCCAATCTATAGCTTTGCAGATGACAGTACGCTTGTCTCTTCATTCACCTTGAACGCTCGGACATCGGCTGCTCAGGCGAATATCCGCAGACAGCAGGAGGTCGTTCAACTTAACAAAGACCTGGAAGAAATTCTATCTTGGGGTGACAGTAACCAAGTGGAATTTAACGCTACAAAAACCCGAGCGGCAGTTTTTTCTAAAAAGGTTAACGTTGCTGAACCCGACATAGTTATGTCGGGGCACTCTATTCCCCTAGCATCGTCGCTCAATTTGTTGGGCGTTAGTTTGAGAGCAAATATGTCTTGGCATGAACATGTTGCAGGCATAGCAAGGAGAGCTTCTCAAAAATTGGGAATATTATTTAGAACCAGAAAGCTTTACACCCCACAGCAACTGTTAATTCTTTACAAAGCCCAAATTCGACCAACTATGGAATACTGCTCCCACGTTTGGGGCTCCGCTCCCAAACATACACTGCATTTGTTGGATTCTGTTCAGAGAAGAGCGGTCCGTCTGATTGGGGACCCGGAATTGACCGGCGGCCTTGATTCGCTGGAACATCGAAGAACGGTTGGCGACTTGAGTCTGTTCTACAAGTAATTTCATGGAAAGTGTTCGAAGGATGTAGCCCGCTTAATTCCTCCCAAAGCGGTGCATGTTAGAAATACACGTCGCGCTGGTGCTTCGCATCCGTATGAGGTTCAGCTTGTTACTCCGCGTACGACGCTTTTCAAGCAATCTTTTATATGGAGAACGTCATCCCTTTGGAATAATTTGCCCAGCGCTGTGTTTCCCACCGAGTACAATTTACAGCGATTCAAGAACAACGTGAATCGCTTTTTTTTTTTTTTTTTCCGCACTCGTGCCGCTCCTGGAGCGCTTTAGGGACTTCCCTGCAGCACGTGTGCTAGACCAATAAAAAAAAAAAAAAAAAAAAAGGTCGAAAAGTCTACAAAAAATTGGTGTTAGTGCTCTCGCGCAGTTTTTGAGTACTACTGCAAGTATTTCGTCAGTGCCAGAAGCTTTTTTAGTGTCTGGTTTCATTACGATATGTTTTATGATACACTATCTGAAGTAGTAGAAGTAGGTGCTGTTTTTTTCTTGGAAATCGATAGTGAAGCAAGGAGTTTAGCCTCTCTCAACAGGTGTTGTGATAATAGAATTATCTGGCCGTGTGAGTGGTGGTCTAGTGGATTTGGTGAAATTTTGACTAACCGGCTTAACGACTGACCAGAAGGTCCTGGAATTATTGGGAGAAGCGAGAAATTTGTCTCTAATTCGTTTATTGTGTGCCTCCTTGATTTCGTCGACAATTTCTTTGAATCTGTTCCGGGCACGAACAAAGATGTTAGGATTTATGACGTTAGGATTTTCACACCATTGTCGGTAGTAAAGAGAGTAACGAGAGTAGGTAAAAACAGATCAAGAAGACTGGCGAACTCTCCGTCTTTATCAGGGATACGTGTTGGTTCGTCAATAAGCTGAGTTAAGCCACAACTGATTGTGAATGATCCAGCTTCATGATCTTGTTTGTCGGTAGTATTTGAATACTTAGGCCAGTTGATGCTGTGGACATTAAAGTCGCCCAAGATGGCAATCTCGGCATTTGGTTAATTAATCTGTAAATGATTGGTGATGTCTGCTAGAGAAGTGAAAATTATTCTCAAGTTAGCATCACTTGGCGGTCGATAGAGGCCGCAGATAAATTTTCTGGTTTGTTGAGTTGTTATTTTTAACCACATAACATCAAAGTTTCGGAGCTCCAGAGCCTTCTCTCGTTGGCCAGTGAGGTCGCTTCTGACAAAAAGACAGATTCCAAAGTTATGCCTAAACCTGGAATACAAGTCGTACTGTACTGGATGATGAACTGACCTTAGTTTCACAGAGAGCGGGTACAGGAGGCTTATTTGATTGCAGGGGTTGATGCACGGAATTTATGTTCGCGTTAAAACCTCGTATGTTGCAAAAATCTATTTTAAAATTGTGATCTTTGCATGTTGACGCCCCTGAATCAGCGCCCCTCGGAGATGCGAACAGGGGGCTATTTTGAAAATATAGTTGCCCTGTATTGAGGGCAATTTGAGGCCACATTCCAGTAAATGAATTGTTCAGGGAGTTACTAACAATTACTACCAAGCGGCGCTCATGTCTGAGTCAGCCGAGATGGTGAGCCTTCATGCAGCCAAATGCGTGAAGAAATGAATTTGCAGATGAAAGAACTTTAAGTTTTATTCAATTTTAGTGGTTGATGATAATTTTTATATAAGTAGGGTAGGAAATCTGAAGCAGTTGAAAATACAAGAAATTCATTAAAATACGTGTTTTGTAGATACTTCAGGAGAAAAACATATACTGGTTGAATCAGGTAATTAGATATATTTTAAATATATATATATAAATGCGGAGGTAGTGTAATATTTTGTAAAAATGATTTAGTTTCTTATGTGCTAAATATAAGAAAATTTATTGACTTGTCAGTTGAAGGTGTAATTGAACTATGTGGAGTAAAAATAACTGGACAGGAAATTAGTTTAATTGTTGTGTCGGTGTACAGACCTCCAAAAGGAGATTATAAGATTTTTCTAAGAAAGCTAGAAGAGGTACTTAATATAGCTTGCTCCTACAGTAAAACTGAATTTATAATATGTGGAGATCTAAACATTGATAACTTGTCTAATACAGCCTCAAAGATAGATCTAATAGATCTGTTCTCATCATATAATATTAGAAATTTAATCAATTCGCCCACGAGAATTTCTAGAACGTCAAAAACCGGTATTGATTACATAAGCACAAACAGTGCTGATAACAACTTGACTGGCACGGTATTGTTTAATTGCTTATCAGATCATTCCGCCCAAACTGTGACATTGGGCATTACAGTGCCAGAAGCTAACAGTATAACTTATCAAAGGTCGTATAATGAAAGAACTTATGAGACGTTTGGGAAGTATCTCGCGCAGGAAACGTGGTATGAGGTTTTTGAATCTGCTGAGGTAAATGAAGCATTTTCCTGTTTTATACAATCTTTAAAGTATTATATTTCTTTGGCATTTCCAGTAAAAAGAAATTGTTCATGTAAAAGTCAGTCACAAAAAAAACCTTGGATTACAAGAGGAATTTGTACATCATCACAAAATCTGAAATGTTGGTATAAATTATTAATAGACAGTAATCATAATACAGTTATCTTAAGCTATTATAAAAGCTACAAGAAAATATATCGAAAAGTTATTTCTGAAGCAAAAGACTGTATAACGTTAAAACATATTTTGAATCAGATAATAAATCTAAGATAACGTGGAAAATTATAAATGACAATATACGAAACAAAAAAGAAAAAAATAATAGAATTACCAAAATTGTTAGTAATGATGTAGTTGCTGAGAATCCTTCTGAAATAGCAAATTGCTTTAATGCACATTTTATAAATATTGCTAAAAAACTGAACGAGACATCACCTAATGTTAAACCCAGCTGTTCACTGCCCTACTGTCAGGAGCTTCATACCATGTTCCTGACACCAATAAATCAGCAGGATGTGGTGGATGTGATAAATAACCTAAAAAATTCTAATTCCGTTGGAGTTGATGAAGTTCATACTAAAATGCTAAAAACTTGTGTTCATCTTATAGCAGGTCCATTAACATTTTTGATAAATATGATACTGTCTGAGGGTGTGTTTCCTGAGGCGTTGAAAATTGCAAAAATTATTCCGGTATATAAAAAGGGTAAAAAAGATTATATTGAAAATTACCGGCCTATCGCGCTGCTCTCTATATTATCAAAAATTGTGGAAAGAATAATGGTTAATAAGATATTGGCATTTGTAATAAGGTACGGCATTTTGCATGGGGCACAAAATGGATTTCTCAAGGGCAAATCCACAATATCAGCAATTTACGAATTTATTAATAAAGTTTACACAAATCTAGATCTGAAAATGAAAACATTAGGCCTATTTATGGACTTAAGTAAGGCGTTTGACCTTGTAAATCACGATCTTCTGCTGGATAAATTGAATGCGTATGGATTGAGGGGAAAAATTAATGAACTACTTAGGAGTTACTTAACTGGGAGAACACAACTCGTACATGTAAATACAGCAAAGTCGGACATATTACCGATAAATATAGGTGTGCCACAGGGATCTGTCTTAGGACCTCTGTTGTTTTTACTTTTTGTGAACGATCTGCCTAATATAGATGAGCAACATAGTCTCATCATGTTTGCCGATGATAATAGTTACGTTTTTGCTCTCACAAAAGTAAAGAAGAAGTGCTAATGTGTGCGCAAGATATTTTAAATAAATTTTTAAAATGGTTTAATGCAAATAAATTGTGTATAAATACACAAAAGACTGTATTCGTTGATTTTACTCCTCGAACTAAAGCAATATCTGAAAGTTATCTATTAAAAATTCAAGGGAAAAGTATCCAGCAAGTGGATGAAGTAAAATTTTTAGGAATATATTTGGAAAATAGCTTAAGTTGGGAAAGCCATCTTGATGCTCTTTGCAGGACTTTATCATCGTCGTGTTTTGCCTTATATAAACTGAAAGATTTGACCAATAGGAATGTTTTGTTGTCTTATTACTATGCACATTTCTATTCAAGAATTAAGTATGGCATAATTTTTTGGGGTTGTTCTTCTTATAGCCTCAGGGTCTTTCGGCTACAAAAGAGAGCTATAAGAGCGATAGTTAACGCTCAGAGAAGTGCATCCTGTTGGCAGATTTTTAAGGACTTAAGGATCCTCACAGTACCTTGTATTTTCATGGTTGAAATTTTGTTATTTGTGAAGCAGAAACCACAGAATTTTGTTACTAACAATCATTATCACGATTATAATACAAGGTATGGTGATAACTATGCTATTCCAGTCCACAGTTTGTCCACAACGGAAAACAATCCCCGTTATATTGGCATTCACCTATTTAATAAATTGCCACCCCGTTTTCGAAATATTGATAATATAAAATTGTATAAAAGAACGTTAATTGACTTTTTTTTAGAAAAATGTTACTATAGTATAAACGATTTTTTAACAGATAGAGGCTACTAATGTTAAGATGATAACTTTTGTTTGCTTTATTGCATTTATGTGAATTCATTTGTAATACCTTTTCTCACTCAATTAAAATAGTGCCTGACTTGTCCTATGCTATTGTGTATGGTCTCTTGGATTAATAAAGTTTATTTATTTATTTATTTATAATAAGTACCTAAAAATTTAGTTAGCCTCTTTCCGTCACTTTTATGAGTTTATGGAGCAAAATCATCACTTTATGCAATACAGCTATTCACATAATCTCAAAATGCATACTCGAAAGTGAAACAACATTTGAGGTACTGGATGTTAAGTATAAAAAGGGCATCCAAAGCAACGCAAGAGATTTACTGTGATGGACAAATATGTTAGCAGATATTTCGAAATTGTGGCTTTAGTCTTACGTATCGTAGTATTCTGTTCAATTAATCATCAATCCTGATCTAATAGCACCTGTTGAGGAAGCCACCTTGTTAGCTGAACTATCTGCTTCACCTTCTACTGCCAATTTCCAAGGAAAAAGAAAACTCACTATTCCCATAGTGAAGTCAAGGATGACAGATATATTCTTCAGACAAGGTATCATAAAAGGTATTTTACTAAAGCTAGACGGCAAAAAAATCGTCGTCTTAAATAAATCGATATTTTATTGGTTTCGTTATTGCTGATTTCTTCTGTATCGATTGAATAAGTCGTTCTGACGTCCTACCGACTTCTACAAAGCTTGTTTTGAGAAGTGGTTTCTTCGGAATGTAGCACGAAACTGATTTCATTCCGCTTGGACTCAGTTTTTATATTAATGGACGGGAGTGGCGGGAGGACGAGGCATCGTGGATAACCTTTCTCTAGACTGGTAAAAAGTAAAGGTCAGTGTCATGATTAAGATTGTGTGAAGTTAGATATTTCAGACTCCCAAGTTTCTTTACCGGACCAAATTACGAAAGTGTCGTCAACGTAACGTTACATAGTTTGGGTTTAAGAGATGAAACATGTTGATGGCTTGTTTTTGGAAGTGTTCTATAAACATGTTTACAATAACTGGAGTAAAAGGAAAACCCATTATCGTGACAGATATTCGGTCAGATATTTCACCATTGTATAGAAAATAATTCCCAGGCAGGTACTTTTCAATTAGAGTAAGAAGATCTGAGGGCAAGTTGTGAGCATAAAGATATTTCTTAAAATACTTAAGTAGAGAGTACTAGGAATGAACGCTTTGGTAAAGCAAGATTCGACATCGATGGTAAAGTCTATATAGGTGAAAGGAACAAGAAAATATGTACTAGAATTAAAGAAAATGAAAAATCACTACGTTTTCTTAATATTTTCAATTCAATACTTATAACAGCATGAAGGAAGATACCAGAATTTCTCTAAGGGGTTACATACATCTGGGCAATGCAAAAAGTAAGTTGGGAATGTGGAATCTTTGGCACAATAATACTACTCGGTATATACCACCACTACACCAAACACTTTATTTTTGCACTTGACTCCCAAGTTTCTTTACCGGACCAAATTACGAAAGTGTCGACAACGTAACGTTAGAGAATTTGGGTTTAAGAGATGAAATATGTTCATGGCTTGTTTTTGGAAGTGTTCTATAAACATGTTTACAATAACTGGAGTAAAAGGAAAACCCATTATCGTGACAGATATTCGGTCAGATATTTCACCATTGTATAGAAAATAATTCCCAGGCAGGTACTTTTCAATTAGAGTAAGAAGATCTGAGGGCAAGTTGTGAGCATAAAGATATTTCTTAAAATACTTAAGTAGAGAGTATTAGGAATGAAAGCTTTGGTAAAGTAAGATTCGACATCGATGGTAAAGTCTATATAGGTGAAAGGAACAAGAAAATATGTACTAGCGTTTGGCTAACCATGTTAGCTTTATCAGGAGCAATGATTGACTAAAGCTAAACTACAAATCTATTCTATTTATACTTAGCCTAACCCTTGAATTACTCAGGCGGATCTAATGGTATAGGCAATGCCATCAGTTCCGGTCAGGTAACCAGTAGAGGGGACTATAAGGAATAGTCCCTCTGTCTTTATTTAAGCTACTTTTACATTTTATAATTTCCATACTTTCGTATGCGTTCAACAATCTTCTATCAGATACATTTTTTTTATTAATCTTAGATTATCCATTGTTAACACGTTGACTGCCAACTACGAGATAACTCGTAGATTGCGTTCTTTTCTCGGACGCCAACTACGAGTTATCTCGTCCTGTTTTTACTTGCCATTTTTGTGCAGCTACGATTAAACTCGAAATATATCAGTGCTAATCTCGATAGATGGCTTCTGGGAAAAGAACAAAAAATCAATGCTGGCTTGCATGAACAGAAAATTTATTAAAAAATGAACAAAAAAATATAATTATAAAAATTAGTTCAAATTCAAGAAATAAAATAATATTTTATTGTTTGTGGAACTTCTTAAAACAATCTTCCACACAAAGGGCTGGCTTCTCTTTACAGGCTGGACAGAAATAACGCGTTTTTCTCGGCGTTTTTTTTGCTTGGGTACATATACGACATGGCTTTGTCGGACGCTGTTTTTTTTTCGTAGGTGGTAGACTCTAAATAATGGAGCTCTTGCAATTTAATTTTTTTCGTAACTGGTTGAATCTCTTCTCCAATCAACGCGATGACGAATTCTTCTCTAAACTTTATCAGTTTTATTTTAGAAGATGTTACTTTTTGAAAAATTTTGTGAGAATTGTGTATATATATCTCTATAATATGTAATGAAACCTTTTTGGGCCATCTAATAGTCTTTCTTAGAGATGAGTAGTACGAAAGCATTTGATCTGATCGGTCAATGCCAGACATTCCATTATTGTAATCTCGAATTATATTCGGTTTCATACAAATTTTTCCATTGCGATTGGGCACCTCTACCATTTCAACAGCATGCATTTTTGAAATGCTAAGGACATCTCGTTTGTCTTTCCATTTGCATACAGTAACAGGACCATTTTGCTGCCAAATACACTCCCCTTTTTTCAGTTTACGATTTACCACATCTCTGGGGTTTCCTTTTCTGTTATTTCGTAAGGTTCCACACACATCAGTTTTTCGTATATTTAGCAGTTTTGTAAGAGTAACAGAATTATAAAAATTATCCATGTAAACCGTGTATCCTTTATCGAGATAGTCCTCAAGTAAATGTAAAACAACGTCAGTAGTGTGACCTACATTATTGTCAGTTTCCTCAGATTTTCCGCTGTAAATCTTTATTTTCATTACAAGACCGTCGGACTCACATAGTTCATACAGTTTGATACCATATTTGTGTTTTTTATTTTTAATGTATTGGCGGAAAAGCAATCTTCCCCGCCATAGCATCATGGATTCGTCAATACAAATATTGTTATCTGGTACATAGTTTTCATGCATAATATTATTGAAATGATTTAGTATTGGTCTCACCTTGTATAATCTGTCGGCAGATGGTATTGAGTTATCAACCAAATGAAAATAACGAAGTAACAACTGGAATCGATTTCGACTCATATGTGAGCGCCAAAAGTTTACATTATATAGCTTGTTTGTGCTCCAGTAATGTTCAATTGATGGAAAAGTGCAAGGTCCCATTTGCAACAAAAGTCCAATAAAAACTTTCATCTCTGCAGCACTGATGTCTTCCCACTTTGATAACCTATTAGATTTTTTTATTTCTTTGCGTTTTTCAATTTCTTGCGCAGCATATAAATTAGTTTGTTCCACCAGTAATGCAAGAAATTCATCCGAAAAAAATAAGTCCACCAGCGTTTGTACTGTAAAATTTGTCGTATCCAATTTCACACCAACATTTTCTTAGAAAATAAATAATTCAGGATTTTGTTGAATTTCTGTCCACAAATCCTCATTCGCATTTGATGTTGTTGCTTGGGAATCATCGTCATTATCTTCAAATTCGGGATCAACTTCAGGTTCGGAGACGTCTTCGTCTTCACTATCACTTGAATTCTCAGAAGGTTCATAATCGCTACTGTCGTTACCATCCTCGCCAAAAATCCCGTCAAATTCTGAATCACTTAGATTTGCGTAGTACTCAATTTCATTTTGAGTCAGTGGTCTTTTCTTATCCATATTGCGTTCTTGATAATTTAATTATAGCAATAATTATAAAACAAAACACTCAAGAAAGACGTAAATGTGATGCACTCGAGAATTTCTGAGATACTACTGGCGAATATGGACGCGTATCTATGATTCAGCTTTAGAGAAGCGACAGGTCGAAGCGTGTATGTGCGTGTCTGCGTGCGAATTAACTCGTAGTTGGCTTCCGCGAAGAGATTTCTGTTACAGAAGCCAACTACGAGATAATTCGTAAGACCTTTTTTTTTAAAAAAAAACACATTTTTTATGCTTTTTGATGATAACTATGCACTAGAATTAGAGTTTTTAATAATATAATGTGATTAAATCAAATTGTCATTTTAGGCCAGATTTCTGAAAATTGCGTGTTAAAATATGATCAGCATTTTTTTTTTAATTTTTTAATTTCGCCCTCAAAATCATTGATTTTAAAGTACTTCTTCGAGATACTGTAAGGTTTGTGGTATTGGCACACTTGGGAAGAAAGACATCAAAAGAAATTAAGACTTCACCTTCATTAAGAACTAGATTTTTTGTTTTATTAATGAATTCTAACGAATTTTTCACTGCCAGACCAATGATTGACAAAGTACTGATTAGATCTTACAATATGATTACTAAGTACTAATTTTATATAAAATTATTATGAATACAATTTAAGATCACGTACTGATTATTGTGATTTTAATATCGTCTCCGGGAGAGATTTAGGTGCTCAAAAATATATTTTTAGAATTTCTACTTTTTTGTTAAAGCTATCTTTATAGAATTTGTAACAAAGTTAGCGAGTTTTTAATTATTTTTAAGAATAATGTTTGACGTTTTATTTATTATTTGACCTGTAATATTTTTTTTCTATAATTTTTTTACAAAAATGAGGAGATATTTATCGACTGTACCTTATGTTACATAGGCTAGTGAGTGTTCTTTTATCTGAAAATTAATTTAATAAAACAAATTACCGTAAATAATAGTTACCCTCCAAATACGGTCAAATTAATACTCAATAAAAAACTATTTCTGAAGTCCCCCCAAAACTAAAGACAGCAATATCAATTATAAATCATTAACATTTTTTGGACACCGTTAGAAAAAACTAAAACACTGCTTAAACCAAAATAATATAATTAGAGCTTTAAAAACTCATAACTCATTAGGAAAACTCATAAAAAAATGCGAAAGTTACCAGGTGTACAAGTATGAAATGCGGATTTTTTTTCTAAAAAAACATGTTAAATTCAGAAGAATGATAAAAAGTGCTTTATTCAAAGTATGCTCCATCGCTTGTTATACATTTTTCCCATCTTTCGGGCAATTTGTGAATACCACGCTAGTAAAAATCTTCTCCTTTTGCTGTGAACCATTCATCGAGTCATTTTTCACACCTTCGTACGAACCAAAGCGCTGCTCAGCAAGTGCGTGACCCATCGATGCAAACAAGTGGTAATCGGAAGGAGCCAAGTCTGGTAAGTAAGCCGCATGGGGTAGAACTTTCCAGCCGAGTGCTTCCAACGTGTCGCAAACTGGTTTTGCCGTATGTGATGGAGCATTTTCATGAAGAAAAATGACTTTGTGTTGCCTCTTTCGGTATTCTGGCCTTTTTTCAAGCAGCGAACGGTTCAGATCGGTCAATTTTTATTGGTAACGTTTAGTATTAATGGTTTCCCGAGGTTTTAACAGCTCATAATAGAACACGCCCCTCTGGTCCAATCAAACACAGAGAATTGTCTTTCTGCCAAAGCGATTCGGTCTTACGGTCGATGTGGATGGTGCGCCTGGGTCTACCCATGATTTTTTGCGCTTGGGATTCTCAAAATAAAACCACTTTTTATCCCCTGTAACTATACGATGCAAAAACGACTTCTTTTGTACCGAGCGAGCAAAATGTCACACGTGTTTTTGCTCTTTTCCATTTCCCATCTCTCGTAGCCGATTGGAAACCGCTTGTTGACTAACGCCCAATTGCCCAGCGAGTTGTTTTTGTGTTTGCGAATCATCTTCGTCCAACAATGCTTGCAATTCCACATCTGCGTATTTTTTTGGCGGTTTTCCTTGTTTGCAACATCGAAGTCACCATTTTTGAAACGCCGAAACCATCGTTCACACGTATCTTGCGATGAAGCATGTTGACCATAAGGTTCTCGAAGTAATCGGTATAATTCAACAGCAGTTTTCTTCAAATGAAAACAAAAAATTAATGCTGTCCACGAATGCTCTTTGTTCGGTATAAATGTCGACATATTGAACACAATAACACAACACTATGCACACACTTTTCCAATTTATCCCTCGTACGGGTCTGACACTTGTTAATGACACAACAAAATGGCGCAGTGTCAAATCTTTATAGCGCAAACTGAATTGATGCACCATCTGTGGTCTGAAATCCGCATTTCTTACTTGTGCACCTGGTGTGATGGGATGCCCCTTAAGCCTTCTTTTATTAAAATTTTTAAGAGTAACATCCAAAATGTAATTCAAAAACATGATACTTAGAAATCTTTACTGTACTGGTACCATTATGAAGATGACATTTTAGTTTGTTTCAATAGCACAGATACACAGTTGAATACATTTTTTAATCACATCAATTCCATCCACAAAAATATAACATTTACAAAGGAAATAGAGGAAAATAATTCATTAAATTTCCTAGATCTAACTGTATCAGGGGATAACAACAAACACAAATTTTCAATATTTCACAAACCATCATACACAGACACAATAACACACAACACTTCAAATCACCCAAAACAATACAAATTTGCAGCATATCACAGTTTGTTACATAGACTAGTGAGTGCTCCTTTACCTGAAAATGATTTCAATAACGAATTAAATTTAATAAAACAAATTGCCGTAAATAATGGTTACCCCCCACATATGGTCAATACAATACTCAATAAAAAACTTAAAAACAATGCTATTTCTGAAGTCTATCCCAAAACTAAAGAGGCAATATCAATTATAAATCATTAGCCTATTTTGGCACACCTTCAGAAAAAATTAAACACTTTTTTTTGATCGTTCACCTCCCCACCTGAGTAGGGAGTTTCCCCTTTTTCCGTATCCCAAGGATGTCGCAATACCCGTCAACTTTGTCCAAGTGCCGAGGCATACATTTTTGTATTTCACAGCACCAGCACTTAAAAATAAAATAAATGTAGCTTCAAAAAGTAATAACTCCCTAGGAAAACTCATAAAAAATGGAGACCCACAAAAATAAGAGAAGTAGCCCGTAGGCAAGGTGGAGTGACGACATAAAACTGATGGCAGGGCACGATTGGATGGGGAAAACACACAATAGAGAAGAATGGAACAACTTGAGGGAGGCTTACGTCCGACGATAGACAGAATAAGCTGCAGAAAAGAAGAAGATACGATTCTAGCGATTCAAAAAAAAATTGGTAGCGGGAACCTTTGTCTACGACGCATTTTAGGAAAAGTATCAGTCGATTCCGAACTTTCGCCGAAATCACGTAAAATCCAAAATGAGTTATTTGTTTGCGCGTCAGTTCGAGGCAATCTTTCTTAGTTGCCATCAAAAGGGGCCCAAAAAGGCACATTCCGCAGCCGCTAAATATAATAGAAAGTCGATATCGTTTGTGAAGAAGTGGTAACTTATTTTAACGAGACGAACAATGTCGACGACTTGCCACAACATGATTTGGTAGGCAAAGTTACTCCGAAAGTTGAAAAATGAATCGTGACTTGTTTTCACGGGACCCGAAATTCACAATGCGTCAAGAGTGGCAAAATTAAGAAAATCGGGTTTGAATGTGTCCCATGAGACCATTCGACAACATCTTCGTTCTCATGATGTCAAATTCTGAAGTACGTTGAAAAAACCTTTGCTGGGCAAAAATCACGTCGCGAAGCAATTCGCTTGAGGTACTAGATTGGCCCTCACAATCACCGGACGTCAACCCTATTGGCGTTTGGTCCCTTGTAAAGAGAAAGCTTAGGGGAAAGACTCTGAAGACTTTGAGTCAGTTGTCTTGCGTGATTCGAAACATTTATAATAATAATATCAATAGCTTTATTCCCAACAGTAAGAACCATTTATAGGGAAAACAAGAAAGAATATGAATGAAATTTTCTCTTAAAACTAAGGTACTAAAGTAACAACAAAAATAGACAAAAATAACAAAAAAAAAAGAAGAAAAAATAAAGAAATAAAAATGAATAAAGAAATTAAATGAATCAGCGCAGTACAAATTAGAATAAAAGTGAAATAAAACAAATATTAGTTACATACCTACCTTATATGATAAATATTTTAGAAATATTTTTGAACTAGTTCTAGCATTAGTTTGTAGTATAAATAATATGGGCTCCAAATAAGAGAGGCATACTCGAGTTTGGATCTCACATAAGACTTATATAGCAGTATTAAAGATCGTTCACTATTAAAACCATATAGACGATTGGCTTCCAGCGTTGCTTTATTAATGTGATTAGAAAAATTCATTTTGTTATCGAATACTACTCCCAAGTCCCTTACACTGTTGGTGCGCCCGAGAGTTGACGTTCTTAGTGAATATTCATATGTTATTATATGGTTTTTCCTCGTCACCGACATAATTTTACATTTAGAAATATTCAAGTCTAATTTATTGTGCTTACACCAATCCTCAAGCACGCAAAGCTCAATTTGAAGCACTTTACAGTCAAATACATGAGACGAGCGCATACAGCTTGAGATCATCAGCGAAAAGCAGCCTGCCACAATTCAGAGTATCACAGAGGTCATTAATATATAGCAAAAATAGTAGGGGACCAAGATTGGATCCCTGTGGCACGCCCGAGGTTGCGGTATAGGAATCGGAAATATATCCATTATAGTGTACTGACTGAGAGCGGCCCCCCAAATATGAAGAAAACAAACTGCACGCATCTACACCAAAACCCATACGCCAAAGTTTCTGCAGCAAAACGAAATGAGATATTCTATCAAAGGCTTTAGAAAAGTCCGTGTATATTACGTCAACCTGCCCTCCTGCGTCTAATATGTTCTCTGTAAAGTTTGTATAAACTCCCAAGTTTGTTACAGTGGATCTACCATCATTAAATCCATGTTGATGGGTTGACAGAATACCTTTAACCTGAGTATAAATGAGATTATACAGAATTACTTTAAATAGCGTCGAAAAATTGTTCAGAATAGAAATAGGTCGACAATTGTTTACCTCGCTACGTTTGCCTGACTTGAAAATGGGGCACACCCTCGTTTCCCTCCAGTTCCCCGGAAATGTTAACGTCCTTAACGCCAGATTAAATATGTATTTTAGAGGCACCATAAGTGCACCCATACAATCTTTAACCATAAAAGATGGAATACCATCAGGTCCTGCAGCCAGCCTATTCTTTAATTTTTTAGCAGCGTGTTGAATCTCACTGTCTGTTACAGAAGCTAATGAAATGTCAACACTACCGAACAGCTGACAAGCGCTCTCCGGAACAAAAATCGATTTCATTCTCGTTAGGCAAGAATACACTTTCAAAATAAGAAGCGAACACATTTACTATGTCTTGCGGCTTTTCATACCAAGCACCGTGCAAATGAATTGCTCCGAGAATCCTTGATTCTCGATTCTTCTGATTAATAGAGGACCAAAACTTTCCTGAATCACTATTAATTGCTTCCTCGACACCTAGTATGTACCTATCAAAAGATGACCTGCACTTAACCTTAATCAATCTTCTAATATTTGTAAATTCGATATTATACCATTGATCACAGGTTTTTTATATTTTGATCTCATTAGGGATTTATGTTTAATATCCGTAATTATTTCTGATGTATACCAAACAGGAAATTTTCGCATTTGCAGAGTATGCAAAAAACCTCGTCGACAGGATACCTTGAAGATGCCAGGCGATTGTTGATGCAGAAGGCGTTTGGATAACTTGCTAAGATAATTGCGCCGTTGTTAGCACACCAAAGAATACATTGTCACGTTCTTACTTGACAGACTGTATAAGCTCTATATACTGTGGAAGCTTATTAAAATTAAATAGATATTTTATTAACGTAAAAAACAGGTACCGAATGAAATTGTACACTGAATACATACATTCCCAAAATTTAGTATGCTGTTCCGAAAGCTTATATAAATTAACATACATCAACTACTCAGTATATATCACCACTATACCAAACACTTCACCAATCAATCATCGCTCCTGATGAAGCTAACCTGGTTAGCGAAACGCGCGTCGAGTGCAAAAATAAAGTGTTTGGTATAGTGGTGATATATACTGAGTAGTATCATTGTGCCAAAGATTCCACATTCCCAACTTAGCATACATCAATATTACGGCAAAAATTTTTGAATAATATACATAAAAATATAGAATTCACCAGTGAAATTAAAATCAATAATAGCTTAAACTTCCTTGACCTAACAATAAAAAGACATAATAACAAACACATTTTTTCTATTTACCATAAACCGTCACATACTGACATAATTATCCATAATACTTCATGTCATCCACCACGTCACAAACTTACAGTTTTCCATAATATGATTAACAGACTAATAAATATTCCTCTGAACCAAGACGATTTTCAAAAAGAACTTAAATATTATAAAACAATTAGCAGTAAATAATGACTATTCACCATCCATAATAGATAATATTCTCAAGAAAAAACTTTACAAAGAAGCCATTAGTACAGTTTTTCCGAGTAATAAAGAACCTTATAAAAACGTAAAGTCAATAACGTACTATGGTAGATGCAGCACTAAATTAAATAGATTCTTGAGAAAATTAAAAATTAACACAGCATTTAAAACATCCAACACACTTGGCAAATTTATAAAAAATAACAAAACTAAATCAGATAGAGACAATCTCTCCGGAGTATACAAATTAAATTGTGGAAATTGCTCAAAAACATATATAGGTCAAACAGGAAGAAGTTTTTCAAAAAGAATAAAAAAACATGCTTCATAATACATCAATAGAAAAAATAAATCAAATTACTCAAACCATTTAATTGAAAATAACCACCAATTCAACCCAAACTTTGAAATATTACATATTTGCACAAAGAGCCTGAAACTTAATTACCTAGAATCTTTAGAAATAAACAAATTGAAAAATTCAGATTCCTTAATAAATGAACAATTAGACTTAAAAAATTCACCATTACTAAATCTGTTTTAATTAAATTATTTTATTACCTGCATAAATTGTGGACCAACCATTTATTATAGTAATTTTACCCTCATTTTGTAACAAACCATCTGAAAAAGCTGTCGTGCAGCGAAACATGTCATGGTGTTAAAAATAAAAAATTTAGTGGAAATTTAAGTAGTGTTTTACTTCTTGCAAAACTTCTAGTTATGGATCTCTACCAAGTATCGGCTGAATCAATCCAAATATTACTGCGTTTGAACAATATTACGTTCTTATTTATTGAATTAGAAATCTCTCAGTTAAAATAATTCTAACTAGGAAAGAAAACTAAAATATTTAAAACGCCTCGAAAGTAAGTAAACAAATTTTAACTTAAAATTTGAAGAGCGATTGAACGGAAAATCTCAGCATAACAGATCCATTATTTTGATTTTATTTAAGGTACACAGGTCTTGTGAGTTATCTCCTTGTGTGTCGTGTTTAGAGACGGCATTTATTTTATTCTAATCTAAGCAAAGATAACCAACCAATCGTTAGTACTCATTGATAAAATCCATCTGTTTTAACCTTCCAATATTAGTTTGTTTTTCTAGTTGACAGTGATTTGTGCGATGCGAATATCGGCGAGGTGATTACAAAAAGACAAAGTAACAAAATAAACACCGTAATAGTGCGCTTAAAATAACGAGAAAGCAACGGTATTTGATGATGTTGAACTACAAATAACACTGCTATCGTACATGAGCGGATCTGAAGAAGTTGTTGCTAGCGGGGCTAGCGGTAGTTCTAGTAATACTGGAACTAACGTTGCTAATGTGTTATCATTTGCGCTTTCCAATGGACAAAAGGAAATTATTCTGAACGTAAGTTTTTTCTTACGTTAGTCAGATTATACGCATACTACTTGCTTGCTTTAGGTTGTTTATAATAATGTCATATCTGATATGGCACTTGAATTTTTATGTACTAGTTAGACTGATGAGCATAATGCATTAGCCGTTGAATAGTAATAGTAATACGAGGGCTACCTTTTAAGTTTTTTACAAAAAAATTAAGAAAAAAAAATTGTTACAAATTGTTTTATTTAACAGAAAAATAAAATCCCATGAATGCATCTAAAGTTTCCGAGCCCATAATCTTCATCATAGGCTTTAGGCAATTATTATAAACAGAGTACCGTGGAGAGCAAACCTCTGAATCTAGTTAGACTGATGTGCATAATGCGCACTCGTTCGCTAAATGTTAGCCGAAATAAAATTTGAAAAGTAATACGAGGGCTACCTTTTAAGTTTTTACAAAAATAATGACCAAAGTAACAAAAAAAAAATTGTTACAAATCGATTTTTTATTGTTTCTCAAAATATTGGCTTTAAGATTTATATACTTTTGCGTGCGTTCGAACCAATTCTCGAAACATTTTTTCCATTCTGAAATTGTTGTCACCAAAACATGGTTTTGGAAGGATTCAACAGCTGCTTGGGGTTCACATATTTTTTTTGACATTCGGGAACAAAAAGAAGTCGTTAGGCGATAATTCAGGTAAATACGAGCAATGAGACATTAATACGATATTTTGCTCCGTCGAATAATCAATTCTTTGACGTGCTGTGTGAGAGCTGGCATTGTCATGTTGAAAAATGATGCGACGTTTTCGATTGTTTTTCCTTATTTTATCGATGATTTCTGGCAAATAAATTGTTGTGTACCATTCAGCATTAATTATTCTTCGATCCTCTAACAGGTATACAAGTATGAAATGCGGATTTTTTTTTCTAAAAAACATGTTAAATTCGGAAAGAATGAATGAAAAAAGTGCTTTATTCAAAGTATGCTCCATCGCGTGTTCACACATTTTTCCCATCTTTCGGGCAATTTGTGAATACCACGTCAGTAAAAATCTTCCTCTTTTGCTGCGAACCATTCATCGAGTCATTTTTTCTCATCTTCGTACGGACCAAAGCGCTGCTCAGCAAGTGCTAACCGATCGATGCAAACAAGTGGTAATCGGAAGGAGCTAAGTCAGGTGAGTAAGCCGCATGGGGTAGAACTTCCCAGCTGAGTGCTTCCAGCGTATCGCGAACTGGTTTTGCCGTATGGGATTCTCAAAATAAATTCACTTTTCATCCCCTGTTACTATACGATGCAAAAATAACTTTCTTTTGTACCGAGCGAGCAAAATGTCACACGTGTTTTTGCGATTTTCCATTTTTTTTTTATCGGTCTAGCACACGTGCTGCAGGGAAGTCCCTAAGGCGCTACAGGAAGCGGCACGTGTGCGGAAAAAGCGATTCACGTTGTTCTTGAATCGCTGTAAATTGTACTCGGTGGGAAACATAGTCCTGGGTAAGCCATTCCAAAGGGATGATGTTCTCCATATAAAAGACTTCTTGAAAAGCGTTGTATGAGGTGTAACAAGCTGAACCTCATACGGATGTGAAGTATCAGCGCGTCGTGTACTTCTAACAAGCACCGCTCTGGGAGGAATTAAGCGGGCTACATCCTTCGAACACTCTCCATGAAAATACTTGTAGAATAGACTCAAGTCGCCAACCGTTCTTCGATGTTCCAGCGAATCAAGGCCGCCGTCAGTTCTGGGTCTCCAATCAGACGAACAGCCCTTCTCTGGACAGAATCTAACAAATGCAGTGTACGTTTGGGAGCAGAGCTCCAAACATGGGAGCAGTATTTCATAGTTAGTCGAATTTGAGCTTTGTAAAGAATTAACGGTTGTTGTGGAATGTAAAGCTTTCTGGTTCTAAATAATATTCCCAACTTTTGAGAAGCTCTCCTTGCTATGCCTGTAAACATATTCACGCCAGGACATATTTGTCCCAAATTAACGCCCAACAAATTGAGTGACAATGATAGGGGAATGGAGTGCCCCGACATAACTATGACGGGTTCAGCAACGTTAACTTTTTTGGAGATAACTGGGTTTTTGTAGCGTTAAATTCCACTTGGTTACTGTCTCCCCAAGATAGAATTTCTTCTATGTCTTTGTTAAGTTAAATGACTTCCTGCTGTCTGCGGATATTCGCCTGAGCATTCAAAGTGAATGAAGCGATAAACGCACTGTCATCTGCAAAGCTGTAGATTGGATACCCGGTCTTTTCCACAGGTCGTTAATGTAAATGAGAAAGAGAGTAGGAGACAGTTATGGAGCCTTTGGGCACACCAGCGTTAACAGTTACAGGTGTCCGAAATCGTTGACTGCAACTCGTTAAGAACGCTCTCTGAGGAAACATGAGAGCTACAAACAGAACTTTTCAGACATACCATAAGAGAGTAGCTTAGCCAACAGTCCATAGTGCAAAACACAGTCGAATGCCTTGGATATGTCAACCGCTCGAGATTCTCCGAAGTGTTCAATTGCGTTGTTCCAAACATGTGTTACATAAGTCAGAAGATCTCCTGTTGATCTATGTTTACGAAAGCCATATTGGTGATCGCTAATAATGTTGAATCCTTCAAGGTATTTTAGAAGATGCTGATTAACAGCCTTTTCCATGACTTTCGATATTATTGAAAGCAGTGTGACTGGTCGGTAGTTGTTTGGCAAGGTCTTCTTGCCTTTTTTAGGTATCGGCTGAATGTGGTACCCATCTACCGGCTTCTGAATCTTTCCTATCTCTCGTAGCCGATTGGAAACAGCTTGCTGATTAACGCCCAATTGCTCGGCGGGTTGTTTTTGTGTTCGCGAATCATCTTCGTTCAACAATGCTTGGATTCGCTCATCTGCGTATTTTTTTGGCGGTTTTCCACGTTCCTTGTCTGCAGCATCGAAGTCACCACTTTTGAAACGCCGAAACCATCGTTCACGCGTATTTTGCGATGGAGCATGTTCACCATAAGCTTCTCGAAGTAATCGGTATGATTCAACAGCAGTTTTCTTCAAATGAAAACAAAAAATTAATGCTGTCCGCGAATGCCCTTTGTTCGGTATAAATTTCGACATATTGAACACAACAACACAACAGTATGCACACACTTGTGTGCGTCTGACACTTGTTGATGACACAACAAAATGGCGCAGTGTCAAATCTTTATAGCACAAACTGCATTCGTGCACCATCTGTTGTCTGAAATCCGCATTTCATACTTGTACACCTGGTAAAGCAATGGTTGCAACATGTCCAGTATAACCAAAGAAACAAGCGATCATTTTCTTAGAGGTGCTTCGCAAATGAACCACTTTTGTTAAATTTGATCCATCTTGGAACATCCAAACAGTTGACTGCTGCTTAGTTTCCAGCTCGTACAAATATATCCAAGTTTCGTCTCCTGATGTTATATACGGATTTTGCATATCCTCGGTCGAATTATTTGAGCATTATCTTCCACCAATTGACACGAGTCTGTTTTTGAGTTTCGGTCAAATTATACGGAATCCATCGGAAACAGATTTCTTTCACATGTAAATGCTCATGCAAAATCGAATGTATTGCAGCCTGCGATATGCCTAAGGATGTATTTATTTCACGGTAAGTCACATGCTGATTCTCTTCAATCATGTTCCGCACAGTATCGCTGTTTTTTGGAACAACAACCAATTTTGGTCGACCTTCACGAAATTCATCGCTGACAGAAGCACGACCATGACTAAATTCTGCAAACTCAATGTAAACAGTCTTTTCTGTTGGTGATTCATTACCAAAAGTTAAACGAAGCGATTCGAGGCATTATTGTTGAGTCAGGCCTTTACGTTCATATGAGATTCCTATTTGTTCGCAAAGCTGTTTTTTTAAACGCTTACTGTAAACAAATTACTCGGCCAATTTATGAGCTGTCACGGTTTTAACAATAGTAAACGTCCAATTTTACAACAATGGTAATGTTACAGCTCAATAGCGTCATCTAGTGGCCGTTTGTAAAAACTTGAAAGACGGCCCTCGTATCCACCAAATCTGAGACAGTAAATGCAGAAAACAATACAATGGTTAGTCCTTAGTATAATAATTAGAGGATGAAGACTTTTGTATATTTTTGCCAATGTGCTGAACTATAACGCAGTTCCCGCAGAAAGGATATATTCTCTTTCTGCAGGATAGGTTGAAAAGTCTACAAAAAACTGTGTGTTCGTTCTGTCGCCCATTTTTTGAGTACTCTGGCAGGTGTTCCGTCAGCGCGTAGAAGCTTTGTTGCTATTTAGCTTCATTAAATACGTACGAGTTACGTCCGTCCATACATATAGTGAAGTGACTAACTGATTCCTATTAGTGCAAACTGGAAAATTCAAATATGATTGAATAGGTCCGTACTTTGCTTAGAATTTAATTATTTTGGTTTTTGGAAAGACATTAAACAATGTTTATACTACGTTTTATTTATGTTTACTACAAATTTTTATTATTGCCAATTATTTTTATTACAAATACAAATTATTACTTTACTCATTAAAATTAATTACATTATTCACTTAAAATAATATCACTATCGCTAACATTATCATTGGTTCTAATTATTACTTTTACTATATTATTTGCAATATGGATATATGATTTTTCAACTTTTTCAACATTATGACAGAGTTCACAGAGGTATATTAAAACTTTTCCAACTCCCCTTCAGGGTAGTCATTTGGGCCCTCTTTTGTTTAACATTTTTATTAATGATGTGAGTACTTAGAGTATCCTTTCTTTCTTTTCGTAGATGACTGCAAGATTTATAAAATTGTAAGCTCTTTAACGGATTGTCGCCTTTTTGCATGACGATCTTGATTCCTTCACTGTGTGGTGTAAATCCAATGGCCTGGATCTCAATGTTGACAAGTGCCAGGTCTTTTTGTAGCGCAGGTGCTGCTGTTGCAGTCCCCTGTAACATCGATAGACGGGTGTTACCGACTGTGAATAAGGTTAAAGTTCTGGGTGTAATCCTTGACCCAAAATTATGTTATCACTTGTATTATGACTACATGGTCAATAGAGCCTTTAGAATGCTCGGCTTTACCTGTAGAGCAGGTAGGGATTTTTCTAGCATTGACCCATTGAGACTATTATATCAATCCTTGGTGAGATCATTATTTTGAGTGCCATATTCACTCAATTGAATTGGTGCAGAACAGCGTTTTGTTTGTAGAAAGCTTAATATCCACCATTCAAATTTTTCTGCAACATCCATGAGGTCAGTGATCCGGCTCCCTAGGCTACTTGTGAGAAGGTCTAATGCTGAACTGTTGTTTCTCTATAAGACTGTTAATTCTCGGCTAGACTGTCCTGATCTCTTGGCTCAAATTGAGTTTTTTTGTTCCACCCAAGGAGTCATTGCACCTTTTGTGTTGTCTGTTCATAGATCCAACCATGCCTTACATTCTCCTATCGCACGGCTTCACACCAAAGGCAATATGGCTGATGTTGATTTTTTAATGTGTCACTTGGCGGCCGCAGGCGAATATTGTGGAATGACTTTTTGAAGCAGCTATGATATTTGTGGATGTGTGTGCATTGTGTTTGGTGCCTTGGTCTCTTGTTTGTTATCTTTCGGTTGTTGCTTTCTAGGCTTTCATTAATATTCATTTCTGTTTACTCTAAGTTTTACTTCTTTACTCTTTGTTTAATTTTGTTTTGTTTTTATTACCTTACACTGTGCAACATTTTCGAGGTCATCGAATGTAAACTAAATTCTGACTTCAGTTTCTGGAAGTGCCCACCCAAACTAGCAAAACCCTATTTGGGTTTTGATAGTTTAGTTCGAATTTTTTTTTTGCCATCATCAATTTTTTTGCTCAAGCTTTGGTTTTGCACGGCTATATCTCGTAAATTATTGGGAATTTCTCAATGCAATCTCCAGACAAAATGTTCTTCATACTAAAATACACAATTTTTGTGAACATGTCGAGGCCAGATTTTTACTCCTTCGGGGTGTTTTTAGTGCAGAAAGCCCGAAAAACTGCCATTTTTTCACATTTTCGACCATAACTCACAAACCGGGCATATTTTAGCATAACTGTCTTCGACAAAAATGTTCTCTGCATAAACACGAGTAACTTTGCTGAACATTGCAATAACCTACAATCGATCCTTATAGTTCTTTTGGCCGTTGTAAGGAATTTCACACCAAAATTTCAGCTTTTTTTCAAGTTTTACGTTCAATAAACTGGTTTTTAGCTCACTTTTGAATGTTTACTAACCATTAGCATCTATTTTTGGAAAAGAAATTGAAAAAAAAATTTTGTTTCTAAACTGCTATGGTACACGCACACACACTCACGCATTTCACGCTGAATGCAGTGTGCATGGCTTGCTATTGCAATCTTTCGCATTGGCTACACCGACGACGAACAAAATTGCGTTTTAATAAGCCGGTAATCTGGATGAAAGACCCAAACGGACATGATGCATCCAGGTGCTACGCATGCATTAATGTTGATCCTAAATTCAACAAGAAAAAGTCGAAGACAAAAAATATGTTGCCGGTTTTACTGCCTCACTTCTAGTGCCACTCTCTGCTGGTGTCAAACCACCTAAAGCTCCAAGTCCGGATACTGTGTCTGTATTGACAGCCACAAGTAGTTTCACCGATGCACCCGATGCGCAAAATCCCGATTGGATGCCCGACATTGAAGATAATCAACCAAAACCGTTAATACAAAACGAAATGGATTACATTGTGGCTAAGTTGGGGTTATCGCAACGAAATTCAGAAATGTTGGCCTCATTTTTGAAGCGCCAAGCTGAATATCAGAAATTATATACCGTAAACAACGAAAATACGTTCACTTACTGCAATGACATCAAAGGCTTAGTGAATAAATTGGAAATGGAGTATATCGCTGACGACTGGCGATTATTCATTGACGGTTCAGTTTCAAGTTTGAAGGCTGTTTTGTTGCACAAAACAAACAAACAACCGTCCATTCCGTTAACATTTTGGCACAAATATGAAGGAAACGTATGAAACATTGGGCAGTATATTGAAGGAAATCAAATATGATGAACATAAATGGAAGATTTGCTGTGACCTAAAAGTTGTGAACATATTGCAAGGTGTGATAGCAAAGAGCGATTTTCCAAAATTCTATTGCTTCCTTTGTAATTGGGATTCGCGAAGCAAAATCGACCATTATCTGTGTCATGACTGGATAAAAAGAACTACCGAAAACGAAAAAGGTTAAGTTTTGTTTAATGAACCTTTAATAAAGAATATTGATGATATATTGCTGGCACCACTTCATATCAAATTGGGAATTGTTTCGAAATTCATCCAAGTGGCCGTCCAAGATGCTGAAGAAGTCTATGACTGTTTACAGGACATCTTTCCAAAACTCAGCACTGACAAAATTAAAATTCGCATTGCTATTAATTTTTTGTTAATGCTTTTTTCACTTTAAACAGGTGTACTCACTGGGCCGGATATTCGAAAATTAATGAAAAGCGAAAAGTTTACAAACGTGCTGACACACAGTTACGGGCGAGTCTGGGACGCAATAAAAGCTGGCGTTTCAGGGAAGAATCGTGTACAGCTAGACGAAATGAAGAGATTGGTGAAAACAATACTCTCTTATTTTTATAAAATAAATTCATCCATGACATTAAAATTGCATTTTATGAGTTCATATTGCCCAGCGAATCGGACGAACTAGGGAAGCGATTCCATCAGGTCACCATGCCAATGGAAAAACGATACAAAGGAAAACAGCTGGACGCATTGCTTGCAGAAGTATATTGGTGGAGTCAAAAGATATCCCAACATAAAGATGAAGGCACCGAAGAAGAAGATGAAGGACACTCCGAAAGAGATATGCCCTTAAATATTTTATCCAGTGCGAGCTCAGCTAGTGATGATACAGATTCAGACGATGAATTAGAACGACCATCAAAGAGATCAAAACCATCGACTTCTCGGGCGGAATTGATTGAAAACATCTTTTTTTGCCTTTTTTCTTAAATTTTGAATTTTCAATAGCTCTATAAAATGGATAAAAATTTGCGAAATAAACTTTAACACAAAAAAAGATATATTTGCTGATAAAAGCTGAAATTTTGGTGTGAAATGTACTATTTAGTGGCGAAATTCCTTACAACGGCCAAAAGAACTGTAAGGATCGATTGTAGGTTATTGCAATGTCCAGCAAAGTTACTTGTGTTGATGCAGAGAACATTTTTGTCGAAGACAGTTATGCTAAAATATGCACGGTTTTGTGAGTTATGGTCGAAAATGTGAAAAAATGGCATTTTTTCGGGCTTTCTGCACTAAAAACACCCTGAAAGAGCGAAAATCTGGCCTCGACATGTTCACAAAAATTGTGTATTTTGGTGGGAAAAACATTTCGTCTTGCATTGAGAAATTCCCAATAATTTACGAGATATAGCTGGGCAAAACCAAAGCTCGAGCAAAAAAATTGATGATGGCAAAAAAAAAATTCGAACTAAATTATCAAAACCCAAATAGGGTTTGCTAGTTGGCGTGGGCACTTCCAGAAACTGAAGTCAGAATTTAGTTTACCTTTTATGTGTTGCACCGTGTTAGTTAACTTAGTTAGTTAATTATTATAGGTAATTTTTTTGCTGTTGATTTTTTATGTGTCAAATTTTTATTATACTGGGTTACCCGTAAATAAATAAATAAATATTTGTACCTTCACCTTAAGTATATGGTTTTTAAGCTCGTAGCTATCTAATCGTCTAATCATAAGCTAATAGTATTTACCAATTTAAGGGAAATTTTTAATACGAGTACGAATTTATTTTACACTCTCTAGCCTCGTCGACTACACTATGTAATGTAATATTTTACCAAGTTACCCAGAAATTGGATTTCTTTCTCATCAGTGGTTTGACCTAGTACATTTTTTAGAATGGCGAGCGAGCTTTGGTCCCAGAGATGGATGTCGTAACACCAGGTACTAATATCTGCCTCACAGACTCTAGCGCACGTATTGGAAATGACACCAACATTAACGGAGATGTGTTTGTTTATATAAACACCCATCCAAGGGAAATTCAAGATGTAGAAAATGACGACAAATGTGATCAAAACGGTAAATTTTTTAATTATATTTGCTTAATTAAATAATAATACAACTTAAAAAATAATTGCATGAATAAACCTGGGCCTACGTTCAACAATCGATTATTCATATCAGATCAAGAGGGCGACCGGAAATTTTGATCCATCGATTAACTATCTGTCTAGTTGTTTTTTCATTTTATCGGACGAGTCGAATAAGAGCCTTTAACGTTGATTTTTTTGCAGCTCCTGTTTCCTGGAATGCCCAGATAAGGAACAAAATGCTACATCAAAAATAGGACCGTTGCGTAACTACGTGAGTCAAGTACCATAACATTTGTTGACACTAAAAAAGTCGAGCGCCCCAAGGGGCAGACGCCGCACATTGTGGCGACGGCGTAAAAAATCGGATATTGGATGAAAAAATTAAAGATGTATTTTTCGAATAATGACGATTTTTTCCTTTAATATATATCATAAACCATATATAAATATGTTTATAACTAATATATTCCTTCTGCCTTCCTTAAAATTATCCATTGAAGTGTGACATTTTCGTCAATGTTGGAATTTCTGTAATTCGAAAAATTACATTCTAAATTCTCTGTAGACAACATAACTACGAATATGAGTTAAACGCTTACTAGAACTTGTTTATTAGGTTTCAAACAACAAATTAATCTTAGTGTAACGTCATTAGAGTGCTACAATATATTAATAAACATTTGACATATTCGACACAAAAAATTATTCTTACTTCAATATTCAAAGATGTATAAAGTTTTTGAAATGAGGTGGAATGAGATGGCGCTTTCACCATCTGATAGGGCAAATTCTCTAGTTTCCGGAGATATCCTATTTTTATCCCCCTTCGTCCCCCTTTGGTAAAAAATGGACATTAAAGTTCCCCCGACTTGATCTAACGTTCTCCACTCAGCCATTCTCTCGGGCAATATTCCAATAAATGAAAAAATGACGATATACTCCTCATTTCTCATGAAGTATACACTTCTAAAAAAAGGACAATTAAACTCTTGTTGCCTCTTTTCGGCAACGCGGCTTGACTACTTTGAAATTTCGATCTCAATGCGAGTGTTTGCTTACATCGCGCGCCATAGTGAGACAAATGCGACATTTTTCGGTCATTTGCTCATAACTTCGACATTTGTCAATGGAATGACTTCAATTTATTATACATAAGATACGATTTATATATTTTCAGAAATATGAAATCAAAATCATACAATTTATTATCACGAACACGATAAAGCGTAAGGATAATTCATGTAAAGATAATTATTCACAGAATCAAAACTATTCAGCAGATTATAAACGATGCATCGGCAAAAGGCATTTTAAAGCTAAATGTTGATACTTACGCGTAGTATTAACGAAATTTATGAGAAAAATATTTGTGCCTGTGTTATGTCATGAAAATCCTTGAAACCGTCGTTTTTTGCAAATTTCCGTCATTTTTCTCAAAATTACAACGCGGTAGCCAAATTTGGACAACGGATTCGTATTCAGTAGGCAAAAATATATTGAAAATGACTATTCGCACTGATGTAATCGAAAAATTTTTCAATTTGTTATCTAGTATTTTGAAATAATCATCTTTACGCTTTATCGCGCACGCGATAACAGTATATAGTATGATTTTTATTTCATATACTGAACATATATTAATCGTACATTATGTGTATTAAGTTTGAAGTAATTCCAATAACAAATGTGGAAGTTATAAGCAAATGACCGAAAAATAACGCATTCGCCCCATTGTGAGCCGCACAGACCTGACTCAGCTTTAAAGTCTAAAAAACGTGTGGACTGTCAATTAACGATATAGTTAAAATCAATAAATTAAATTTGTTCTTGATAAAGTTTTTGAAGTCGAAAAACGACCGTTTTTGGCTGGAAAAAGCGGATTCAGCTTCGTCCTCTGGTATTGACTGGTTCTCTCTTATTTATCAAGAACAAACTAAAATTATTCGTTTTATATGGTCAAAGGACAGTCCATATTTGGACGTTTTTTACCTCTAAAGCTGGCTCCGGTCTCGGCGGCGTCTGCCCTTTAGGGCACTCGGCTTTTTTAGTGTCAACACATGTTTTGGTACTAAAGTGATTTTTACGACAGTCCATTTTTGGATGTAGCATTTTGGGTATTAAAGTGCATGGGAGCCGCAAAATCAACTTTAAAGGCTCTTATTCGACTCGCCCGATTGAATGAACAACTAGGCAGACGATTAGTCGACAGGTCAATGTTTCAGGTCGTCCTCTTGGTCTACTTAACACAGGACCACAAAAATGTTTTCTAATATGCCAAAAACTAGACCAGGTATGTTTCCGAGGACGCTGAAAATGATTTCTTTTTTTCCTAACCTCAAAAAACGCTATTTTAGAGGTTTAGAAGACATTTATAACCACATTACTCGGGAAAAACGTGGATTTTATGTATCAGATGACTAAGACCATATACCTGTGGGTTAGTAGGCTTCCATAAATCAAAAAACCATCCAACCCTTATAACCCCATAAATCCAAAATCTCATGAACCCAGATATGAAGGCATATATAACCGTGGAACTCGAGGCAAATGTTGATCTTATGAATCAGATGACAAGACAAGTGAGCCAAACCAGCAGACTCATATCACCCCATAACGCCAAAGCTCCCTAACTCTATATATAATAGAAACCAGCGTGCAGACCCCTATAACCCCAAGCGTGTAGACTTCTATATAACCACAAATTCCTGGGCTTCCAGACACATACAAATATTTAACCTGATAATCCCAAAACCCTATAACCCCATACCCTTGAAACGAATATAACCCAGTGAGCAGACCTCCAATAACTACATAATACAGAGAACAAGAGAACCAAGGTATATATATATATATATATATATATATATATATATATATATATATATATATATATATATATGTATATATATATATATATATATATATATACAGGATGCGGCGCGAAAATCCGGACAAAATTCAATTTGAATTTCCCCCCGTTCTATACCACTTCGAGAGGTCGCGATTGGCGTCCAAATAGCTTGACGCATGTACTAAACATTCATAACCTCGAAACAGTCGCAATGTTGAAACCAACTGTGGAGTACAATCGAAGAGCCGCGATTATCGAAAGTGTTCGCGCTGGGCGCTCAGCGACAGAAATCATTCGATTCTTCGGGTACCCAAGACCGACTATGTATGATGTTGTCGCGAAGTATAACGAGTCGGAGAAGTCCAATGAAGGCAATCAAAACTCACTCGAAGGAGCGCGTTGTCAGGACACCCGAAATCATTCATCAGGTTCGGGAGCTGATTTTTGAGGATCTAGGGTAATCGATCCGAAAATTGTCGTCGGTTGTCGGTGTGAGTGAAAAAACTATGCGTCGAATAGTCGAGGAGGACCTCCGCTACAAGTCTTATGGAATTAAAGAGAGACAGATGCTTTCCGAAACTACCAGGACAAAGCGAGTTGAACGCTGTAACCTGCTTTTGTGTTCTTTACGATGAAATTCCTTAATATAACAGAATTCTACACAAAATTAAATGATACCCACCAACCTGAAATAACCTAAAACTAACTATTCTAAATAATACAATGCGCTCAATCAAGTCTTCTTACAAATTTTGAACCCCTACCTTCCAAAATAAAAACAAAAAATTTGCACACCAATATTAAGATAAAAAGTCGACAACTTATCTTAATGTAAGAAATAAGCTTCGAACATATTTCATAACAAATGTTAACAATTTTAATAAAATAATAATAATCTGTAAAGAATATAAATTTAATTTCACAGCAACACCAGCAAGACAAAAGGATGTCAAAGGCCGCAAATAACGGTTCCAGAAGGATTGTGCAACTGATTTATATATTCTATAATATATATGTTCGAGTTATTACAATTACACCAAAGAACTGAATTATATAATTTTGGTGATTTTTATTAACATTATATAATAATACGCAGATATATGTAACTTCAATTTGCCAAAACAGGTTTTTTTCACTGTAGACCACAGTGAAAGAACTATCCGAGTCGGTTTAGTAGTTCAAAAGTTATTTCTATAACGGTAATTAATCGACTTTTGAGAGCACTTTAGTGCCACATGCAGATATATATATATATATATATATATATATATATATATATATATATATATATATATATAGATATATATATATATATATATATATATATATATATATATATATATGTATATATATATATATATATATATATATATATATATATATATATATATATATATATGTATATATATATATATATATATATATATATTGTATATATATATATATATATATATATATATATATATATATTTATATATATATAGAATAAGAGTTATATATATATATATATATATATATATATATATATATATATATATATATATATATTATATATATATACACAGTGTGTGTAAACAATTTAAGTCCACATTATATGGGATTTTTTTTAAATAATCACTTTAGCCCAGATCTGGTTATGGCATACATTTGTGCGTCCAATAATAGTCAGAAATAAAGTATAGTAAGTCATTTTTTTTTTACGCCATGATGTCACCTGTCAAAAATGACATTTTCGTAAAACTTTTGAAAAAAAAAAAACGTATAATTTGGCCAAATTTTAAAAAAAGTTATTTTGTGATTCTAGATCTGCTTGTCAAATTTCAACGGCCTACTACAATTTTGAAATTTTTGGCAGTTTTTTGACATTTCGGCAATTGTTTTTCATCTTGATTATTGCAACCTTATTTAAATCATTTAATTTATCAAAAACTAGGCACCTATAATCTATTTTTAAGAACAAAATGAAGTCGTGTCATATTTTTTTTTATAGAATATTAAAATTCACACATTATCATGAATCGTATTTGATGCAAAGTTCGATTAAACGTTTGTTTTTTAAATAGAAAAAGATTTCTCGCTTACGTAGTTAGATAGTGAACACACTTGAACATTTGTAAATTAACACAAATCTTACATTTTGATCTTTTTAGTAATGCACTTTAAATTTTTAACAATGTAATGTTTCTTACTCTAAACACCATATATATATATATATATATATATATATATATATATATATATATTATATATTATATATATATATATATATATATATATGTATGTATATATAGAATCCAAAAAGTCTCCAAACTATTTTTGTGTTATGTTTAACTAATTAATTGGAACTATAAGAAAACATGTTTAAATTAATATTTTCAAACTTAACCAAGGAAGATTAGTATTGAAAACAACTACGAAACATTTTATTTAGAAGTCACATCACTGTTTAAAAAAGTGAAAACAAAATTAATGTCAAAAAACTCTCCATATACTTGAGAACTGTATGGAAAAAAACACGTTATAATCAGACGCCTTTTATATATTGCTCGCTAAACTTAAAACAAATGAATAATTTTCGGCCATACTGGATAATCTGTCATTTGTTGCTAGTAATTTTGGAGTGGGTTTTCAAAGTAGTATTAAAA
>CM032451.1:100750328-100850328 GCA_019049505.1 Pachyrhynchus sulphureomaculatus
TTTTTTGCAAATTTCCGTCATTTTTTCTCAAAATTACAACGCGGTAGCAAATTTGGACAACGGATTCGTATTCAGTAGGCAAAAATATATTGAAAATGACTATTCGCACTGATGTAATCGAAAAATTTTTCAATTTGTTATCTAGTATTTTGAAATAATCATCTTTACGCTTTATCGCGCACGCGATAACAGTATATAGTATGATTTTTATTTCATATACTGAACATATATTAATCGTACATTATGTGTATTAAGTTTGAAGTAATTCCAATAACAAATGTGGAAGTTATAAGCAAATGACCGAAAAATAACGCATTCGCCCCATTGTGAGCCGCACAGACCTGACTCAGCTTTAAAGTCTAAAAAACGTGGACTGTCAATTAACGATATAGTTAAAATCAATAAATTAAATTTGTTCTTGATAAAGTTTTTGAAGTCGAAAAACGACCGTTTTTGGCTGGAAAAAGCGGATTCAGCTTCGTCCTCTGGTATTGACTGGTTCTCTCTTATTTATCAAGAACAAACTAAAATTATTCGTTTTATATGGTCAAAGGACAGTCCATATTTGGACGTTTTTTTTGTTACCTCTAAAGCTGGCTCCGGTCTCGGCGGCGTCTGCCCTTTAGGGCACTCGGCTTTTTTAGTGTCAACACATGTTTTGGTACTAAAGTGATTTTACGACAGTCCATTTTTGGTTGTAGCATTTTGGGTATTAAAGTGCATGGGAGCCGCAAAATCAACTTTAAAGGCTCTTATTCGACTCGCCCGATTGAATGAACAACTAGGCAGACGATTAGTCGACAGGTCAATGTTTCAGGTCGTCCTCTTGGTCTACTTAACACAGGACCACAAAAATGTTTTCTAATATGCCAAAAACTAGACCAGGTATGTTTCCGAGGACGCTGAAAATGATTTCTTTTTTTCCTAACCTCAAAAAACGCTATTTTAGAGGTTTAGAAGACATTTATAACCACATTACTCGGGAAAAACGTGGATTTTATGTATCAGATGACTAAGACCATATACCTGTGGGTTAGTAGGCTTCCATAAATCAAAAAACCATCCAACCCTTATAACCCCATAAATCCAAAATCTCATGAACCCAGATATGAAGGCATATATAACCGTGGAACTCGAGGCAAATGTTGATCTTATGAATCAGATGACAAGACAAGTGAGCCAAACCAGCAGACTCATATCACCCCATAACGCCAAAGCTCCCTAACTCTATATATAATAGAAACCAGCGTGCAGACCCCTATAACCCCAAGCGTGTAGACTTCTAGATATAACCACAAATTCCTGGGCTTCCAGACACATACAAATATTTAACCTGATAATCCCAAAACCCTATAACCCCATACCCTTGAAACGAATATAAACCCAGTGAGCAGACCTCCAATAACTACATAATACAGAGAACAAGAGAACCAAGGTAGATATATATATATATATATATATATATATATATATATATATATATATATATATATATATGTATATATATATATATATATATATATATATACAGGATGCGGCGCGAAAATCCGGACAAAATTCAATTTGAATTTCCCCCCGTTCTATACCACTTCGAGAGGTCGCGATTGGCGTCCAAATAGCTTGACGCATGTACTAAACATTCATAACCTCGAAACAGTCGCAATGTTGAAACCAACTGTGGAGTACAATCGAAGAGCCGCGATTATCGAAAGTGTTCGCGCTGGGCGCTCAGCGACAGAAATCATTCGATTCTTCGGGTACCCAAGACCGACTATGTATGATGTTGTCGCGAAGTATAACGAGTCGGAGAAGTCCAATGAAGGCAATCAAAACTCACTCGAAGGAGCGCGTTGTCAGGACACCCGAAATCATTCATCAGGTTCGGGAGCTGATTTTTGAGGATCTAGGGTAATCGATCCGAAAATTGTCGTCGGTTGTCGGTGTGAGTGAAAAAACTATGCGTCGAATAGTCGAGGAGGACCTCCGCTACAAGTCTTATGGAATTAAAGAGAGACAGATGCTTTCCGAAACTACCAGGACAAAGCGAGTTGAACGCTGTAACCTGCTTTTGTGTTCTTTACGATGAAATTCCTTAATATAACAGAATTCTACACAAAATTAAATGATACCCACCAACCTGAACTAACCTAAACTAACTATTCTAAATAATACAATGCGCTCAATCAAGTCTTCTTACAAATTTTGAACCCCTACCTTCCAAAATAAAAACAAAAAATTTGCACACCAATATTAAGATAAAAAAGTCGACAACTTATCTTAATGTAAGAAATAGCTTCGAACATATTTTCATAACAAATGTTAACAATTTAAATAAAATAATAATAATCTGTAAAGAATATAAATTTAATTTCACAGCAACACCAGCAAGACAAAAGGATTGTCAAAGGCCGCAAATAACGGTTCCAGAAGGATTGTGCAACTGATTTATATATTCTATAATATATATGTTCGAGTTATTACAATTACACCAAAGAACTGAATTATATAATTTTGGTGATTTTTATTAACATTATATAATAATACGCAGATATATGTAACTTCAATTTGCAAAACAGGTTTTTTTCACTGTAGACCACAGTGAAAGAACTATCCGAGTCGGTTTAGTAGTTCAAAAGTTATTTCTATAACGGTAATTAATCGACTTTTGAGAGCACTTTAGTGCCACATGCATATATATATATATATATATATATATATATATATATATATATATATATATATATATATATATATATATAGAATAAGAGTTTATATATATATATATATATATATATATATATATATATATATATATATATATATATATATATATATATATATATATATATATATATATATATATATATATATATATATATATATATATATATATATATATATATATATATATATATATATATATATATATATATATATATATATATATATATATATATTTATATATATAGAATAAGAGTTTATATATATATATATATATATATATATATATATATATATATATATATATATATATATATATATATATATATATATAAACACAGTGTAACAATTTAAGTCCACATTATATGGGATTTTTTTTAAATAATCACTTTAGCCCAGATCTGGTTATGGCATACATTTGTGCGTCCAATAATATCAGAAATAAAGTATAGTAAGTCATTTTTACGCATGATGTCACCTGTCAAAAATGACATTTTCGTAAAACTTTTTGAAAAAAAACGTATAATTTGGCCAAATTTTAAAAAAAAGTTATTTTGTGATTCTAGATCTGCTTGTCAAATTTCAACGGCCTACTACAATTTTGAATTTTTGGCAGTTTTTTGACATTTCGGCAATTGTTTTTCATCTTGATTTATTGCAACCTTATTTAAATCATTTAATTTATCAAAAACTAGGCACCTATAATCTATTTAAGAACAAAATGAAGTCGTGTTCATATTTTTTTTATAGAATATTAAAATTCACACATTATCATGAATCGTATTTGATGCAAAGTTCGATTAACGTTTGTTTTTAAATAGAAAAAGATTTCTCGCTTACGTAGTTAGATAGTGAACACACTTGAACATTTGTAAATTAACACAAATCTTACATTTTGATCTTTTTAGTAATGCATTTAAATTTTTAACAATGTAATGTTTCTTACTCTAAACACCATATATATATATATATATATATATATATATATATATATATATATATATATATATATATATATATATATATATATATATATATGTATGTATATATAGAATCCAAAAAGTCTCCAAACTATTTTTGTGTTATGTTTAACTAATTAATTGGAACTATAAGAAAACATGTTTAAATTAATATTTCAAACTTAACCAAGGAAGATTAGTATTGAAAACAACTACGAAACATTTTATTTAGAAGTCACATCACTGTTAAAAAAAGTGAAAACAAAATTAATGTCAAAAAACTCTCCATATACTTGAGAACTGTATGGAAAAAAACACGTTATAATCAGACGCATTTTATATATTGCTCGCTAAACTTAAAACAAATGAATAATTTTCGGCCATACTGTATAATCTGTCATTTGTTGCTAGTAATTTTGGAGTGGGTTTTCAAAGTAGTATTAAAAATGAGCAAGAGAAATTTTGAATTTCCACTTCAAGTTCGAAAGACCGTAAGTGATTTGTGGAAAGATGGAAAATCGTACAGAAATATAGGAAAATTGTTAAAAAGTCGCATGCTACTGTTCGGTACATTGTAAACCAGTATAAATCAACTAATTCCTATAAAATTCGACCACGCTCCGGTCGTCCTAAGAAACTGACTCCACGTGAAGAGGCCAGTATTTTTAGACAAATTATTATATATCCCAACAAAGTGCACCAAAATTAAAAGACGGGAACTATTTTTGAAAAATGTTTGTTCACAAACAGTGAGAAATTGTTTACACTGGGCAGGCAATAAGGGGTGTGCAACCAGGAAGAAGCCATTAATTTCGGAAGCTAATCGCAAAAAGCGGTTAGCTTTTGCTAGGGAATACGTTACTAAATCTCCTGAATTTTGGGAATCCATAATCTTTAGTGATGAAACTAAAATTAATCTTTTTGGGTCTGATGGCAGATGGAGAAAGAAGAATACCGCATTCGATATTAAAAACATTTGTTTCACGATGAGACAAGAGTCCAAAAGTTAGCACTCGAAAAAAGATACATTTTTCAACGAGACAATAATCTGAAACATACCGCAAACTTGGTGCGGGAATGGATAATACATAATATTCGACAGCCGCTTCATACACCTCCGCAATCACCTTAACGGCCCGTTCGCTAACATAATGTTTCAAACAGATAAAAATTAAAAAAACAGAATATTGATCGAATAGGAAAACATGCCAGCAAATGTTATTAGAAAGTTGGTTGCAAGCATACAAAAAAGTTACAGGAGATTATCAAGGCCAACGGCAGTCCCACTAAATATTAGTTTAAACGAAGTTATGATTTTCCGTTAAACTCCGTCAAACTATTATTGGTAATTGTTAAGCGTATAAAGACTTTTTAGACAATAATTTTGTTTACATTTTTATAACAATGATGTAACTTCTAAATAAAATGTTCCTTAGTTGTTTTTAATACTAATCCTCGTTGGTTAAGATTCAAATATTAATTTAAACATGTTTTCTCATAGTTCCAATTAATTAGTTGAACATAACAGATAATTAGTATAGAAAGCAGGTAGTATATGGAGACTTTTTGAACTTATTATATATATATATATATATATATATATATATATATATATATATATATATATATATATATATATATATATATATACTTCCCTTCTCCTCTAATATTGCTGCATATATATATATATATATATATATATATATATATATATATATATATATATATATATATATACATAATGTACTGCACTAAGTGATCATTCCAAGCAATATATATAATACATTTTAAAACCAATAATAATAATTAAAATTAGGTCCTTTAACAAATGCTAATTTTAATATAAGAAATCATCCGACTTCCTTGTCTGGACAGGGACCCTAATTTAAATATATTTTTTTAATTGTGATAGAAACTACATACGAACTAAACAAAAAAGGACCTATTAATTAATGAAATATGATTCTATCATAAACAAGGCTAATCTTAAACTTATTAGAACCGCGTCAATAATAAATGAAGAATAATTTTCTTAATAAAGAAAACGGTCAAGTGCAAGTCGGACTTGTACAATTAGTGTTCTGTACACTGATTGATTGTTTTTAAAATGAAATAAAATTCTTACCAAAGCTAAGCTAATTAGATCCCTGACATGTATATACATATATATATATATATATATATATATATATATATATATATATATATATATATATATATATATATATATATATATATACCCAGATCTGGGCTAAAGTGATTATTTAAAAAAAATCCCATATAATGTGTACTTAAATTGTTACACTGTATATATATATATATATATATATATATATATATATATATATATATATATATATATATATATATATATATATATATATATATATATATATATATATATATATATATATATATATATATATATATATATATTATATATATATATATATATATATATATATATATATATATATATATATATATATATATCATGTGTACAAGTATGAAATGCGGATTTGAGACAAACAGATGGTGCATCAATGCAGTTTGTGCCATAAAGATTTGACACTGCGCCATTTTGTTATGTCATTAACAAGCGTCAGGCGCGGACGAGTGATAAATTGGAAAAGTGTGTGTATCGTGTTGTGAACATTCGCAGATAGCATTAATTTTTTGTTTTCATTTGAAGAAAACTGCTGTTGAATCATACCGATTACTTCGAGAAGCTTATGGTGAACATGCTCCATCGCAAGATACGTGTGAAGGATGGTTTCGGCGTTTCAAAAGTGGTGACTTCGATTTAGCAGACAAGGAACGTGGAAAAACCGTCAAAAAAATACGAAGATGTGGAATTGCAAGCATTGTTGGACGAAGATGATTCGCAAATTCAAAAACAACTCGCCGAGCAATTGGACGTTAGTCAATAAGCTGTTTCCAATCGGCTACGAGAGATGGGAAAGATTTAGAAGACGGGTAGATGGGTACCACATGAGTTGAACGACAGGCAAATGGAAAAGCGCAAAAACACATGTGACATTTTGCTAACTCGGCTCAAAAGGAAGTCGTTTTTGCATCGTATAGTTACAGGAGATGAAAGATGAATTTATTTTGAGAATCCCAAGCGCAAAAAAATCATGGGTAGACCCAGGTGCACCATCCACATCGACCGCAAGACCGAATCGCTTTGGCAGAAAGACGATGCCCTGTGTTTGATGGGACCAGAGGGTCGTGGTCTATTATGAGCTGTTAAAACCTGAGGAAACCGTTAATACTAAACGTTACCAATAACAATTGACCGATTTTAACCGTTCGCTGCTTGAAAAAAGGCCAGATACCGAAAGAGGCAACACAAAGTCATTTTTCTTCATGACAATGCTCCATCACATATGGCAAAACCAGTTTGCGACACGTTGGAAGCACTCAGCTGAGACGTTACGCACTTGCTGAATAGCGCTTTGGTTCGTACGAAGATGTGAAAAATGGCTCGATCAATGGTTCGCAGCAAAAGGGGAAGATTTTTAGAAAAAAAACCTCATTTCATACTTATACACCTGGTATATATATATATATATATATATATATATATATATATATATATATATATATATATATATATATATATATATATATGTATATATATATATATATATATATATATATATATATATATATATATATATATATATATATATATATATATATATATATATATATATATATATATATATATATATATATATATATATATACGAGGCTGGTTTGAAAAGTCCGTGCAAAAATAAAAACTACTTATGTGTTTGAGGTAAACCTTTTTTATTTTTCGACATAGTCTCCTTTTAGGCTTATATACTTCGTCCAACGATGTTCTAGTTTGTTGATCCCTTCCGAATAATAGGATTTGTCCAAGTCTGCAAAATATCCATTAGTGTCTGCAATCATCTCCTCGTTTGAATAAAATCTTTGTCCCGCCAGCCATTTCTTCAAATTGGGGAACAAATAGTAGTCCGAGGGTTGGAATCCTATTTCCATTAATATTGCGACCACGACTGCTGAGGTGTGTGCTGGTGCGTTGTCGTGATGGAAAAGGACTTTCTTGTGGGCCAATCGCGGGCGTTTTTCTTGCAGTTCGGTTTTCAAACGGTCCAATAACGATGAATAATATTCACCTGTAATAGTTTTACCCTTTTCCAGATAGTCGTTAAGGATTATCCCTTGCGAGTTCCAAAAGACAGTCGCTCCGGCCGAAGGAACGGTCTTCGCCTTTTTTGGTGCAGATTCCCCCTTGGTAACCCATTGTTTAGATTGTTGTTTGGTCTCAGGAGTATAGTAATGATCCATGTTTCATCCACAGTGACGAAACGACACTTAAACTCCTCCGGATTCTTCTGGAACAGCTGCAAACCATCCTTGCAACACTTCACACGATTCCGTTTTTGGTCAAGCGTGAGCAATCGCGGCACCCATCATGCGGATAGCTTTCTCATGTCCAAATGTTTATGCAAAATATTATGTACCCGTTCAGTCGAGATGCCCACAGCACTAGCAATCTCACGCACCTTAACTCTTCTGTCATCCATCACCATATCATGGATTTGATCAATGATTTCTGGAGTCGTAACCTCCACAGGCCGTCCAGAACGTTCAGCGTCACTTGTGCCCATATGGCCAGTCCGAAAATTTTGAAACCACTTATAAAACTGTTCTAATCGAAGGTGCAGAGTCACCATAATGTTTATCAAGTTTCTCTTTAGTCTCCTGAGGCGTTTTGCCTTTCATAAAGTAATATTTAATCACCACACGAAATTCTTTTTCGTCCATTTCTTGAAAATAACTCGACTTCCTTGATTCACACGAATGCCAAACACAAAGAAATAGACCAATATGGCTGAAACTTGGTGTGCGTTCACTTTTTTTCTTAGTCAATAATGTATAATAGTTATCTTAGCTACTTAATAGCTAATAAATCAGTCCAATTCAATATAGAATCTAGTAATAAAAGTGTAAAATTTGCTACCTAAATATTGATTGAGTTATAAATAAATAAAATAAAATTATCTTCTGACGGTACTCATGCATGGGGGGTACTGAAAAGTATACAACAAATATCCACCATATTGCCAAGGAACATAGTTTTATTTACATAATAATTTATAGATAAATTATCAAAGGTAAGGCTCTTATGATAATTTTCGCTCTATCTGCACTTCATGAAGAATATTCCAGAATTTTTTCAAAACATTTTGATAGGTACTTTTCGAGATAGGGGGAAGACAAGGATTTTTGGCCATTTTTTAAAAATAATTGAAAGAAAATTGTGTCCAAGTATTACGTCATATATATTTTTGAACTCGTGTTTTCACAAGCTTTCATTTGACACTCTACTCGATGAGCTGATAAAAAAAAGTTTTTACTTCCGATGTCACCCCCAAAACTAGCCAAAATTTAACCTTCAAAACTACACGGCTTTGATTGGTCCATTAATTCCTATATTTATGCCAAATTTCAATTTTCTGTGTCAAATAGTTTCAGAGAAAATCGGGTGTGGCTGACGAACAGACGTACATGCGGCCAGACGGACATCGAAGCGATCTAAATGTTCCGTACGGAACACTAAAAAAGCTGCGCAGAAACTAACGACTTAAACTTTTGTAATTTAAGATGCTACCAACATGGCTTTACTTCAATAAAGTATTTAATTATACACTTAATTATTAATTCTAAATATAAATAGGAATTTTAGGAAAATTGATTTTATAACGTCAAAGATAATGATTAAGTTGAATTGTTATTTGATTTTTACGGATTAATCTTAAAATGTCAATTTCGTTGATTTAGTATACTCATGTTTACCACCTGACGAGTTTCCAAATTTTTTTTTGTTTATAATAATATTAATAATATACGTGACTCACTGGTTTTATTATTTTAACAATATTAGTTACCCTCTCTAACATATAAGTACCATACTGCGTAGTGTCCGATTATTGCACTCGTAATATTTTTATTAATAATTATGATATTGTCGGATTATTTTTGCCGTTTTTCATATTGCCCGCGCTTATGAGTAATGATATGCTACTCATTTATTCATAAATAACACATGTATATAACATATATATACATATACATATATATATATATATATATATATATATATATATATATATATATATATATATATATATATATATATATATATATATATATATATATATATATATATATATATATATATATATATATATATATATATATATATATATATATATATATATATATATATATATATATATATATATATTATATATATATATATATATATATATATATATATAACATGTAGACTGAAAACTTTTTGGTCTAACTACTTAAAACACATTTGTTTTTGCAAAATTCGATTTTATTCATCAACATAGCCTCCTTCAAGAGTGATACAATTAGTACAACTCTTTTCTAACATTTCTATACCTTTCTTGTAGAAGGATTTGTCTTTGCCTTGAAAATAGTCCTCAGTTTCGGAGATAATTTCTTTATTGGAGATAAATATTCTTCCCGCCAGAATTTTTTTGAGGTTTGCGAATAGATAATAGTCGCTGGGGGCCAAATCTGGAAAATCCGGTGGATGAGGAAGCAATTCTTACTTCAGTTCATGCAATTTTACCATCGTAACCATTGACTTATGATACGGTGCGATGTCTTGATCAAAGAGCACTTTTTTTGTTCATTTGGGGCAGTTATTATTTCTTTGGTGGCTTGGAGCGGCTTTCACCGACTGCTGTCGACTCAGCTGCCTGCCGATTTGATTCCGGTGTGTAATGGTGGATCCATGTTTCATCCATTGTCACATATGGTATGAAAAATCCTTTTTATTGCCCTTAAACAGGTGCAAACAGCGCTCAGAATCATCAACACGTTGTTGTTTTTCGTTCACTGTGAGCAAACGCGGTACCTATTTTCCAAATGTTCATGCAAAATATGACCAATACGTTCGTTTGATATCTTTAGGGTGTCAGCTATTTCACTCAATTTCACTTTACGGTCGTCCAAAACAATTTTGTGGAGTTTCGTTTATATTTCCCGGTGTAACCACCTTATTTGGGCATCCAGAGTGTTCAGCATTATTTGTGTCTGTACGACCGCGTTTTAATTCAGCATGCCAGTAAATGATGATTTTCAAGGGTCAGTGTCTCCGTAATCCTTATCAAGCCATTGCTTTGCTTGAACGGTGTTTTTTCCCATCAAAAAACAGTGTTTAATCAACATACGAAATTCGACTTTTTCTATTGTTTTGAAAATATTAAAAGTAGCGTCACTAAAACCACTGTAACTTGTAAACTAATTGTCGAAATGTCATGAAATTTTGACACATATTGTCTGAAGGTTTTGAAAAAAAGAGCCACATGTGTATGTATATATATATATATATATATATATATATATATATATATATATATATATATATGTATATATATATATATATATATATATATATATATATATATATATATATATATATATATATATATATATATATACATACACATATACGAATGGTGGAATAATAATAATAAAAAATATTAACATATACATACCCAAAAGGGAGCTTAAAAATCAATTTTAAAAAGATTCTAGGTTAACCCCCCCCCCCCGTTGTGGGTGCGGTGTGGTTATTCCTTGGTTTAGCCAGTAGACCCTTCCATGAAGTGGAGATATTCAGCGCATCATCTCGCATGTCCATTCTTTTCGATTTCCAAGGCTTCTCTGGCTATGCGTGTTTTATAATGGGTAATAGAGGCTATTTGTTTAAATCCCTCAAAATTGATGTTGTTACCATTATCATGATGGTGCAGAAAAAGAACTGATGTTGTTTATCTGTTTTTGATACGTATTTTATGTTCTAGGATCCGGGTTGAGATTCTTTTGTTTGTTTGTACATTGGACAAAATGGATGAAACATCTTATAATAACAATCCTGGAAAATAAAGTGTTACTTCTGCTTGATGGAAATACTTCGCATTCGAAGAACCGGGAAGCGTTGAACACAGCAAAGGCTAATGTTACAGCTGTCATGCATTACTAATCAACGTCTTTTTTTAAACCTATGAGTTCTTAGAATATTCAAGCAACAAAAAATTATTGAGAACAAATCCAGGTCGTCAAGTAACGCAATATCAGGTTGCAAGTTTATTTGCAGAAGTTCAGAAGGGAGCTGGTATAATTGGCACCATTGTGAAACAATTTCAACCGGCTGGAATTTGGCCCATGGACAAAAAAATCTTTCCCAAGCATTTGTTTAAAGCAGCTGAAAATATAAATACTTTCTCTCTGTCTCTCTCTCTCTCTCTCTCAAACAAACTCAAGTAATAAAAGCACATCAATCCTATAAGACGCTTCTATTCACATTTAAACAGTTTTTTTTTTATGGGTCTAGCACACATGCTGCAGGGAAGTCCCTAAAGCGCTACAGGAGCGACATGTGTGCGGAAAAAGCGATTCACGTTGTTCATGAATCGCAGTAAATTTTACTCGGTGGGAAACACAGTCCTGGGCAAATTATTCCAAAGGGATGATGTTCTTCATATAAAAGACTGCTTGAAAAGCGTTGTACGAGGAGCAATCAGCTGAATCTCATACGGATGGGAAGTATTAGCGCGACGTGTACTTCTAACATGCACCGCTCTGGGAGGAATTAAGCGGGCTACATCCTTCGAACACTTTCCATGAAAATACTTGTAGAACTGTTCTAAGATGTTCCAGCGAATTAAGTCCGCTCGTCAGTTCCGGGTCTCCAATCAGATGAACAGCTCTTCTTTGAATAGAATCCAACAAATGCAGTCTATGCTTGGGAGCAGGACCCCCAAACACGGGAGAAGTATTCCATAGTTGGTCAAATTTGAGCTTTGTAAAGAATTAACAGTTGTTGTGGAGTGTAAAGATTTCTGGTTCGAAATAATATTCCCAACTTTTGAGAAGCTCTCCTTGCTATGCCTGCAACATGTTCATGCCAGGACATATTTTCTCCCAACTTAACGCCCAACAAATTGAGTGACGATGTTAGAGGAATGGAGTGCCCTGACCTAACTATGTCGGGTTCAGCAACGTTAACTTTTTTAGAAAAAAACAGCTGCCTGGATTTTTGTAGCATTAAATTCCAGTTGGTTACTGTCACCCCAAGATAGAATTTCTTCCAGGTCCTTGTTAAGTTGAATGACTTCCTGCTGTCTGCGGATATTCGTCTCAGCAGCCGATGTCCGAGCGTTCAAAGTGAATGAAGAGACAAGCCTATTGTCATCTGCAAAGCTGTAGATGGGATTCCCGGTCTTTTCCAGCAGATCGTTAATGTAAATGAAAAAGAGTGTAGGAGACAGTATGGAACCTTGGGGCACACCGGCATTGATAGTGAAGGTGTTAGAAAGAAATCCGTCTACTGCCACTCGTAAAGAACGCTCTCTGAGTAGTGAACTGTCTATTTCGAGATTTAACGCTAAAGCTTTAAAAAAAAATTGTAAATTTTCTATGTTCAACACTACGAAAAATACTGTACAAAAACCTGTGGAAATTGCATTAAGTCCTCACAAAAATATGTTAAACAAAAAACGTATGTATAATATAATATACAAGAGCCTCCCCTACAGTTCACGTCTGTCGGCAATATAAAACAATTGGTACAAGAATCCACTAGTCCTGATATATGCAGTGAATTCCATAACACCTAGTATATACATGAATTTATTTCGCGCTTCAAATTAAGTTCCTTTCCTCTTTGCGCTACTTCCATATTCGATAATGTTTTAGAGACTTTTAGAAAACTCTTTACCTTTTTATTTAGTAAAAATGAAGTATATCTAAGTAACTTACTTACCGTTGTCATCTAAAAAAATAAATAAAACCACAATCAAAAAAAAACCGTCTTCCAAAAACTGATAAAAAGACAAAATAATATTTTTTCTTAATTCTAAGAAGTACTTAACTGTTTATAAAAGAAAATATAAGGTATTTTTTTAAATAATCTAACTATCCATGAAAATGACGTCATATAAACATTGCTTGATTGTCAGGTGGGGAGGTCCCTGTGCTAAGTGCTTTGACGAAACTTGTAAGAGTTTATTGTACTCAGTATATATAACCACTACACAAAATGCTTTATTTTTGCACTAGACGCGCGTTTCGCCAACCATGTTAGCTTCATCAGGAGCGATGTTTGACTTCAATGCATCGTGTACGAATCCACGAGGCATCTGCAAGGATCTTTACTCTTCAATATGAGCACTGAATATGTTTATGCAGTCATTCTGATAATGATATAGAAAACATACAAAATTTATCATAAAAAAATGCAAAAACCTCGGAGATTTTTTAGGATACAATATTTAACCTTAGTAAGGGAAATAAAAAACAGTTGATGAAAGTTTCCAATTAGGACGCAAATGAGAATAATTTCGTAAATCTAAGTAGACTGAACTGAATATTTTTGTACTATTCATTTCCCCTCAAAATGCAACCTAACGGCCCATTATCATGATTTTATTCACATATGTGCAGGGTGAGGCAACGATAGAGTAAAGTTTATTAACTCATTTGTTTCGGGAATGACGAAAAAATATTAAATACAATAGTTTTAGGGAATGTTAAGGTGCACAGTTTAAAATTATTGTTGAGTATATAGGGTACTTCAAAGAAGTGTGGCCGATATAACATAGGTTTTTTTTTTAAATAGAACATCCTATTTTCTAATTTATTTTTAAATTCTGCGTAAAATTTTATAACTTTTTTATTAATAATGTTATATACCTAAACCTAGTAGTTTTTCTAATATTTCAATTTAAAAAAAAAAAATACTAGTTTTCAGTTTTGTAAAAAATTGCCAATATCGCCATTGTTTCTAAAGGCGAAATACTCGTAATTGATATGAGCGTTCTATAAATATGAAAAATTTGAGTTAGATGCTACAGGGTGTTCTAAATAAATTTATACATTTCGACTATTTTAAATTGAAAAATCTCAAATTTAAGTGGCACACCCTGTATATTATATTTTTTTTGATAGATTTTACAAAACCCTCCAACTTTTATTAAGTATGTCATATATCTATTTCTAATAGTTTTCGATTTATTTTGAATTTTTCAGTTTTTACCCTACTTTACGCTGTTGTGAAAACATAAAGGAATAGTTAATAATAATTTTAATACAGTTTAATTTATTTAATGATTAATTATTATGACGTAGTAAATGTTCAAAAATATGCCCGTCTACTAGAATACACATATTTAGTCGTTTTACTATATTTTCCTTCACTTTCTTTGGCATAAAGGGCATTATTGTCCTGCACGCATCCCGTATCCTATTTTCCATATCTACTGCTATTGTAGGGGGATTCACATAAACACGATCTTTATTGTAGCCCCTCAAAAAGAAGTCTAAAGCTGTTAAGTCACATGATCGAGGGGGCCATTGAATGAATCCATCCCTACCGATCCATTTTTGTGGGTAACGATCGTTTAAAAATTCCCGAACTTCTCGGTGGTAATGAGCAGGAGCGCCGCCTTCTTGAATCCATATTTGTACCCTTTTAAAATTATCAACTTCTTCAAGAAGCTGGGGTAATTCGTTTAGTAAAAAATTTAGATATCTAGGCCCGTTGAGCGGTTCGCGGAAAAAATATGGACCAATAATTCGAAAATTTAATATTCCACACCATACATTAAGCGACCAGTGGTTTTGGTTTTGAACTTCCCCGACCCAAAATGGATTAACTGTTCAATAATAATGTATGTTATGGCTGTTAACTGCTCCATTACTGCGAAAAATCGCTTCATCAGAAAACATTATTTTGATCGGCTTCTATTGCTCCATTCATGGTGGTACAAAAGTTTACTCGTCGTTCAAAATCACGGTCTTGAAATTCTTGGTATAGTTCCATACGAAAGGGATGATACTTGTATTTTCTTCTCGTGCGATTAGCCGTAGATTGGGATGTGTCAGATAAGTCAGCTATTTGACGGCTGCTGACCTGGGGATTTTCTTCAACATGAAATAAAATCTCCATTTCTTTTTCCTCATTGGTAGCATTCCGGTTTACTACTTTATGTTTCGTATGCTCGACGCTACCACTACCATCAAACCATTCCATTAAGCACTGAAAAGATTTTCTAGATGGTGTACGTCTATTAGGGTACTTCGCTCCGTAAAGCCTTACTGCCAAAAGACAATTCTTTCCCGCCTCGCGTAATATATATATACCATATCCGTTAATTCATTTATAGGAAAATCCATAACTGTTACCTTCATACGTCACTTACTACAAAAAATTAAACTATTATTATTTGTTTAATAGACATGTCAAAATTTGACAATGCCTACATTTTTGTCTTGTCTTGGCAACTATGATGTTATAGCGTAAGGGTAAAAATTCAAACCAAATCGAAAACTATTAGAAATAGATCTATGACATACTTAATAAAAGTTGAAGGGTTTTGTAAAATCTATCAGAAAAAATAATAATATTTTTTCAATTTAAAATAATGGAAATGCATAAATTTATTTTGGACACCCTGTAGCATCTAACTCAAATTTCTTTACATATATCTTTTTTTTCAGCTCTATAGAACATAATTTTAGCCATTTTTACATATTGGATATATTTTTCACTTCTCATAATATTGATAATTTTTCCCGATTCACGTTTTTTTTCTTTTAACGAATTTTTTAAACTTTATGGCAGTACGAGTATACTACTACCTTACCTAAAATAACAGAAAAATGTTCCTTAGTCGCTAAGCTTTCATTTGAGGTACTTAAGAACTCATCGAAACTATGTAGGCCCGAAAAATTGGCCATTGTTGTCTCAAATTTATTTATTTTAATGCAAATTTACAATTTCTTTCTAAAAAATTATTTTTTCTTGAGTTCTATATTATTTTCAGTAACCAAAGTTACTTTTAATTATTGTAAACAGGTTACTGTACATGTTAAGTGGCCGAGGAAGTCATTTGGTCCATTTAAGCTGAAAAACTGGCTATTTTACTTTCAATTTTATGTTTTTTTTTTCAAATTTAATGTACTTTTAAAAAATTAATTTTTCTTGAATTTTATCATGTTTGCCGTAACGAAGATAATTTTTATTAGTTATATAACCGGTCAAGTGCAAGTTGAACTTGTGCAATTAGTGTTCCGTACATTGATTGCTTTTAAAATAAAAATTTTTGTTATGGAGGTATAAAATGATCAGTGACTTCACAAAACAAATGAGTTTTTAACAAAGTTTGTTTCCGAGTTTTACTGAAAACTGATGAGCTTGAAATTTTTGTTTTTTTTTTATACCAGATAAATTATTAAAGGTAATGCACTCGTGATAATTTTCATTCAATCTACACCCCCTAAAGTATATTCCAGGCAAAAATTGATTTTGTTAAAATTATATTTTCTGTCAGTTTCGTGTTAGTTTATTATTATTAACATTTCGGTCAAATTTGGTCTTCATCAGTATTATTTGCTTATACTACGAACAATTACATTCAATAAATTATTTTATTCCATTAAGAATGCTACTACTAAGTTACATTTTCGTTTGTGATGGTTATTTCTTAAAGTCGTACCTAAAAGAGGGATTTCATCTTAATCAAAAGTTTGAAATAATTAATAGATAAAGCACTTTCAAACATTCACATTTTGTCACTAAAAACAGATTAAAAACCATATTTATTTTTTGCAGGACATACCTGTATACTAAATCCCAAGATATAAGATCCTACCTTGTTGCTATTTCAATGGGGCAATAAACGACCCTATAATGGTTTTGTGCATAGTTGCCAAGTATTACGATAAACGTTTTTTTATTTTACCTGCTTTGTATACCGCCCTCACTTGCACCTGCAATGCAATCATATTGGATCTATTTTTACCTATATATTTACTACCTGGCAACCCAGTTTGGACCCCTTTAAGTATTTGATAATATAGGCCTAATGACCACAGGTCCCCATTAAGATTCGAAAGATACTTTTTATTATTTTTATTTTTAGTTTTACTTACAGCATACAACGTAACGGTTCTATTTTAATTATGTTTCGATCGTGGGAAAATTGTAATAGTGGCTGTTGCAAGAGAACACATTTATCACTTAACGCTAAACAAATAGTGAAAAATGTTTACGACAGTTTGGTAAAAAGAAATTTGAATAAACAAAGTGCTTTGCAAGAAACCAGTGAAATAAGAAAAACCCCAATTTCTACGATTAAGGGTATTGTAGGAAAACCATCACTCATGAACAGGAAAAAACGGAAAGATTTTCAAGTGCATTATGTAGACGATTGTGAAAAAGACGTCATCAAGCGAAAAGTGTATTCTATGTATGAACAGCAGTTGGTGTCGACACTATACAAAATAAAATTAAGACTGGTGCAGGACGGGACCAATATACATTGTGGCCGATCAACCCTTCACAGAATTCTCTTGAGAATGGGATTCACGTTCCGAAAAATCAACAAAAGGCAAGTAGTGATGGAGTCCCAAAGATTACGAATCTTGTGACATACTTGTTTACAAAAAATTAAAAAGTATCGATCAGAGAATTGGCCAATAGTTTACCTTGACGAAACATGGTTCGATACTCTGCAAAAAGGGTGGGGTGACAGCAGTACAAAATGTCAGACTAACGCACCTTCAAATAAAGGTAAACGAATAACCATTTTGCATGCTGGATCTGAAAAGAGCTGGGTTTCAAATTGTCTACTATTATCTGCAAAAAACATAAAAGATTCTAGTTTGAACTATCACGAAGACATGACCGCAGAATTTTTTGAAAATTGGTTTCAAAAGTCCCTTTTGCCAAATGTTCCCGAACAAAGTGTTATGGTTATGGACAATGCAAGTTACCATAGTCGCCTACTTAATAGGTTCCTAATGCAGCTAACACCAAATCGGAGATACAGGAATATATGTTAGAAAATTACATTTATTTTGACTTCAGTTATAAAAAAAAGTGATTTTTTAGAAGTTTTGAAAGACTATAAACTGAAAAAGAAATATGTTTGTGATAGTATGGCTGAGAAAATGGGACATACTGTTTTACGGCTTCCTCCGTATTATTGTGTGTTTAATCCCAATTGAACATATTTGGCATCAAGTTAAGTAAAAAATCAGGGCACAAAATGTTTCTCCTACTTTAAGCGTGTCAGTGATTGAATGAGTAAAAAAAGTTATAAATGATATACCTTGCAAAAGCTGGAAGAATTCCATTTAGCACGTTGTTAAAGTTGAAGATTCATATGTTTATGTAAATAATATAAAATCACTGATAATTACCTCAGCTGATGACAGCGATAGTGAAACCGAATTAGGCTTAAGTTAAAATATATTTTTATTTATACAATGTCCCCTCTTGTAAACCCCATTCATTTAAACTGTATATTTGTACTTCTTATCCATTTGCTTTTACATGCATCCATAAATAAACATATCCAAAAACACTTATAATTTTATTTATTTGAGTTAATGAATAAAATTCTTAAGTATATCTCTACAACCTATTATGAACAAAAGGCCAGAATTTTTATATTGCCCACTTAAAACGGCAAAAATCAGGATCTTATATTTTGGGACAGGCTATACAGAGAATGTAACCAAACTATTTATGCTGAAAGAAATATTTTATGAGATATCAGCCTTCGATCATCATTGTTGGTACCTTTTTTTAAACATATGGAACACGTAGGCAGAAAAATTTTTAGGAAGTACCATCCTTCAAACGATTCGTGTCAAAATATCATGACTTTTCGACGATTGGTTTACAAGTTACAGTAGTTTCAGTGTCCCTACTTTTGATATTTTCAAAACAATCGAAAAAATCGAATTTCGTGTGTTGATCAAACACTGTTTTTTGATGGAAAAAAAAATACCATTCAAGTAATGGATTGATAAGTGTTACGGAAAAATTGATTTGAATAACCGTAAAATGAAATTGCGTAAGATAGCTGACACCCCAAAGATATCAAGAGGACGTGTTTGAAATGGGTACAGCGTTTGCTCATAGTGGACCAAAAACAACAACGTGTTGATGATCCTGAGCGCTGTTTGGATCTGTTTAAGCGCAATAAAAAGGATTTTTTCATGCGAAATGGTACAATGAATGAAACATGGATCCACCACTATACACCGGAATCAAATCGGCAGTCAAGTGAGTAGACAGCAGCCGGTGAAAGCCGCTCAAAGCGACCAAAGACATAACAGTCGGCTGAGAAGGTTTTGGCCTCTGTATTTTGGGATGCGCATGGAATAATTTTCATCGACTATGCTGAGAAGGGAAAAACCATCAATAGCGAATATTACCAGATGTACAAGTATGAAATGCGGATTTTTTTTCTAAAAAAACATGTTAAATTCGGAAGAATGATAAAAAGTGCTTTATTCAAAGTATGCTCCATCGCTTGTTATACATTTTTCCCATCTTTCGGGCAATTTATGAATACCACGCCAGTAAAAATCTTCCCCTTTTGCTGCGAATCATTCATCGAGCCATTTTTTCACATCTTCGTACGAACCAAAGCGCTGCTCAGCAAGTGCGTGACCCATTGATGCAAACAAGTAGTAATCGGAAGGAGCCAAGTCTGGTGAGTAAGCCACATGGGGTAGAACTTCCCATCTGAGTGCTTCCAACGTGTCGCGAACTGGTTTTGCCGTATGTGATGGAGCATTGTCATGAAGAAAAATTACTTTGTGTTGCCTCTTTCGGTGTTCTAGTCTTTTGTCAAGCAGCGAACGGTTCAAATCGGTCAATTGTTGTTGGTAATGTTTAGTATTAACCGTTTCCCTAGGTTTTAAACAGCTCATAATAGACCACGGTTCTCTGGTCCCACCAAACACAGAGCATCTGCCAAAGCGATTCAGTCTTGCGGTCGATGTGAATGGTGCGCCTGGGTCTACCCATGATTTTTTGCGCTTGGGATTCTCAAATAAATCCACTTTTCATCCCCTGTAACTATACCATGCAAAAACGACTTCCTTTTGTACCGAGCGAGCAAAATGTCACACGTGTCTTTGCACTTTTCCATTTGCCTGTCGTTCAACGCATATGGTACCCATCTACTGGTCTTATGAATCTTTCCCATCTCTCGTAGCCGATTGGAAACAGCTTGTTGACTAACGCTCAATTGCTCGGCGAGTTAATTTTAGGTTTGCGAATCATCTTCGTCCAACAATGCTTGCAATTCCACATCTTCGTATTTTTTTGGCGGTTTTCCACGTTCCTTTGCAACATCGAAGTCACCACTTTTGAAACGCCGAAACCATCATTCACACGTATCTTGCGATGGAGCATGTTCACCATAAGCTTCTCGAAGTAATCGATATGATTTAACAGCAGTTTTCTTCAAATGAAAAAAAAAAAAAAATTAATGCTGTCCACGAATGCTCTTTGTTTGGTATAAATTTCGACATACTGAACACAACAACAAAACACTCTTTTCCAATTTATCACTCGTGCGCGTCTGACGCTTGTTGATGATACAACAAAATGGCGCAGTGTCAAATCTTTATAGCACAAACTGCATTGGTGCACCAGCTGTTGTCTGAAATCCGCATTTCATAATTGTACACCTGGTATATAAAGCTATTGGTGGGATCGAAGGCAAAAATCGCAAAGAAGCGGCCCCAAATGAACAAGAAAAAAAACTGCTCTTTCATCAAGAGAATGCAACGTGTCACAAGTCAGTGGTTACGATAGCAAAATTGAATGAATTCCAGTTCGAATTGTTTCCTCATCCACTGTATTCTCCAAATTTGATCCCTATCTATTCACAGACCTCAAAAAAATGCTCGCAGGAAGGAGATTTGCCTCCAATGAAGAAGTTATCGCCGAAACTGAGGCCTATTTTAAGACAAATCCTTCTTCAAGAAAGGTTTAGAAATGTTAGAAGAACGTTAGACTGATTGTAGCACTCGCTCTTGAAGGAGACTATGTTGATGAATAAAGTTGAATTTTACAACTGAACTACAAACTTTTCAGCCTACGTAATAGTAAACATTCTGGTATTGCCCTCTTTCAATTATTTAATTAATAAAATAGTTAAATTAAATTATAATAGATTTTACTTAGATCCTTTATATCAGCTTTATCATTTATTGCATGTGAACTATTTTTTATGTGAACCATTTTCAAAATTTTTTATTTTTGTTAGTTTTGTTCGAAACATCTAAAGGCCTCAGACAGGGGTGTATACTGAGTCCACTGCTGGTCTCGATAGTGATGGACGAGGCCATAGAAACTGCAAAAGGCGAACAAAGAAATCCTGGGTAGGGTTCCAGAACATGGAGAGAGTTGGAATAACGGAGATAACATACGCTGACGTTATGGTACTGATCGCAAAAAACAAGAAAAACTTGAGCGAAAGCCTAAAAGTGTACAACGAAAGCTTGGAACGCATGAATATGAGCATAAATGTGAAAAAAACGCAGACAATGATCATAAACAAGGAGAATAAAACGCAAGAAATATATCTAAGAGAAGAAAAGATACAGCAGATGGAGAGTTTCAAATATTTGGAAGCAATGGTGACGAGGGATGGAGGGCTGGATGGGGAGATTAGGGCGAGGACAGAGGCAGCGGGAAAACTCTTTAATTGTATCAAGAACACATTCCTAGGCAAAAAAGAAATACCAAAATCAACAAAACTACAAATCTTCAAAAGGGTGGCGACAGCAATAATTACGTATGGATCTGAAGTGTGGACAACAATACAAAGTCACAGAAGTAAGATACAAAGTATCGAAATGAGATTCCTCAGAAAGATTGAAGGAAGGACAAGACCGGATAGGATAAGAAACGTTAATATACGAGAAACACTGGAAATGAAGCCGATACAGGAGAAAATAGAAGAAAGTCAGTTGAGGTGGTTTGGACATATACAAAGAATGGGACAGGAAAGACTGGTAAGAAGAGTGTATGAAGCAAGAGAGAATAGAAAACGAAGTCGAGGAAGACCACGAAGAACATGGAGGGAGAAAGTAAGGGGAGCAATGAAGAAGAGGGGAGTGAGGTGGGAGGAGGCAACAAGGCTAGCACGAAATAGAAAAAGATGGAGAGAAATATGGAAGACTCCAACCTAACCCAACCCACTCACACCAGCCTACACCGAGAGGTATCATGGCTTAAGTAAGTAAGTAAGTAGTTTTGTTCGGTTGATTTTGGTCTCTGGGAAATTAAAATTATGTTTTTCTTGTATTGCTTGTTTCGTTAGAACTGTATTTTTCTTCTTCTTCACGTAATAGAGAAAAAAACATAATTTTAATTTCCCAGAGATCAAAATCATTCGAATCGAACAAAACCAACAAAAATGAGAATTTTTGGAAATGGTTCACATAAAAAAAAGTTCACATGCAATAAACGATAAAGCTGACATAAAGGGTCTAAGTAAAATCTATTATAATCTAATTTATCTATTTTATCAATTTAATAACTGAAAGAGGGCAATACCATAATGTTTACTATACTTATGCAAAAAAACATACCAACAATATTGATCGTAGCCTGATATCTCTTAAAATATTTCTTTCATCAAAAATAGTTTTGTTACATTCTTTGTATAGGTATGTCCTGGAGAGAATAAATATAGTTTTTAATCCCTTTTTAGTGACAAAATATGTGAAAGTGCTTTGTCTGTTAATGTTTTTAAATTTTTAATTAGGATAAAATCCCCTTTTTAGGTAAGTCTTTAAGAAATAGCTATCACAAGCGAAAATGTAACTTAGCAATAGCATTGTTAATGGAATAAAATAATTCATAGAATGTAATTGTTCGCAGGATAAGCACATAATACTGATGAAGGCCAAATGTGATCAAAACGTTCATGATAAAAAAAAAACATTAAATTGAGAGAAAATATAATTTTAACAAAATCAGTTTTAACCTAAATTAATCAAGAACCACATTCCCAAGAAGAAAACACAAATAACAACATCTAAAACTGGTTCAAGAACGTCTTATATGTATATACACAGTCAATCCAAAAAGTAATAATAATAATAATAATAATAATAATACTTTATTTTTCCAACGACATTTTACAATAAATGTATGGAAATTAGTCATTATACGACACTAATACAAATAATACAGATAACATTAATAGAGAATCACACAAACGAACCCTATACAATTTCTAACGGTGATAAATATCTTCAAACTACTTAGAATATTGTTTACATACACATAAACAAGCACATAATACCACAGTACATAACAGACTTAAGCACGATCGAAGACATTCACACAATAATATATGCAGCAGCAATCACCACTATAACACAAATAATCAAAAACTCCCGCAACGACAAAGAAACCCCAACAGCAGAAAACCTAAATTTAAATGGCAAATAAGAATAGAAAACAAAATCAACAACATCAGAAGAGATCTGGGACACCTTACCCAGTTTATGAACGGGAACGCATCCAAACGTGTCACACAGGGTGTAGACAAGATCAAATCTACATGCTCTCAACCGAACACTGCCAGAAATCGTTGATACTTTGAAACAAAAACTCTCCGTATATGCTGCAAGACTCCGTAGATACAAAGAATCAAACGAGAGGAAAGACACCAACAACCTCTTCCGAAGAAGCGAAAAACAGTTCTACCGAAAAGCTATGTACGACGAGCAGACAGTAGTAACTGAACCACCGAACAAACAAGAACTCGTAGATTATTGAAAAACTGTCTGGTCAGAACCCAAACTACATAATAATAACACCTCCTGGATCAAAGCCGAAGAAGATAAACACAAACGTGTGACAGAACAAGAAAATTCCACACTAACTACAGAAGAAATTACAGAAACAATCAAACATACACACAACTGGAAATGCCCTGGGATAGACAATATACAAAACTTCTGGTACAAACAGTTTACCACCACACACGAAGCACTCACACACCAAATCAACAAAGCCATTCTACAACCACACACATTCCCCACTTTTCTTACACAAGGAATAACATACATCAAACCCAAAAGTTCAGACACCACAAACCCGTCAAACTACCGACCTATCACCTGTCTTCCAACCCTATACAAGATCATCACAGCCGCAATTTCCAAGAAAATAGAACAACACCTAACAGACAACAATATTCTCACAGAAGAGCAGAAGGGATGCAGGAAAAATAGTCGAGGACGCAGAGAGCAGCTGATCATAGATAGCGTGATTATGGGACAAACCAGAAAAGAACACAGAAACCTTCACATCGGTTACATAGACTATAAAAAAGCCTTCGACTCCATTCCCCACAGCTGATTAATCAGAGCCCTAGAAATCTATAAAATCAACCAACACCTCAGGCAATTTCTCGCGCAAATTATGAAAACATGGAAAACCAAAATACGCCTAGAAACACAGACCGAATGCATCCAAACAGAAGAGTTGTACATCAGACGGGGTATATTTCAGGGAGACTCGCTCAGCGCTCTATGGTTTTGCCTCTGTCTCAATCCACTCACAAATATACTAAACAGAACAGAGCATGGCTTCAACATCAGACACCAAAAAGTGAATCAACATAAAATAAACCACCTCCTATATATGGATGACATAAAACTCTACGCCGCCACAAAAACATAGCTGAAAGAACTCCTCAAAATCACAAAAATATTCACCTTAGATGTCAATATGGAATTTGGTATAAGTAAATGCAAAGTGCTCCATATCAACAAAGGCCAGTGGAAGGGCCACCATGAGACAGAAACTATCAACAATGAAACACTCGATAACATGTTCGACAAAGAAACATACAAATATCTAGGCTTCCAACAAAGCACCAAACTCAAACCACACTCACATCAAAACAGAGCTCAGAACCGAATTCCAAAACAGACTGACGAAACTATTACAAACAAAACTCAACTCTAAGAATCTCACTAAAGCCATCAACACGTTCGCTATACCTATACTCACATATTCATTTGGTATCATCAAATGGTCATAAACATCCTTATATGATCTCAATTCATCAAATACAGGAAATTACACCCCAACGCATGCAAAGAAAGACTTACCATCGAGAGGAAGGCAGGAGGAAGAGAAATTATAGACATCAGATCATTACACACAAAACAAATACAAGCACTTAGGAAATTCTTTCACACTAAGCAAACCAGCCTCCACACAGTAACAGTCAAAGCAGACAAAAACTATACCCCACTCGACTTATCCCGGGTAGACCACCCAGCAGATACACACAGTCACACCCAATTACAACAGGAAAAGATGAAAACGTGGTCAGAAAAAACACTCCACGGAAAACACAGATACCACCTAGAACAAGACCACGTAAATAAAAACCAATCATACACCTGGTTGCGGGAAGGGCAGCTATTTCCGGAAACAGAAGGCTTCTTACTTGCTATCCAGGATAAAGTCATATTAACCAAAACTACCAAAAGCATATCATCAAAGACCCAACTATTACAGAAGACAGATGCAGAAAATGCCACCAGCAGAAAGAAACGATCGAACACATAACAAGCGGATGTAAAATATTAGCCGGAACGGAATACACAGCCAGACATGACTCAGCGGCAAAAGTAGTTCACCCAGCAATAGCCACAACATACAAGCTCATAGAAAACACAGATCCCTACTACCAATACACACCAACATCCGTACTTGAAAATAAAGATTACAAACTCTACTGGGACATCAGTATCCATACAGATAAAACAGTCTCCGCCAATAGACCCGATATTACTTTTCAGTGCAAAAAAGAAAAAGTCACCTATCTAATTGACATAGCTGTCCCCAACGACACAAACATCCAAACGAAATACACAGAAAAAGTTTCTAAATATACAGACCTTGCAACGGAAATAAAAAGGCTATGGAAACAAGAAAAAGTCATCATTGTCCCCCTCATTATATCAGCCACAGGCCTTACACCAGCAACATTCACACCACACTTAGTACAATTAGGACTCAACACAAACATACACAAAAACATTCAGAAGTCAGTGATTTTGAAAACATGTAACATTGTCAGGTCATTCCTTAATACACAATGGTAATGCGTTTGTGCTGACTTGGTTTGCGCCCGTCAGCCAAACATGGAACCACATTAACCAAATGTGGGAAAGAAAAACGAGAACAGTCATAATAATAATACTTTATTTTTCCAACGACATTTTACAATAAGTGTATGAAATTAGTCATTATACGACACTAATACAAATAATACAGATAACATTAATAGAGTATCACACAAACGATCTCTATACAATTTCTAACGGTGATAAATATCTTAAAACTACTTAGAATATTGTTTAGAACTACATAATCTCCTCTATCCCTATTTGGATCCAAATTAAATTTCCAAGTCTCCATACACCACTTGCTTTCTATACTATTTTTCTGTTATGTTTAAATAAGTGGAAAGATGAGAAAACATCAATGTTTGGTTCGATTTGGACGATTTTTTTTTTTTAAATTGAAGCTTATTAAATTCCGAACAAAGTTGTCGGAGCCGATTTTTCAATTAAACTTTTGTTTCAAAATGGCGGACGTTGGTTTCTGATTATATAGCGACTGAGACACAGAAAACGCTTACAGTTTCAAACCAAGTTGTGCTAAAATGCGTGTATGTATGTTTTTTTATGTCGCAGAAAATATATCTAAGATCACAGTTACAAGAATAATAATAATGAACCCAAAATGGCTGCCATGAACAATAAAAGTATTATAAATATGAATAAACGTACCATTATTATTTTATATCCATAACATTTGCATAAATAATTTCTTTAAGGTTGTAATTATAAATATGTTTCAACAATTGACTTAAAATGACAAACCAAATATGGCGGATGCCAAAATTGAATCGAGCAAGAAAGTTTCTCTGTGGCATTTAGACTGTGGCAGTCAGATCATTCAAGTTATTCAAGTTTAGTTGCGGGATTTAAATTTTCATGCAGTTATTGCTAGAATATTGCTGCTGTAAATTTTAAGTATCGTAGACAATTTTCTAGCAGATACAAAAAACAGCGATACACGCAGAAAAGGACAGCTCATACAGCTAGAAAATGGCTACAACAGCTAAAACGTTTTGTTAAAATAGGGACAGCTAAATATTTTGCTGCACTAGCCACATTGTTTGCTGTTGTAGCAAAAAAGTGGCTGCTGTTGCTAAACAGTGGCTAATGCAGCAAAATATGTAACTGTCCCTATTTTAGCATTTCTCTGCGTGTATTGTAAGAGTAATAATAATCTTCATTAACGAGAAAACTGTTTAGTACATATAGAGAACTACTGAATTATAGGAATAGACTAGAAAAATAAGAAAATAAATATGTCTAACCTTAACTTACTCTTACATAAAATATTTAGCTGTCCCTATTTTAACAAAACGTTTTAGCTGTTGTAGCCATTTTCTAGCTGTATGAGCTGTCCTTTTCTGCGTGTATCGCTGTTTTTTGTATCTGCTAGAAAATTGTCTACGATACTTAAAATTTACAGCAGCAATATTCTAGCAATAACTGCATGAAAATTTAAATCCCGCAACTAAACTTGAATAACTTGAATGATCTGACTGCCACAGTCTAAATGCTACAGAGAAACTTTCTTGCTCGATTCAATTTTGGCATCCGCCATACTTGATTTGTCATTTTAAGTCAATTGTTGAAACATATTTATAATTAACAACCTTAAAGAAATTATTTATGCAAATGTTATGGATATAAAATAATAATGGTACGTTTATTCATATTTATAATACTTTTATTGTTCATGGCAGCCATTTTGGGTTCATTATTATTAATCTTTTTTCTTTTTTTTTTTATGGGTCTAGCACACGTGCTACAGGGAAGTCCCTAAAGCGCTACAGGAGCGACACGCGCGCGGAGAAAGCGATTCACGTTGTTCTTAAATCGCTGTAAATTGTACTCGGTGGAAAACACAGTCCTGGGCAAATTATTCCAAAGGGATGATGTTCTCCATATAAATGACTGCTTGAAAAGCGTTGTACGAGGAGTAACAAGGTGAACCCCATACGTAACTTGTAACTGTGATATTAGATATATTATCTGCGACATAAAAAAAACATACATACACGCATTTTAGCACAACTTGGTTTGAAACTGCAAGCGTTTTCTGTGTCTCAGCCGCTATATAATCAGAAACCGCCATTTTGAAGACGTCCGCCATTTTGAAACAAAAGTTTAATATAAAAATCGGCTCCGACAACTTTGTTCGGAATTTAATATGCTTCAATTTTTAAAAAAAATCGTCCAAATCGAACCAAAATTGAAGGCTCTAGACAATTTTGAAACACAATTTTTCGTTTTTCCCCACTGTGCGCCTCGATAATCTCCTGTAACCATTTTGTCATGCATGCAACCTGCTTTCTAGTTGCTACTGCTGGCGTGTTCTCCCATTCATTCAATATTCTTTATTTGAAACATTATGTTTGCGAACGCACTCTTTAAGTTCCTACCAAAAATGCTCGACGGGGTTAATATAAAGTAATTGCGGAGCTGTATGAAGTTTCTGTCGCACATTTTGGATCATCTATTCTCCAACCAAGTTCGCAGCATGTTTCGGATCATTGTCCTGTTGGAAAATGTATCTTTTTTCGATTGCTAATTTTTGGACATTTTCTCTTAAATTGTCTCTTAAAATGTTCAGATAAACTTGCTGATCTATGGTACAGACCTTGCAACGGAAATAAAAAGGCCATGGAAACAAGAAAAAGTCATCATCAGCCACAGGCCTTACACCAACACACAAACGATCTCTATACAATTTCTAATGGTGATAAATATCTTAAAACAACTTAGAATATTGTTTAGAACTACATAATCCGCTCTATCCCTATTTGGATCCAAATTAAAATCCCAAATCTCCATACACCACTTGCTTTCTATACTATTTTTCTGTTATATTTAAATAATTAAGTGGAACGATGAGAAAACATCAATGTTATAAAAATACAAACAATATTAATGTCAAAAAAGTCTCCATACACTTAACAATTATCAATAATAGTTTGACGGAGTTTAACGAAAAATAACAACTTCGTTTAAACTAATATTTAGTGGGACCTCCACGCAGTTGGCCTCGATAATCTCTTGTAACCTTTTTGTCATGCGTGCAACCTGCTTTCGAGTAACTACTGCTGGCATGTTCTCCCAATCATTCAATATTCTGTTTTTTAATTCTTCTCTATTTGAAACATTATGTTTGCGAACGCGCTGTTTAAGTTCCTACCAAAAATGCTAGATGGGGTTAATATAAAGTAATTGCGGAGCTGTATGAAGCTTCTGTCGCACATTTTGGATCATCCATTCGCCAACCAAGTTTGCAGTATGTTTCGGATCATTGTCTTGTTGGAAAATGTATCTTTTTTCGATTGCTAATTTTTGGACATTTTCTTTTAAATTGTCTCTTAAAATGTTCAGATAAACTTGCTGATCCATGGTACCATTAATAAAATGTAAATTTCTAACCCCTCTAGCGGACATGCATCCCCTAAGCAGAACACTGCCACCCCCTGGAACAAATGTTTTTAATATCGAATGTGGTATTTTTCTTTCTCCATCAGACTCAAAAAAGTTAATTTTACTTTCATCACTAAAGATTACGGATTCTCAAAATTCAGGAGGTTTAGTAACGTAATTCCTAGCAAATGCTAACCGCCTTTTGCGATTAGCTTCCAAAATTAACGGCTTCTTCCTGGCTGCTCACCCCTTATAGCCTGCCCTGTGTAAACAATTTCTCACTGTTTGTGAACAAACTTTTTCGAAAATATTTCTTGTACTTCTTCTTTTAATTTTGGTGCACTTTTCTTGAGATCTACAATTATTTGTATAACAATACTCGCCTCTTCACGTGTAGTCAGTTTCTTGGAACGACCGGAGCGTGGTCGAATTTTATAGGAACCCGTTGATTTATACTGGTTTACAATGTACTGAACAGTAGCATGCGACTTTTTAACAATTTTTCCCGTATTTCTGTACGATTTTCCATCTTTTCACAAATCAATTATGATCTTTTGATCTAGAAATGGAATTTCACCATTTCTCTCGCTCATTTTTAATACTACTTTGAAAACCCACTGCAAAATTACCAGCAACATATGACAAATTATAATTTATTTTCAGTTTAGCGAGCAATAGATAGCTTGATAAAATGCTGCTGATTATAACGTGTTTTTTTCAGTACAGTTCTTGAGTGTATGGAGACTTTTTTGACATTAAGTTTGTTCTCATCGCTCCAATTAATTAGTTTAAACATATATATATATATATATATATATATATATATATATATATATATATATATATATATATATATATATATATATATATATATATACAGGGTTACAGGGAAAGTCGTCCTAGATAATTAAGAACGTTATAGTTTAGGTCGTCTCTGACCGATTTGACTCTATGACATGAATGTCCTAAACTTAACCGTTTTGGAGATATTGAAGTTTAAAGATTTTCTAAAAAAACATGTTTTTTTGCTTTTATATCGATTTTTTGTTATTAGAGGTTCTCGAGTGCGATTTTTTGGTTATTTTTAGTTAGTCTGTATGTCAAGTATCAAAAATCATCAAAAAAATTTGAACTAGTTACTAACAGTTTCAAATGGCGGCTTGTTAATGTTTCTAAATTACGAATTTTTACCCAGTATGTCCTACTTTAAATCAATAAAGAGAAAAAAAAATGTATGGAAGTTATTCTGCAAATTATTTTAAAAACTTTTACGTCTTTTTAGCTATCTAAAACGGTATAATATCTACTGGATCTATTGAAAATTCTAAGAAAATGAGATTTCAATAGGCCCAAATGTAACATAATAATAGAATTTAGATACTACCAATTACCGGTTTACTACCTGCACCTTCAAACAATAAAAAGAGTTGGGTAAGTATTTTTTCCGGTCGGGGTACTCTCTGTGCGAGTGACATTTCCTGTTCACTAAACATTATTGAATGATTTTTAGTCTGCTCATGCGATTCGTCCGTGGTAGATGTGCTATACCGTGCTTCTCAAAAATATCTGTGTTTCATCTTCTGACTGTGTGAATTGGCTCGTAACTGGCTTTTGATCTCTGCTTGTGAATATGGCAATGTATACCAACGAGGAATATGCTGACATCCTAATGTGTTACGGATTTTGCGAAGGAGTGTCGTCGCGTGCACGTGATGAATACATACTGCGATATCCTACTCGTCGTGTACCTGATGTTAGCGTATTTGATGGAACTTATCGAAGACTACGAAAAACTGGTTCCGTACAAAGACGGCGGACTGACATGAGACGACCACGTATCTTTGACGAAGACGAAGAAAACGAAATACGACGTCTCTTTGAGGTGGACCCAACCACATCTACAAATGTTGTCGCACAACAGCTTGGTATTTCGCAGTGGAAATTTATTTGCATACTGTTGGGCAACACCCTTACCACTATACGCCCGTGCAAGTCATTGAAGAAGGGGATCCGTTGCGACGAGTAAAATTCTGCAGATTTATGCTCAATACCGATGTCGAAGATGCATCTTTTTTTAAGAAAGTACTATGGACTGACGAGTCGAAATTCGACAAAGACGGTCTTACAAACTACCACAATGCCCACTATTGGGCTTCTAAAGAGAAAGGCAACCCAAACAAAAAAAGAACGAAAGGATCACAAGCAAGATTCAGCTTAAATGTGTGGATGGGTATAATTTCAAATTATTTGTTTGGGCCATTCTTCCTGCCAGATAATTTGAATGGCGAGGAATACGACAATTTTTTGCGGAACGATTTACCTAATTTGATGGAAGACCTACCTATTGGTTTGAGACAAAACATGTACTTTCAACACGATGGCTGCCCAGCTCACTACAGAGGAAGTGTTCGTGCATGGCTCAATGACAATTATCCCAACAAATGGATTGGAAGAGGCGGACCCATACCTTGGCCGGCGAGAAGCCCAGACCTAACACCGATGGATTTTTATGTGTGGGGTAACATGAAAAGTCTCGTATACGACCAGATGACTCCTATCGAAAACGTGGATGTCCTAAGACAAAAAATAATTGATGCGGCTGACGAAATGAGGCGGCACCTCACAATCACCGTTGTGAAAAGTAATTTAAGAAAAAGAATGAGAATTTGTGTTAGAAAGAGGGGCGACCATATAGAACATGAATTATAATTAATAAAAAATATTAAATTGCAAGGTTTTTTGTTTTATTTGTGTATTTTTCGTATTTTCACCTAGAACTAAAAATTTACCTTTTGCTACCCGAGCCTGCTTTAGGTGTCATTCTGTGTACAGTTTTCCTATTAAACTCCTAGTATTATACCTTTTTTGATAGCTAAAAAGACGTAAAAGTTTTAATAAATAATTTGCAGAATAACTTCCATACATTTTTTTTTTCTCTTTATTGATTTAAAATAGGTAAAAATTCGTAATTTAGAAACATTAACAAGCCGCCATTTGAAACTGTTAGTAACTAGTTCAAATTTTTTTGATGATTTTTGATACTTGACATACAGATTAACTAAAAATGATCAAAAAATCGCACTCGAGAACCTGTATTAAAAAAAATCGATATAAAAGCAAAAAAAAACATGTTTTTTTTAGAAAATCTTTAAACTTCAATATCTCGAAAACGGTTAAGTTTAGGACATCATGTCATAGAGTCAAATCGGTCAGAAACGACCTGAACTGTAACGTCCTTAATTATCAAGGACGACTTTCCCTGTAACCCATATATATATGTATATATGTATATGTATATATTTATGTTACACTTTACATATTATATCTTGAGTATTAGGTATCACATAATGTTTACATTTTTTTCATTTTCTGTTTATTATTACAATTGACAGAAAATATAATTTTAAACAAAATCAGTTTTTCCCTAAATTAACCAAGAACCACATGCCTAAGAAGATAACACAAAAAAGAATATCTAAAGCTGGTTTAAGAACGTCTTCAATTATTAAAATATATATGTATGCAATAGGAGACGAATTAAACCTTGGATTACTCAAGGATTGCTCAATTCTATACGTCAGCGTGACAAATTAAAAAGAATATCTTCTAGAGACCCTGAGAATTTTGTAGCTCTTAATATGTATAAAAATCACCGTAAGATGTTGGCTGAGCTAATAAATAAAACCGAAGTTGATTATTACACTAATTTATTTCAGCTAAACTTAGGTGACTCTAAAAAAACTTGGAATTTAATAAAGTCGGCTAGCAATAGTCAAAAAAATTATCAGAAAATAGGAGTAATTTCCAACGATAAAGGAATTGAAATTCTAGACGAAAAACTCAGAGCAGATGAGTTTAATAAATTTTTTTCTGGGATAGGAAAGAAATTAGCTATTAGTATAACTGTTCTTAATACAGATGCTATTCCTGATAGTATCCCTAGAGTGCCTGGATCACTTTTTCTGGCACCGATAATGGATTCTGAAATAATTCAAATTATAAACTCGCTTAAAAACTCTTCAAGTGCTGGCGACGACAACCTTAAAGTAGATTTTCTAAAACGATACCACAGATTTATTCTCGAACCCATATCCCATAGAGTAAATTTAATTTTTCGAGCTGGATTATTTCCTGACAGTTTAAAGAAATGTACCATAACGCCTATACATAAGCAATACATTGCAATTATCAGCAACCTGAGTAAAATTATTGAGAAATGTATCAAGTTGCGCCTGGACGATTTCTTAAATAAAAATAAATTAATATCCGATCCGCGGTATGGTTTTAGACAGAAGTTGGGCACTGAAGATGCTCTTATAAGGGTAGTAAGCGACAATGGCAATAAATCACTTTTGATATTCTTGGACCTGACAAAGGCTTTTGACACTGTGTCTCACCGCATATTGTTGGAGAAAATTGAGCATATTGGAATTAGAGGTATCCCGTATTATCTAATAAAATCATATCTGATCGGACGTACATAACAAGTAAAAATAGGAGAATCAACGAGCTCATCACTTCCAATTGAGTGCGGTATGCCGCAGGGTACAGTGCTTGGGCCGTTGTTAGTCACAATATACATAGATACCCTTTTGCGTATTTTATCCCAAAGATCTACGGTTTGTTATGCCGACGATACTGTCATAATGTTACAGGATAAAATATGGGGCCGGGTCTTTGAGAAGGCAGAACTGGCTATGAGTAAGGTAAAGTTGTGGTTGGATTTGAAGTTATTAACCTTAAATATTGATAAATCAAAATTTATAGCCTTTACGTTTAATAAAAGGAATTATCCTGACAAAAATTTTATAAAAATTCATGAACCTGGCTGTAATAACTTTGCTGCTTGTGATGGCAATCTGAAGATCTGCTCCACCGATAACATTAAATATTTGGGTGTATACCTAGATTCGCATTTAAGATGGGATTTTCACATAGATTATATAACAAGTAAAATTCGAAAAATGTATTTTAGGTTTTATCAGATTAGGCAGTGGTTATCCAAGAAATATTTGTTATATGTATATAAAGCACTTGTGGAGTCAGTGCTAGGCTATGGCTTGGTAGTGTGGGGTTCCGTGCGTGATTCGGTATCTTCGTCTTTAGTAATAGCCCAGAAAAGGGTTCTAAAAATAATACTGTTTAAACCGCGAAGATTTCCTTCGGACCAACTATACGATTTGGCTAAGGTTTTGTCACTGAAGCAATTATACATAAAATCGGTGGTTAGAATTTTACTGAATAACAAACATAAGATAAACAGAGTTGATCACTCTATTCATACTAGACTAATTACCCTGAACAACGTATATGTACCATCTACCCCTTTTAGTGCTACTCAAAGGTCCCTATCTTTTTCTGCTCCGAGAATTTTTAATATAATTCCTCACGAACTGAAAGTGAAGCCATATAGCTTGGTAAAAAATAAATTGACTAACTGGTTGCTTGATAACAAAACAAATCATTATTGACAAAATAAATAAAGTATGTATTTAAAATAAGATGGTTCTAGTACTTTTGTAATAAGCACTAATAGTAGATTATGAAATAGTGATGCACGCACATTCTTCTTTATGAAAATTGTGCATCGCTTAAAATATATTATTGCCTTGTAATTTGGTTTTTACTGCTAGGGAAATTGTCTTTTCCTGTATTGGTTCTTGTAGTAATAAGTTTAAGTTTAAAGTGTAACAACTATGATTTGTTAGCAGGAATAAATATATTTTTATTTTTATTTATTTATATACAAATATATATATATATATATATATATATATATATATATATATATATATATATATATATATATATATATATATATATATATATATGTCGGAGGGTGAACGCAAAAAATCGATGTCGGAATTTTGTTCGTCTGGACCCCACAAAACGATTCTCCTTTCCTGATATTGTTGTTATTTTAAGTTAAACCGAGTTAAAACAGCCTTTAGCCCCAAAAACGTGTCCTGGTACCAGTAGGAGCCAGTTTGGGAGTATTCTAAGAATTTTACGGGTTTTTACATAATGTGTCTCGAAATTAACATTTTTTTTTGTTAAAAAGTATTTTGGAACTCAATTTTCAAACATAAAGAGCCTTTTGTTCAAATTTAATCATTATTATATGGGGATTACCTGACTAGTTTACCAAAGAAAGACCCGTTTGACAGGTAAAAAGGAGGGTGAATCTAATTTCTATTTTAGGGATGGTGATTTTACTTCAGCGTACAACCGACCTTTTATTTATTCAGTTTAGTTTCTAAAGTGCCTTTGAGCTGATTAGATCGAACAATTATCTAGTGAAGATATTTTAAGACACTGAAGAGGACAGCATCTACCAGTAACTTGAGAGCTTGAAGGAAATGGACATCCCCGAAGAAGCTGCAGAAGATCCAGGACCATCTGAGAGCAAGAGGATGAAAGTTTCATTTGCAAGGGGCGTTAAAGAGATTTTAAACATGAAATCGTCCATTTTATTAGATCAATGTAAGGTATCCGACAGAAATGCCACGAGAATTTTAATAGCTACTCTAGAAGCACTAAACCTTGACCCTCTTGAGTACAAAGTCTCGAAAACTTTATTACACAATATAATAAAAAAATTTTTGATAAAGTAAACATTCCTGAAAAAGAGCCCGTGGTTGTCCATTGGCACGGTAAACTTTTACCGGGTGTTTTAAAAAATGAACAATGTGAGCGAATAGCTATAGCTATTTCATATGGCGAAAAGGAACAGCTGCTGGGAGTTCCTGTAACAGCAAACAGCTCTGGAGAGGAGCAAGCCGTAGCCGTATATGAATGCCTACATGAATGGGGTCTTCTCAACACCGTCAAGGCGATGTGCTTCGACACTACAGCATCCAACACGGGAAGACTCAAAGAAGCATGCGTCATATTGGAGCAAATGTTAGGAAGAGAATTGTTATACCTAGCTTGCCGTCACCATATCTTGGAAATTCTGTTAAGAGGCGTATTCGACACAAAAATGGGATCAAGCCCTGGACTTCATCCAGACATTTTCAAGAGATTCCTCACTGCGTGGCCCAAGATAGACAAAGAAAAATACGACACAGGTATCAGTGACAATCTAATACAAAAGCAGCTAACTCCAGAAGTAATTGCAAATGTTACTGCTGAATTCGAGACCAAATTAACTGAGAGCCACCCCAGAGATGACTACAAGGAGCTATTGCAGTTGGTTCTCGTATTTGTTGGATCACTAGACGGCAATGTTGTGGGTTTTAGAACTCCAGGAGCCATTCATCACGCTAGGTGGATGGCAAAGGCTATTTACTGCTTAAAAATGTTCATTTTTCGTCGTCAATTTAAGATGTCTAAAGAAGAAGAAAGTTCTGTGGGTGCCATTTCTGTTTTCCTAGTTAAAATTTATTGTAAAGCTTGGTTCAATGCTCCAAAAGCTCATCTTGCACCAAAGCAAGATTTAGGTATTTTGCATAGTCTGTTAGACTATAAAGAATGTGACAACGACATTGCAGAAATAGCCCTGACCAAATTTTCGAACCATTTGTGGTATTTGAATGCAAAGTTGGTGGGATTATCGTTTTTTGATCCTACCATTACAGACGATGAAAAGTTTGTTAATGGCTAATAAATTGCTCAGTAGCACAGATGAACCATCACAGCACGCTAGGGTTGTAAATCTAAAAGTTAGGAAAGAAAACTTAAAAGAGGTAGTTGATGGAGGATTGGTAAATTTACTTACCAAAGAAACGTTTACATTCTTTGACCAATTTGATATAAAAACAGATTTCCTAAGACAACATCCAAACACCTGGCCTCAAAATAATGACTTCCAAGAAGGATTGAAAATTGTCAAAACATTAAAAGTAGTTAATGATATGGCTGAGCGTGGTGTTAAATTAATAACCGACTTTAACGACCTTCTGACAAAAGATGAAGACCAAAAGCAATATGTCCTGCAAGTTGTAAGTAAATGCCGAGCATTATATCCTGACGTTTCAAAAACTACTTTAACAAAAGCTCTAGAATAGATTAGATAACTATGTAAAATTATCAACTCATGTAGGTACTACGTCTGTATCTTTTCTGTGTCTGTTTTGTATGTATTATATACCTAATTTTTATATTTTAAAATAAAAAATGTCATTAGACTTATCAGTATTACTTGTTTTTTTTATTATATTTCGACTTTAAACTCAAAAATATACCAAAAAAAAAGCAAAATTTATCACTTAATAACAAAATATACGAAGTATGCCCCTAGTGGTACCAGGTCACGTTCTTGGGGCTAAAGGCTGTTGTAACTCGCTTTGACTTAAAATAACAACAATTATGTATAGAATATAAATTTTGAAGAACAACATTAGCTTTCTTTTGAGATATTAAGCGTGTTTCTATTATTTACCGTTCTGGAGTTATGGCTCCATATGTCAGCTTTTTGGCCAAAAATTTGTATTTTTTTCAAACTTTGAGCGACGAGCGGCATGGGTTAACGTCGTTTAATCGAGCTCAAATTTCGGCTATCTCAATATCTGGAAAGGGGAATCGTTTTGTGGGGTCCAGACGAACAAGATTCCGACATTTTTTTTCCCCCTCTATGAGATCCGGTCACTCTAATATATATATATATATATATATATATATATATATATATATATATATATATATAATTCTTTTTTCTTTTTTTATATTTTGTCTCTATCTACTAAGTACACTTTCATTAGTATCTGAAAACACTTTAGTTACACCCTATTTGGATGAGTGTGCCGATTTTTTTTTCATTAAAACATTTGTCTTTTGCAGATACTTTGATAAACCCGAAAAACAAGAATACATCATTGACCAAAGAGTACGAAAGACCTCCACCTAGAAGAAAAACCAACTTACTTACAGTAGGGATTGCCATCATCATAATTCTCGTCATGGCCATACTTATCACTATAATTCGTCTTTCCAATGATCGTTCCACAGTACTCACTTCAACTGAACCAACAGCTATCACACCCATTCGTGGTTCTGATTCTGACGTCTTTATTCCAAGGGAAAAATGGGGAGGGGTTAGCCCAAGTTACCCTATACCTTCGATTCCTGAAGCTACATTAGTTGTAGTGAAACATACAGGAGGTAAAATGTGCCATAACGAGAAAACATGTAGAGCAATAGTAAGAGAGATCCAAAGGGAGCATATGAAAATATTAAAATTTCCCGATATTAGCTACAACTTCCTCATTGGAGGAGATGAAAAAATTTATATTGGAAGGGGATATCATGTGAGAAATGGGGGAAGAAACGATAGTTTGGATATAGCATTTATTGGAAACTTTAATATTAACCTGCCCACAAAAGCGATGATTAGTAATGCACAACGTGTTATTCTTAAAGCAACTACACCATTTGAACAAGCTTTAGATTTTACTACTTATGAGGTTATAAATCACAACCAAACTGAAAATACTGATAGTCCGGGAAAGAATTTATTTGCAGAAGTAACAAAATGGGATTGGTATACAAATGAAACATATTTTGATTATTCTTGATGGTAATAATTCAATGATAGTTCGTCCTGAGAAGAAAAAATTTCTCTCAAATAATTCATATAATAATCATCAATAATTACTTCTTCGAATGAATAACTTTCCAGTCTTGACAGGTGTACGACATATACTACTGAAAAGGTGACGTTTGTTTATATACCAATCGATACAGAAAATACTGGGATTGACTAGAATTAATTCCTCAAATGAAGAAGTTCATTCTAAAAAATATAAGAAATAAAGTATCATACAAATGATGCAAAGAATGCGACTTGAAATGAGGGAGATGGTGAGAAAAGTTAACCAAAGATACAGACGACAGATGGGCCACTAACTTGACGACGCTGGAAACCAAATTAAACAGCGTGATAGGAGAATAACCGATCTCGATAAAATAATCCAAAAATTGAATCATCTCAACAATAAATACGAAGTTACACTTGCTAAATTGCAACAAATAAACCTAAACGAAGTAACTAAAAAGGACTATAGCATAACTTACAGCAAGGGCTTTATTAGAGTGACAAACAAACAAAGTAAACTGCCAAGTGGAAGTTGGACTTGCGCAGTTAGAGTTCCGCACGGTGGTTGCTTTTAAAATAAAATAAAATCCTTACTTAAGCTAAGTTAATTAGGTCCCTGACATGTATATATCTTAAGATTCAATATGTGTTTCCATGTTTTTAGGCGATAATGTATAATATTTATAGCATCTTAGTTACCTAATAACTAATAAATCAATCTAGATTTAAAATCTAGTAATAAAAGTGTAAAACAAATATTTGCGACCTAAATATTTGTTTAATTATAAGCAAATAAAATAAAATTATTTTATCTCGGTACCTATCCATAGTGTTAAGCCAAATACTTTTTTTATACCAAATAAATTACACAAGTCTGCAAAATTTTTTTTTTTTCAGCTGCATGTGATGTTTTTGGTAAATATTATGTTTTCTAGTCTGCTGAATCAAAAATGATCTTCATTTCTCTCCATCACGTACAGTTTTTTGGAAAAATACAAGGTGTTTGCATAAAAAAAGCATAACACAAATGAAAAACCACCATTTCATTACAGTGAACTAAACAATATTTCTTATAATTAAACAACCAATTTCTTCATGAAATGTACTTAACATTCCGTGTTAATTCTCTTTGCCTATGAAACCTCTTCTTCTTCTCTTTGATACTTCTCCGAACACGCTTCCACTTTCCATTTTCTGTTTCCCCCGCTTGAGCATCCAGTCACCTAGCATATTGACGCCCCATCTTCTTTGGTAGTGTCTCTCGATATCACGGACATCCTGGTCTTCACTGAAGGCTCCCAAGTTTTTGGGAAAATAGTCGACATGAAAGTGTAAGAAATGAACTTTTAAGCTCATCTTGCATCCTTGAGCTTTATACGCAGCCAACATGCGTTTTACAATGGTTTTGTAGTGAGGGGCTTTAGTATTCCCCAAAAACTTTTGCACTACTTCTTTGAAAGAGTCCCACGCTTGTTTTTCTTTTTCTCCCATTGTTTCTGAAAAGAGGGGATCAAATAATAGTTTTCGTATGTCGGGGCCAGAAAAAACTCCTTCTTTCAACTTGGCTTCAGACCGTTTTGAAAACTTGGATTACAGATATCTGAAACATTCCCCATCTTCTGGCAGTAATTTAACAAACTGTTTCATAAGCCCCAATTTAATATGAAGAGGTGGTAATAAAACCTTTTTAGGAGGAACCAAGGTCATATTAATGACATTATTTTCGCCAGGTGTTAAGGCGTCTCGAAGTGGCCAGTCAGTTTTTATCCAATGAAAATCTCTGGCTCGACTGCCCCCCCAAACAAAGGAAGCAGGGATATTTTGTATAACCTGCTTACTGCACCAACGTCATGGTTAATATTTTGAAGTCTCCACAAACCATCCAGCGATGTTCTTGATATTTTAATTTCTCAAGAATCATTGTCAAATCGTTATAGTTTTCCACCAAATTCACTGAGTGTCCTACAGGTAGTGATGCAAATTTATTCCCATTATGCAGCAAAATTGCTTTGAGGCTTGTTTTTGACGAATCAAGGAACAGGCTCCACTCAGATGAATCATATTCTATTTCAAAACACTTCATTAGCCCCTGAGCATCACTACAAAAAACGAGATTTCCCTTTTTGGAGAAAAATTTAGTGAATTCTCTCTCTCGGGTCCTGTACCACGAAAATGAGGTTCCGGGTGACAGCAGGTTTTTATTTTTTAGTCTTGCCCCCGCAATTCGGCAGCATCTTAAAAGGCCTAAATCTCTAACCAGGTCAGAGAGCTCGCTCTGAAAAAAAAGTCGGGGTCCCTCTTCAACAAAAAAATATGTACTAGATTCGTCCTGAGGAAGTAATGGTTTCCGTCCTCAGAATCACTCGGGATATCATCCAAACTGGAAGATGGGTGTGGAACTGGTATTTCAGAGCTATGAGGCACTGGACAAATAGCTGAATTAAGGTTTGGGTAAGATATTTTCTTTTATTTTTTGTATCGAAACCTTTCACATCTACCGAACAGAAATAGCAGTCGGTACTGTGGTTTTGCTGTTCACGCCATATCAACTACAAACACGAGTTTTGCAAGAAAAGCTGACGAGATGGAATTTTTCGAGTATTTTTCCCGGTTTTAGTGAGTAAAAATCTATGACAAACAGTATAAAAATCCTGTACGGTTTTTTGGTTGCAGATCTGTGTTCTCAAACTTAATGCACCCTTGATAATTTTCGTTTAATCTACATTTTACGGAGAATACTTCTGAATTTTTTCAAAATATTTTTATCAGTACTTTTCGAGATAAGGAGGGGAGACAGCGATTTTTATCTATTTGTTTTAAAATAATTCAAAGAAAATTGTGGGTAAGTATTACATCATATATTTCTGAACTCACACAAGCTTTTATTTAATACCCCACTCGATGACCTGGTAAAAAAAAAGTTCACGGAACACTACAAAGGTGAAGAACAAGAAACCAAACAGATATTACTTCTTCGGTAATTTTATAGTTATTCTGTGCCTCACAAAATTATATGATTATAAAAAAAACTGCTTCCTTCTTTAAAGTGGGTTTACCACTTATTTATTTTGACTCTTTCTATTTATGCTAATATACGTTAACCTCATTTTTCGATCTCCTCCTAAAATTTCCCATTTTCTTACAATTTTAGATTAATTTTTCTACAAATTTGATTGGAGGAAACTGAATCAATATTTAAGACTACCATTGATAACGTTCCTGTTTGCTTGGAAGACATTATTGAGTGGTTGTCAAAGGTACAAAAAAATGCTAATAGAATCTGGAAATTAATAAATCGTTTTTGTAACATATTCACTAAATCTATTGTCATATTTTGTAAGCAATTAAAGTAAATAAACCCAACAAAAATTTGATATTTTTTAAATTTAAATTAAATTAAATTTAGTTATATACATAACAGTTATCAGCACCACATCAAAAACCTTATTTTTCCACTCGACGCGTCAATCATTGCTCCTAATGATGGTGGCATAACTCATCGGACATTATGGACAGAAATAAAGGGTTTGGTATAGTGATCTTAACTATCGATATCATGTAGTTTCAATATGCCAGAGATTTTGAAATTTCAACATTTTGCGAAAAGCCATTCTATCCACCACAAAGATAAAATGTATATGTTATTTAGCGTTGTCGTAGGCAAATTAAAAATTATTTTATATATATATATATATATATATATATAGTACACTATATATATATATATATATATATATATATATAAATTTTGAGAGTTTTGATCTAATAAAATTTTTCTTTGTATGGCATTCCCTCTCAATGTGGTTTGGTTTACATCGGACAAACGTCACAAAAAAGTTTAACACTCTAAAGAGATTAGCTTTACACAAACTGACCATTTTATCTCAAAACCTGTGATAGCAAATATATAAAGAATTACGACGTAACTAATGCAACCACTTTGATTTTACAAGTCAATATTATAGACCACAAAGTACAATATAACAACAGCTTCATTCTGGATGTTGAAACTAATTACTTCAGAAGAAATTTCTTGGAAATGTGTTTGACATAAGAATTTGTAAAAAACTTGTAAAAATAATCTCAATCACAAAAAAGACATAAAAGGATTGAGCTCTATTTACACCTATTTGCTAACACAGAATCACACCAAACCAATCAAAAATAACGGTTTCGATGAAAAAATTAGTTTCCAGTAAAGTTTACGTTTCCTTTTCTGTTATTCTCCCGTTTTTTAAATATTTTAAATTACTTTATGTGTCTTTTTGTTATAAAATTAAAAAATGAGTATGATAAATAATAAATAACTTTTCCAATAATAGCATTCACCAAAACATACTAAGTCTCTAGCCTTAATGTTTGGGTTTTTTGTCGAGCTACTGCCGACATAGAATACCAACAATATCCGATGTCGGACTCAACTATTACTAAAAGTTACTAAATGCGATGTCAAAAAAATTTATAACGGAGTACCATCTCAACATCATGGTCTTTCTCACAGTTGTGTATGTCTCTAAAAGTGTTGTTAAAGAATGTTATGAACAATATTGTATTTTTTGACACTTGTGTAATTCTCTAAGTGTCCTTTTGTCATGTCTTTTATGATTATGCTTACTACCTGGCCAATGAAATGCCAATTTTATTTTGGATCACCAGAGAGAAATTAACTGCTGATTTTTGAAAGTAAATTATTATACAACTTTATAAATTTATACATCACATATCATACCCAGCGTCTTAACTTTGTTTTTCTGTACTTTGTTTGCATTTCAGTATCCAAAAGAGGCTACTAATTAGGCGGCGAAAGCTTGACAACAAAAAATAAAAAGCAGATACTAGAGCCTACAGATCTTTGACTGCTCATCTCTCTCTCTCTCATAAGGGCGTTCTCCAGTAGTTAAACTTCCGATTGATTATATATATATATATATATATATATATATATATATATATATATATATATATATATATATATATGTGATTTAAAAATAAAAATAACCTGCCAAGTGCAAATCGGACTTGTGCAATTAGTATTCCGTGCGTTAATTGCTTTTAAAATCAATTTTATATATGGAGGTATAAAATCATCAATGACTTCACAAAACACACCTTAAATGAGTTTTCAACAAAGTATGTTTCCGATCTTTGTTGAAAACTGATGATCGTGAAATTTTTGTTTTTTTTTATATATCAGATAAATTATTAAATTTTTAATATTTTTGTTTAATATTAGTGCCAAATTTCAACTTTCTATATCAAGCAGTTTCAGAGAAAATCGGATGTGACAAACGGACAGACAGACACTGAAGTAATCCTATAAGTCTTCCGTACGGAACACTAAAAAGAACAATAATAATAAATATGTATGAAACCTTGGAAGTAAAAATTATAAATATGTACTGGTGGATTGCAAAATACAGTAAATTCCTACGAAATAGCAGGAAATACTATTAAGCAGCGCGACTCTGTACTGCGTCCCTGATAGAAAATGAACTATAGGAAGTTCATGGGGACTCCACACCAGTACTCAAGATGCTGCACATTGAGGACATCCGATTGAAGTTTCTTCTAAAGAAATGGTGGACTAATTTTACGGTATCGTGATGGAAGATCGTGGCATTATGCTGGCTGGGATAGTAGGCATCTCATATGAACAGGGACATGATATCCTGCATACAGATTTAGAAATGCAAAAGCTGTGTGGGCGGTGGGTGCCGCGTTTGTTTACTCCAGACCAGAAACGCACCAGAAAGGACATTTCAAAATCGTATGTGGAAAAGTTGCAGGATCACACGGACTTCTGGCGTCATTTTGTGACTAGACGTGGATCGACACCCAGGAGACAAAATGGCAGCCAAAATAGTCGGTTGGCGAAGGTGAAAGTGCACCAGAAAAAATGCGAAAACAGTTTTATCTGCGGAAAAGTGGTAGCAAATGTTTTTTGAGATTTACAGAGTATCATCATGACTGATTATTTAAAAAACGATAAAACAGCGATTTACAGACAACGGATATCAGACGCTATGCGACCTGACTAGCAATCGGCGTTCTCAAGTTTCCGAGCTTGAGAGTGAGAAATGTGTGACCAGCCACGTTGGGTCGGGATCCAGGCATAGCGTGGAAACTATGTGACTGGTCCAGAATAAAAATATGATAAGGCTAGCGACATGGAACTACCGAACACTGTATCAGGCTCGCAAGCTGGCAAATGCAGGAAAAGACTTAAGATCGACGTCTTAGGGATGAGCGAGATCAGATGGCCTGGAAGTAGAATATGCAGAACGGAAGGTGCAGTGATGTACTACTCAGGTAGCAAAGAAGATGACCCAAATCATCGCCATGGGATCGCTATTATGATTGATGAGTTGATAAACAGATATGTAAATAACTTCGTCCAATATTCTGAAAGATGTTCTGTACTACAACTAAACGGTCACCCCTTTAACATTAACATAATAAAAGTTTACGCACCAACATCAGATAAAGATGATGAAGATATAGAGGAATTTTACCAACAGATTCAGGAAATTATGCGTAGCTCAAAGAATAAATACATAAATATTGTAATGGGCTACTTCAACGCGAAAATAGGAAAAAAACCTAATAAAAGAATATGGACTGGGAGACAGGAATGAAAGAGGGGATCGGCCTATCCAGTTCTGTCAAGAAAAATTATTAGTAATAACAAACACATGGTTCAAAATGCCTTCAAGGAAACTATATACTTGGAAATCTCCACAAGATAGTCCAGAAAGAATCATAAGGAACCAAATCGATTTCATCTTGATTAGCAACAGATTCCGAAATGCAATAAATTTTGTTAAAACATATCCTGAGGCAGATCACAACCCACTGGTGGCACAACTGGAAATCAGATTGAAAAAGATAAACGACCGTACTGAAATTAATAGAGTAAACCTTGATGCTCTTAGAGACAACTACAAGAGACTTTAACTTTCTGTAGAACTTAATAACAAAATCAAAAATATGAGGGAACACACAAACAAAGTGAAAACTGAAGAAGGGTCGGCAAAGCTGAAAGATATAACTAAAGACACCACAATGAGGATCTTGGGAAAGGCAACTAGATTCAAGAGTAAAGGATAGATGAATAGCGAAATTCTGCAGTTGACGGAAAAAGGAAGATTAAAAAAAGACAAGGAAGAATATAAAAAATTCAACAGAATCATCAAAAAAGAAATAAAAATTGCTAAAGAGAAATGGGTTAGTGAAGAGTGTAGTGATATAGAAACGCTAGAACAAAAGCATGATAGTTTTCATCTCCATAAGAGGACCAAAGAGATGACACGTACTCACAAACATAAAACACCAGCTAAACTTATAGATGAGAACAACAAACCTTAGATCTTAGATAAAGAGGAGAGAATTAAAAATATGGCAAGCATACAGATCAAAATGCTTTAACGATGATCGACAGGCAATAGACAAGCTGGATGGTGATATGGAAGAGCTTAGGGAGGAATTAATTAAAGAGTTAAAGTTAAATGGAAAAGCTATAGCCCCGATGATTTAAATGTTAAAATATTAAAACTATTGGATGATGAAAATGCTAATCTTCTACTCAACTTGTTCAATCGAACCTACAACACAGGAGAAACACGCAAGCAATGGTTAGAGTCTACTTTTGTTACACTCCCTAAAATATCCAATTCCAAGAAATGAAACGAGTACCGTTTAATAAGCCACATGTGTCACTCATTGAAAATATTTCTACCTATCCTACACTCTAGACTTTGGAGTTTGATGAGAACATAAGCGAAACCAGTTTGGTTTTAGAAATGGAATGGGAACGAGGGATGCTTTGTTTGCAATACAGGTGCTGACTCAAAAATGCCTCGATCAACAGACGAATGTTTTCGCTTGCTTCATAGATTATGAGAAGGCATTTGATAATGTGAAGCACGGCAAATGAATTTATTTATTGAAATGAATTGAACCAGATGGCAAGGATATAAGGATTATTAAAAACTTATACTGGAAGCAGTTAGCTCAAATAAGAATCGGAAACATGCCAACGGAGAACATAAAAATTTTAAAGGGCGTCAGGGAGGGATGTATATTGTCTTTTTTTAATTTATATTCAGAATCGATTTTCCAGGAAGCCTTGAAAGATATACAGGTGGAAATAAAGGTGAATGAGAAACCTGTCAACAACATCCGGTATGCTGACGATACGGTGCTCCTTGCTGATGATGAAGTAGAATTGCAATGTATATTGGACAGAGTCAATAGCATCAGCCAAAGCTATGGACTCGAAATGAATATTAAGAGGACTAAATTCATGGCCATTAATAAGACAAAGGTCGACAATGTTAGACTGCGAGTAGGAAGGCAAAACATAGAAAGAGATTTAAGTACTTGGGGTGCTGGCTCAACGATAAATGGGATTCCGATGAGGAAATTAAATGTAGAATTGAAATACTTTTTTTAAAATGCAACCGAGATTTAAGTCTGACTATCGGTGGCGAGCCACTAAATGCTATGTACTGTCTGCGTTATTATATTGGGTAGAGGGGTGGACATTTAAGGCACGAACCATGTCACGTCTGGGTTCATTTGAAATCTGGTTGTACCAACGAATGTTGAGAATATGAATAAGGACCAGGAACTTTTAACTACAGTAAAAAAAAAGAAATCAGCATACTTTAGCCATATTATCAAAAACGCTAAATATGGTTTTCTGCAGCTGATTATAGAAGGAAAGATTAAAGGAAGATGAGGCATCGGACGTAAAAAGTTCTCGTGGATGCGGAATCTGCGTCAGTGGTTTGATATTAAAGAGACTAGCACACTTATCTGTTTTGCTCAAGATAGAGAAGAATTCCAGTTGATGGTTGGCAACCTCCGCTGAGGAGAGAGCATTTGCAGAAGAAGAAAACAGCGACTGGCTCTTATTATACAACGTTTTGCATGGTGAGTTGAAACAAAAGCCCTCAAAAAAATAATTCTTCACTAGGACAATTTGCCTGCTCACACATCGGCAGTTGTAATGGCAAAAGTGCACAGTCTGGACTTCGAAATAGTTTCCCCCCCCCCCCCCCCCCACCCAAGATTGGCTTGGAGGGAAGAAATTTTAGTCAAATGCAAAGGTTATTTGTGCTCTTAACAAGTATTATGATGATTTTCATGATCTAGAATCTCAGTAAAATGAAGAAATGAAAAAATCTCGGCATACAATTTTTTTAAGAAAAAATACTTACTTATGGTTAGTTCAGGTTAGGTTGGTTAGTAAGGTTAGATTAGGTTGGATTGTATTTTAAGATTCTAGATTCATAGACTATTATTTTTTATTTCCTGCTTTACATATATTTTACATACATCTATTTTGTATTTTGTTGTGCTAGGCTAGGCTAGTTCAAATTAGGTCAGGTTAGATCAGATTTAGTTAAGTCATGTTAGGTTGGACTAGGTTATGTTGGGTTATATTTAAGGCTTTTAGATTCAGAGATTATTACTTTTCATTTCCTAATTTTTTATTATTTTACTTTGTTAGCCTAGATTAAGTTACGTTAGGTTAAGTTAAATTAGATTTTTTTTTAAATCGGGCTCCGAAGATCTCTTCGAAATTTGATCAGGATTATTTAAAAAAAAAAAACATATATAAATTGGATGAATCCTGAGACCTGTAAGTATTTTTGAAACAACATCCCTCGAATGGCGACACTGTGAACCGCTGGCTGCCAGTTACGTAGACATCATGCAACAGCGCAACTGCTGTTCCAAACTGGAAATATTAGAACGAAGTAATTTGGTACTGCAATAATAACACCCCAAGGGGGAGAAAAATACCCAGCCACTGAACACATATTCTAGTACAAGGGTCGACAACCTATGGCACGCGTGCCATCTCTGGCACGCCAAGCAATTTTGAATGGCACGCGTACCTATTCAAAGTTTACACATTAATTCTGTAATCTGTAACATGTTTCGAAATTAAGTAAATAATCAAAGACAGTATTACTTTAACGATACAAACAAAAACGATATATTATATAGGTCACTAGGTATTATTACCAAAATCTACAAAATATATATTTTGTAATTTATAATTTTGATGAATGCATTGGTTTGGCTTTAATTTCGGCAAGTATTAAAGACGGCAAGCCTCAAAATATAAGCCTAGGCAAAAACACAAATAAACGTCCTCAATTCAGTTCAAAAGAGCCGCTATAAGGCGGTTTTTGTTTGACTTGACTACAATCGTTCCGACGCGCGCCGCCGCAACTCTTTTTTATATTGCCGAACTTTAGTTTTTTAATAAACGTTAGATTTAACTTCTAGGTGGCCCTTTGATTGCAATGGACGCCTTGTAGATAATAACGATCGGGCCATTTGTGTCCTATATCGGGAAAAGCGTAGTTTTCCGGACATCTAGTGTTCAACGACATTTCCAAATAAAACATGAACCGTCATTTAAAGATAACGCTGATAAAGGGGAGGCAATACAAAGAGCAAGTAAACAATACGAGAAACAGTCAACATTCTTTAGCAAAGTTTTCCAAGGAAAAAATCAGGTAACTGAATGCAGTTTCAAAATTGCACAATCGTTGACACAAAAGGGTAGGCCGTTCACTGACGGAGAATTTATGAAGCAAACGTTTTTGAGTACTGGCGAGATTTTATTCGGCGACTTGCCCAATAAGGATACAATATTGGCCAGATTAAGGATATACCGGCATCAGCGCAGACCATCGAGAGACGAATTACCGAAATGACACAAAATGTCCAAAAACAGCAGAGAGACGCTATCAAACGGAGTTTTGTATTTAGTGTAGCATTAGATGAAAGTGTCGATATTAATGACATTGCCCGTCTGGAAATCGTTGCGCGATACTTCGATGATGGCAGTGTGTATGAAGAGCTGATTTGTCTGCTCCCATTGCAGGGAACTACAAGAGGAGAGGATATATTTTCAGAATTTGTTAAACATTTTGAAAAGCGGAACATTGATTTAAATAAAAATTTTTGCGTAACGACAGATGGCGCTCCTGCTATGATTGGGAGACATAAAGGATTTGTTTCCCTTCTTATTGAACGCATGGGTCGATCAGTTTTGAATTTTCATTGCATAATGCACCAAGAGAGTTTGTGCGCTAAAATCTCCGCAGGAAGTTTAAAATTCATGATGGATAGGATGGTTAAAATAGTTAACTACATTGTCGGTCGTTCTTCACTGATCCATAGACAATTTAAAGCGTTTCTGCAGGAATTAGAAAGTGCATATTCAGATATACCATTGCACAATAATGTGCGCTGGCTCAGAAGTGGTAAAGTGTTCTCTAGATTTGTGCAATGTCTGGGCGAAATTAAATCGTTCTTGTTGGAAAAAAATCAAGTGGATGCTTATCCTGAACTACAAGATAAGAACTAGATCTGTATGTTAATGTTTCTTACTGATATTACAAACCATCTCAGTGAACTCAACTTAAAGTTACAAGGTTCAGGCAAAACAGTTCTGGATTTATACGAATTCTGGAAATCATTCAAATTAAAAATAGATTTATTTATCAGCGATATTACTTCAAACACATATAAATATTTTCCAAATTTAAAAACTTATATATCCAGTGTCGACGATGGTGCACTAATAGACGAAATTCTTAAATATATGACTAATTTAAAAGAGGAGTTTATCTAGAGGGGTCAGGATTTTTATAAACATGGTACTACGTTCGCTTTTTTAATCAAACCAGATTTAATGGATTTTTCCAGCAGTTGCTTTGACATATCTCTTTTCTCATGGATGGAGATTAATGATTTTAATCTTCAATACATTGAATTTAAGAGCTCCGAGTTATGGAACACGAAATTTGTAGAATTAAGAAGGGTATTAGAAGGTGACTGACAGAACCATTCAAACGAGATACTCAGTTGTTGGATGAGTTTACCAGACTAGGTCCTAGGACTAGTATAATAAAATTATTTGTTAAATGTTAAAATTTTTTTGTAATTAAACCTTCTAAAAGCAATATTTTAAGCTAATTTAAGTTAATTTTTGTTAATTTTAGTTGTATAGAGTGGCGCATAAGTAACGTTATGATTTAATAAGTGAATAAATTTTTTGTTAACGTCTTTTTTCTATTTTTTTTTTTCAGAATTAACTTTGAAAATCTTGGGAAATTTATGATGGAAAGACTCAGCACAGAACAAAGAAACAAAGTTGTTCAATTTTATTATGAAAGTCAGCATTCGATTATTCAGACACAAAGATCATATCGAAATTTCTTTCATATTCGAAATGCACCTAGCGGTCCAACAATTTACCGATTGGTTCAGCGTTTTCGGCAACAAGGGGCTGTCTGTGATCTTCCGCGTGCTGGAAGACCTCGTGCAGTTCGAAATGATGTGAACATTGCTAGGGTGCAAGCAAGTATTGAGGTAAACCCCTAAACTTCCACCAGGCGGCGTTCTCAGCAGTTGGTGATGTCTAGGCGGTCTTTTCAAAGAATTTTACATAATTTACACCGTTTCCCATATAAGATTCAATTGGTTCATGAGTTAAAACCAAATGATGCACAAAGACTCATTCAATATATTCGCCGTTTGCAAGAATTGTGCCTAGAAAACAACGAGTTTATTCACAAACTCATAATGAGCGATGAAGCCCATTTCCACCTCAATGGTAACGTGAATAAACAAAATTGCAGAATATGGGGCACCCAAAATCCAAGAATAACTGTTGAACATCAATTGCACCCACTTAAATGCACAGTATGGTGTGGAATAACTTCAAAAAAGATCATTGGACCATATTTTTTCGAAAACGACGAACAAGTTGCGGTTAATGTGAATGGCATTCAATACCGGGCAATGATTAAAAATTTTTTAAGGCCCGAGGTAGAGAACAATCCAGAATTGTGGTTCCAACAAGATGGAGCCACAGCTCACACAGCTCGTCCAACTATGGCTCTCCGGCGCGAAATTTTTGCCAATCGAATAATATCGCGTTTTTTGATTTTAACTGGCCACCGCGTTCGCCCGATTTAACGGCTCCCGATTTTTTGCTTTGGGGTTACCTAAAGAGTAAGGTATATGCCAATAAGCCAAGAACCATCCAACAGCATAAGGCGAATGTCCGAGAAGAAGTGAGGGCGCTGGGACCTGAAATTCTAAGAAAAGTTATGGGAAATGCTCTGGAAAGAGCACGTCAGGTCGAAGCAAACAATGGGCACCATTTGAAAGATATTATCTTCAAAACATAATGTGAACATATTTCCAAACTATATTCTAAATTTTAATAAACGTCACCGTTAAATAAAATCAGAAAGAAAAAAGTTATTCATTAAATAAATCATAGCGTTACTTATGCGCCACCCGATAGTAAGTACCTACAGTCCCTGGCCAAATTATTAGACGCACTGTATTTTTTTTAGTAATTTTATGTTTCTTAAGAGTTTTTATGCAATAATGGTATATTTAAACTACAATATATATTGATTTTTATTTAAAAGAATTGTTGTAGACTACATATTTTATGTATTTATTTTTAACATATGGCAACACAGTGTTGACAAAGTGATACATGAACGTAAATAAGTACAAACCTGTATGAGTCGCGATCGGAATCGAGTCAGGTACAGACGTGTTTCTGTGGCTTTATGGACTGTGATTGTTTGTTTAACAGTTTTATACTACTCAGTTATTAGTTTATTTTGTATGCAGTGTTTTAAAAAAGTAATTGGACTATTTTCATTATGGGTAGAAAAGGCGATCTTTCACCACGTAAAAAACACTCCACACAACTCCAGGATGCTAGCGTAAATGCTTCTGAGCGCACTGTTCGAAGAAAATTGAAAGAATTAGATTTTAAGGCCTGTCGCCCCGCCAGGAAGCCCAAGTTAACAGCTGCAATGAAAGCAAAGCGCCTGAAGTGGGCCAAACAATGGCAAGACAAAGATGTGGACTTCTGGAGATCGGTAAGATACAGCAATTTAATCAATAATTGATACATTATTATCATTTTCAGTTAAATAAAGCAAATAAACATGGAAGTTTATATATTTTTCCTATTTTTGACAGGTCTGCTTCAGTGACGAAAGCACATTCGAAATTTTGCAGAATAAAGCTCTGTATGTGCGTCGTCGTCATGGAGAAAAGTTTCATCCTGATTGTGTCGTCCCGACGGTTAAACATCCCACCAAAGTGATGATTTGGTCAGTCATCAGCGGCAAGGGCACTGGACGTCTGTACGTCGTCAAAGGAATAATGAGGCAAGATCAGTACAAAGAAGTATTACAAAATCGGTTGATTCCGCAGCTCAGAGAATGGTTTCCAAATGGGGAACCATTCACTTTCATGCAAGATGGAGCTCCCTGCCACACTGCTCGGTCTGTTAAAGCTTTTTTGGGAGAAAAAAATATCCCTCTGTTGGATTGGCTAGGGCTAGCCCTGATATGAACCCCATTGAAAATGTGTGGGAGCTGATGAAAAGAGAAGTGGCTAAAGATGTGATTACCAACAAAACCCAGCTCCTAGAAAAGATTATTCATGTGTGGAATCATCATCCTCAAATGCAGGAGACAGTACAATCTTGCATTGATAGCATGCCGCGCAGAATTAAAGCTTTGATAGCGGCTAAAGGTGGCTCAACTAAATATTGACTTTTACTAACATTAATTTCACTTTTCTTTAAAACTTAATAAACTTATGCTTTTCTAAATTAATGCTGTTTTATTTATGTCAAATAAATAGGTAATTGATTGGATAATATAAAAATAAAAAACAAATCAATTTAAAATAATAAAACGGTACAATATCACTCGGTAATTAATATTTTACATGAAATCTTGCAGTGCGTCTAATAATTTGGCCAGGGACTGTATGTCGGCACGCAAAATGTTGTATGGATGAAAACTGGCACCCCCTAGTTAAAAGGTTGCCGACCCCTGTTCTAGTATTTTATGTTAGAAAAACCAATATTCTTATCAAAATGGTGAACGCCTTATTAAATTGCACCCGAACAAAAAACTTCATTAGGAGCATAGACCAAGGGATTAGTTCCTACCTCGTAGTCAGTATGATAATAGACTTACTACAGTACCATTAATATTACCTGTAAAAAATCCCACAAGGATCTTAATTAAGGGGTAAGACCACTTCAGGTCGCAGGAAAAAAGGCTAATTTTGGGAATTTCTTTTCAAGAGTATAATAAAAGAAGTCGGAAATTACCCAGCCACTGAACACATATTCTGGTATTTTATGTTAGAAAAACCAATATTCTTATCAAAGTGGTGAAGGCCTCGTTAAATTGCACCCGAACAAAAAACCTCATTAACCCTAGAAAGACAACCTAAGTTGAATCGACGTAATCGATTTTGAAAAATCGATATATTTCGCTCGTTTATGGCGCCAGTGCGTTTGCCGTTCCTGCCAACTCAGTCGACCCACAGAGCTTGCGTGGGATACCTGTGTCGCTCAGGTAAGTACGCTATTTTCGTAAATAAATACCTACCGTACGTCGAAGTAACGTATGGTTATCTTTTGCGTTAGTTTTTTACGATTTGTCAGAAATATGCAACTAATGTTTTTTGTGACAGAAATTTATGTATTTTACAACATTATTATTTTTCTCTGTAGGCTTTATTTCTATAGCGAAAATGACGTCACAAGGCCGTTTAGAAGATGCACAAATTACACGGTTATTACAAGAATTGAGCGATGATGAGGTCGGGGGTTCGGACAGTGAAATTGAAGATAATTTGATCCAAGATGAAGTCCAAAGTGATGTCGAAAATTATGAGGTGAGTCCACCAGTATCGGGAACTCCCGTTAGCACTGAAAATATGTCTCAAGTTGTGTCTGATAGCCTCCATAGCACTTCGCCTAATATGCCGAATTCTATTGTTATGCCACAACATCAATCACTTAGAGGCAAAAACGGTCATCGTTGGATGGCTTCTAAAGGCAGAACAAGTGGCAGGACATCAGCTTCTAACATTATACGAACCTCTAGGCGTCCCACCCGAATGAATAGAAGTATTTATGATCCACTGGAATGCTTTAGTATATTTATAACTGACGACATTGTGGAGGAGATAACAAAATGGACTAACGCAGAAATCCAGCTGAAGATTCGAAGGCCTGATATAAAAGCAACTTTTAAACCTGCAACCTGTGATGAAATTCGTGCTCTTATAGGAATATTGACACTTACGGCGGCTATGAAAGACAACCACTTGACTACGGACGAACTATTTGATTGTTCATATTCAGGAAACAGATATACTGCTGCCATGAGCAGAGACAGATTTGATTTTCTGATAAGGTGTTTACGTATGGATGATAAAACTTTGCGACCAGTACTAAGAACTGCTGATCCATTTATACCAATCAGAAAAGTTTGGGAAATCTTCACAGGCCACTGTCGTTCTAACTACATCCCCGGACCGTATGTGACAATAGATGAACAGCTTCTAGGTTTCCGAGGACGATGTCCTTTTCGGATATATATTCCGAACAAACCTAATAAATACGGGCTAAAAATAGTAATGATATGCGACAGCACCACACGGCATATGACTGATGCAATACCATATCTAGGAAAATGCACTCAAACCAACGGATTGCCTATCGGCGAATACTATGTGAAGGAACTTACAAAAGCTATACATGGCAGTAATAGAAATGTGACCTGTGATAATTGGTTTACTTCAGCCATATAATTTGACTTTAGTTGGCACTCTAAGGTCGAACAAACGGGAAATACCAGAAGAGCTGAAAAATATGCGATCTAGGCGTGTTGGAACATGTATGTTCTGTTACGATGGGCCATTGACTTTAGTGTCGTACAAACCGAAACCAAGCAAAATGGTATTTGTTCTGTCATCGTGCGATGAAGAAGGCACGCTTCATCCCACGACATCAAAGCCAAATATGATCCATTTTTACAATGAAACTAAAGGCGGAGTCGATACGTTCGACCAAATGTGTTCCATAATGTCCTGTAGTCGCAAAACGAACAGATGGCCCATGGCCATCTTTTATGGGATGTTGAATATGGCGTTTATAAACGCATACATTATTTAGTGTGATAATGTCACAACTAAGCAAGAAAAACCGCTAAATCATCGTAATTTTATGAAAAAACTCAGCAATAGCTTGATGACTCCGTGGATGTTGACTAGGAAGGAAATGCCTACTTTGTTAAGGAATGTAAAAGACAAAATTAATGATATTATACCAAAACGTGACGTCGTACCTTCTACACAAAGCGAAGATGTACCTGAACCAAAGAAAAGGAAATATTGTGCCTTTTGTCCATCAAAAATTAGAAGGATGACAAAATCAATGTGTGACAAATGCAAAAATCCCATTTGTGGAGAGCACAAGTCAAGCGCTTACCCTAAGTGCCTTTGAGGCTGTATTGAATAAAAAATGCTTTTTTTTATTGTTTCTCATATTAAATATATATAAAAAAGTTGATTTTGAAAAGTTTAGTAAAAATTATAAGTCTGAAAAAGTGATTTCAATATTACGTTAAGTTTTTTAAAGTAAGAATTATTTGTTTTTGTAATTTCAAGATTTTTCTTAATAAAAGTATAAATAAACCAAAATATTTTTTATTTATCCATAACACAATGACATGCATAGTGACAAATTACCACTAACATAAACATACTACGAAAGAAGTCTATAAATATATGCACTCAAACATACACACGTCGAATCAACGTATGGTTATCTTTTACGCACTATGAAATATGGTTATCTTTCTAGGGTTAAGAGCATAGACGAAGGAATTAGTTCCTATCTCTTGGTCAGTATGATAATATACTTACAACAAAATACAAGAATCACAAACTATGCTACATATGCTTCTGAAATCTTCAGGAAAGGTTGGTCTAAAAATCAATCTATCCAAGACCCAGTTTATGACAAATCTTGTATTAAGCGACACTATAAAACTAAATAACGTAGAAATAGAGCAAGTACACCAATATAAATACCTGGGACATGAAATCAGCATAGGACGACATAACCAAACACATGAAATTCAGCGGCGAATAGGTCTCTCCTATGCTGCATATGGCAAACTGGCCTACGTATTCAAATCTAACCTTTATATGTGTTTAAAAATAAAAGTATGTGACAGATGCATACTCATGTTCTTACGTACGGAACCGATACTCTCACAATGACGAAGAAAAACATCAATAAAATATGTCTCATGCAACGAAAGATGTTACTCGTAGAAGTCACATCCCAAATCACATTATCAGGAAGAGAACGGGGGTACAAAACGCAGTTAAATTCATTCTACACTGGGCTGGGCATTTTGCTAGGTTTAAGAATGGGCGATGAACGAAGAGAATCATAGAGTGGCGACCCAGATCCGAAGCCTATCGGAGTAGAAGTAGACCACCAAGTCAGTGGACTAATGGTTTGAAAAGAGTGGCTGGAAATTGGGTACAAGCGGTTAAGAACAGAAAAAAGTGGCAAGACTTGAGGGAGCCTTTCGTCCAGCAGTGGACAGTATAAGGTGATGATGATGATGATGATGATGAATCGTCTAATTACATCGGCTAATAACGAATCAGTCAAATTTATAGTGCTGTCAGGCTTCTAAAATTTAAAAGATTCCTGATGCCACCAGCTTTCACAATAAGTTTAACCTTATGAAGTGCATCGTTTCAGCTTATAGAGAAGAAAGTAAATAATATTATATTTTTTATTATTTCTAAATCTATACTTAAAGTTATATATAACCACCTAATAAAACTAATACGTATAAGTAGCAACACCCCCATGGTATCCAAATCAAATTGTACTATAAGACAGCTGGCGGCCGTTTAGTTTTCTGGTGCAGTTGCCATCGACGCAAAATAAGATAACTTGTTGCATATCGTTATATACGCACTTTACGTCGGTCAATCCAATATTTTCTACCTGTCCTTCATGTTTTCGCTGAAATTTTTTTTCGTTAATCGTATTTTAGACCGTACAGTACAATGTGAAAACGAAATTTGGTAGCAAGATATTTTCAAAAAATACGTCTCTCTGAATTTAGATCATCACTTACTTAATTTGAGATTTGTTATTTACATTAATACACTTTTCTTTACCTTTTCAACTACATCACAAAATCCTTCCCTCTCTTGGCACCAAAATGACCATCATTGTTGTCTTAAATTCATGAATTTTGACATTTTCCTTTTAGGTTGGGAACATTGATTTTAGCTCTATTTGATTTAAAAATAAACTTAAAAAAATATTAACATCTTCTTTTTTAAAGTAATAATATTGCGCCATTGTTCAAAATTATTTTCCTTAAATTATGTTTCCCAATTAATTAATAAAAAATTCTGGTTATTTACAAAATTGGTATTATGAATTATATTAATTTTTGCCACTTTTTCATTATGCGAAATAAAAAGGGACGCTAATTTCAACAGTGGACTCTTATTCGCCATTAACATCAATTGAATCAATAAAAATCATATACTTAAATGAAGCAATGATACCAACCAAAAACAGAAAAAGACTAAAATTCACTAAACGATCCAGGTTTTTTTAATACCAAATTTTGCGTCAGATTGATCCAAATTCTTCAAAAAATAGAGGTTTTGTGACTTTTGTGAAAAAAAGATAGCAGATTTTGCAGTAAATCGTTAAAGAGCAGTGTTACTACAAAATTACTCCTTATATTCAAATTTATTTTACCTCAAAACAACTTTATCATCTAAATAAGCACCATTTTAATTGAAATAGCAAATAATTTCTCGTCTTTGAACATTCCTTATCCCCCCATGGTCCATAACCCGTTCATATGTATATAGATTGTTGTATTATGTCTATAGTAAGTATACTAGAACAACAAAGTCTCTGTGCAGCTACGTATTTCAATCGAGAGGCTTCCTCACGGGACGGTTCCCCTGGTAGTTGCCTATATTGTCTGAGGCAGTTTCACCAGTATCAAGTTGGCGAGGAACGCTTGAAAAAGCCGTCTAACAAGGCAGTACTTTAGCTCTAGAAATCAACTATCTAGTACTTACCTACATACCTGCTAAATGTACGAGAAGTGTTAAAATCCACTGGATCACTAAATTTTAATGTTTTAAACACCGAAACACTAATTTTAACACAAAATGAACGAAAAAATTATCCCCCGAACGAGACGCGTCTTAGTCGTGGGTCATACTAAAAACAAAAGAAACAGTTCGCACGTGTCCAAAATCGTCATAGCCACCTATTGCGATTTAAAATTAAGAAAAGACCAAAATTCACTAAACGATCCAGGTTTTTTTAATACCAAATTTTGCGTCAAATTGATCTAAATTCTTGAAAAAAAGAGGTTTTGTGATTTTTGTGAAAAAAAGGATAGCAGATTTTACAGTAAATCGTTAAAGTGTTACTACAAAATTACTCCAATCATCATTCTAATTGAAATAGCAAATAATTTCTCGTCTTTGAATATTCCATAAATGGTAAAAGTTGGTCCATAACTAAACTGACCATTTATTTTTGAACTCAAAACGGGTTTTTATACCCAAGTTAGCAGGTTAACAATGAAAATAAACACAACTTCTTAATTGCAATTAGTATTGACTGTTATTATATTCATATTAATTATACTTATTTTTATTATAACAAGTTGTGAAAAATAAAAATCAATCACCAGTTAACCAGCTTTATTGAAGCAAAGTTCCTCTGACAGAAATTATTAAATTATATGCACCATATTTTTTTAATTGTATTTATATTTATCAGAGGAACAAATTTGCTTTAATAAAGTTGGTGATGATTTTAAATAAGAATAAAATTCTTGGCACGTTTTTTTTTATATTGACCTTAGTTATCAACATCGCTTTCAGAACTGGTACCTGTAAGTGATTTTTTTCATACGTCCACAATTTATTCATAAGAGAAAAGACTCTTTCTACTGGAGCATTTGTACCAGGTAGACATAAAATATATTCAATTAAAATACAAAAATTTTCATGTTGTAGATTGTTGGTGCGAAAGTGTTTGAATACTTCCACCCAACGAGTTTCTGTGGAGACTTTTAAATTATCCCATTCGGTAATTTTTTGGGAAGTGACGTAGCTTGAAATTAATGTAAATTCGTCAAATACTTCTGTATCTTTGTTACAGGGAAAATATCCCTTTCAATCAATACATCCAGCGCTTTTTGAATATCTTCCCATGCAGGTACTTTTCTTAAATCTGCCCAATGAAATATCTCCATTTCTTTAGTAAGAAAGCAAGTCCACTGTTCCAGATATTCACGGCTTGTTTTATAAAATTCTGTGGCCGTATTTTTCACAAACTCTTCATCAATATTAGTGCCATTATCTTTTAATTTCACAATTAAACTACGAACAGTAAATGGAAGAAACTGGTTGATCTGTTTCTGAGCCAAATTGTCCTTGAGATGATTGATTTCTTTTGCAGCCTCAATTGCCGACACAGTCTGACCTTCAACCTTCAATACAGCTTGGTGAAAACTTGCTGACTGAGCGTGTAAAAAATGAAGCCATAATTCTGATATGGGATCATCAAAAAAGTTTTTTAACAATTTGGGACATTTTTCAATGGTCAAAAAATAGTCTTTTAACGGCTGGTACATTTTTAAAACTCTCTCCAAGGCAAGCATAAGCGCAAGCCACCTGGTTTTACTGTAGCCGAGCATTTAGTGATGTTCTATTTCAGCTTCAGCGCAAAACTCCTTTAGAGCTTCAACTCGAACCGTGTAAATATAAAAAAATGAATATATTTTTACGATAATGCTTTCGTAATCTAAAGGTAGACCATCTGCAGCAGATTTTATTGCATTGTGAATTATATGGGCTCCACATCCAATACCTATCAACGGTTTTTTCAGAGATGATTGTAATTTTGCTAATACATTATTAGTTCCTCGCCTAGCTACACCCCCAAAATTGACATTAGCATTGTCGCCACAAAATGCCACGACTTTATTTGACAAATTATTATCTGTCAATACTTGGTGTAAATAGTCGACTATGATATCAGAAGTTTCACCTGGTTGCTCTTGGAGGTCTAAAATTTTTACTTGCACATCTTCATAAGGTTGAAAAAAGCGCACTACACAAGGATATATTTTCTTGTTACCGTGGTTTGAAGCGTCTTTTAAAATTGTAATACAATTGGACTTATTGAGATCATCTTTTAAATTATCGGTCGCTGTATGCGCCAAAACATTTACTATAATAGCTTCTGTTTTTGTACGCGCACATGTGAATTTTGGATCAAAACATGATTGGATTAATTTCGACGCACAATCATTGGAGCGAAAACTGTGGTTTTCTTGTATAGTGTGATAAGCCCAGACGCCTTCTGCAGCAGCAATATCCAAATACTTTGAAGTTGGCGCGTTTGAATCCTTGAAAAAGTTCAACACTGAAGAACTGGAAGCAGCGGCACGGTCGGCATTTTTATGTTTTTCAGACTTCAAATGCTGTTCAATATCACCAGCACCACTATGGGAAACACTAAACTCTGTACGACACTTTTCGCATCTGACGTCCGAGGAAGTATTAATTTGCTTAATAAATGGGTATTTTGCTTGTAAGTTGACATTAAATGAACACTTGCGTTTCGGCATAACTATAGGTAAAATTCCAAAACAACAGAAAACTTCAAATTAGTTACCAGTTTATCACTAAACTACTTCACGAACATTACGCAAAAACAAAACAATAGCGACAAGTCTGTGTGCATGCGCGTGATTAGCCTAATAACCAAATAAATGCTCCCTCTTCTCCCCGCGTTACTAGGTAACCGACAGCGACCGCGGGCGGGGAATCGCCAATCGTCGACGTCGCGACGGTCTGTGATTCCCCGCCCGCGCGTGTCTCACGAGCATCGTAATTTAAAATTTTCGCGCGGTTTCGGAAAACGGGACTATTTACCGTTCCGGCGCTTTGTTTGGGGACAACGGGACAGGTGACCGAGAAAAGGGACAGTCCCGTTCAAAACGGGACGTATGGTGACTTTATCCATAACCCGTTAATATGTATATATTGTTGTATTATGCCTATAGTAAATATACCAAAACCACAAAGTCTCTGTTCAGCTACGTATTTCAATGGAGAGGTTTCCTCACTGCACGGTTCCCCTGGTAATTGCCTATATTATCTGAGGCAGTTTAATCAGTATCAAGTTGGCGAGGAACGCTTGAAAAAGCCGTCTAACAAGGTGTACGTTATCTCTAGAAATCAACTATCTAGTACTCACCTACATACCTGCTAAATGTACTGGAAGTTTAAAAATCCACTGGATCACTAAGTTTTAATGTTTTAAACACCGAAACACTAATTTTAACACAAAATAAACGTAAAAATTATCCCCCGAACGAGACGCGTCTTAGTCATGGGTCATACTAAAAACAAAAGATACAGTTCGTAAGTGTCCAAAATAGTCATAGCCACCTATTTCGATTTCTAATAAGAGTTAAAATTAAGAAGAGACTGATCAGTGATTTTTATTAAACGACTTTAATGAGAAATACTTATAAACTATGAGGCACTGACTGTGAAAATGAAAGTAACGGGTGTAAAGATTGCAATATACGAAATACAATTATATTATTAAATATGTTGCTGAAAATCTTTTTAATATTCAAAGTTGTTATGAGTTGCTAATCCTATTTTGCTACATCAGATTTGAAATAAGTTATAGAGAATGTCTTAAAAATGAAAAGTTCATGTTAAAAAATTAAAAATGTTAAAATTTTCAATTTTTGTTATGTGCAAAATAAATTGCTTCACAAAACAAAGAGAAAAATGAAAAAAAGTTGTTTTTTTTTCTGATGGGACAGTTGCTGAGATAATAAAGACTGATAAGCATTGATTTTTTGGTTTTTTGATTATAAGTTTCTTCGTAACGGCATATTTTAGCAAGAAAAATTGATCCACTAGGTAGTTACATTTTTCGCTGATACAGTGTGTAAAAGAATGAAGTCAGTGGTCTACCGAGACCGGCGCGGTCAAATTACAGCAGGTGATATGTAACTTATAACAAACGGCAGCATATATACGACATTTAGGTTTTATTCTGACTTTCTATCTTAGAGCATAAATTAAGCTTCTTTAATTAGATACATTACAGAACGATTTTTTGCAAAAATCACATCAAGTAAGAGGAAAAAGAACGTAGCTTATTTGTTTAAAATAGAGTATTCCTGTTTTTAATGATACGAATGTCTTTGTTGTCTATACTGGTCGTTTTTAAAATCTCTAGAAGTTTATCGTGGCGTACCTTGTCAAAGGCTTTTTCTACTACAGTACCATTAATATTATCTGTAAAAAATCCCACAAGGATCCTAATTAAGGGGTAAGGCCACTTCAGGTCCCAGGAAAAAAGGCTAATTTCGGGAATTTTTTTTCAAGAGTATAATGAAAGAAGTCGGAAATTTATTTGAAATACTTTATTAAACAAATATTTACTTGTACAAAAATATTTTTTTTCATGTTTTTTGAATTCAAAATGGCCGCTTCAGAAACCAAGACGACAAGGAACCTCTCATGTGAGGCCTGAAACGATTGCTCCCGTAGATTTCAACCTAGAACAAAAAATATTAATATATGTCAAAAATTAGTGGATAACGTATGGAAATTGAAAATATCATTTTTTAAAAAAATGGTGCACATTTGAAAAAAAAATTCAAGAAAAATTATTTATAAAAAGGGAGTTTATAACTTATTGCAAAATCCGTACGCTCTTCCTTAGATAACACTGGTCAACAAAAAAAAAGAAAATTGCTTGTTTCCTGTGATTTTTTTTTTGTTTCTATCTCAAATTGACGCCTATTTTTTAAATATGGCAACAATTTTTCTCTAACAGCTTTTGTTTTTGAGTTATAGCTAACTACCTTCATTTACTATTTTTACTTAGATTTTCGTTTTTTATTGGACACTAAAATATATTTTGTTTTTGTTTTAGAAATGGCTTCGTCAAGAAGATGTTGTGTGTTTAATCCCGATTGTTTTTGCTATATTTGTGGTGAATATATATTTGCAAAATATCGAAAACCTATATCGGACTTTGTGAAAACTGCGTATCATCAATACTTTAAAATAAAATTGTGTAATCAGGACAAGCCATGGGTTCCTCATATTGTATGCCAGAAATGTGTGGTATGTCTACGGTTATGGTACAGTGGAAAAAGAGATGCAATAATGTTCGTAACACCCATGATTTGGCGAGAACCTCGAAACCATCATGACGATTGCTACTTCTGCGTTGTGAAAATAAACAGAATTAACCCTGGAAATCGAAGTAAGTGGTCATATCCTAACTTATCTTCTGGTCAACGACCTCAATTAAAATCACAAGAGGTACAACCCAGCACATCTAAATCTTCTGATGATCCAAATCTCTGTGAACCCGAACGAAATAGATCAAGTGAAGACTCTGATTCAGACTACAAATGTAGCCTTTCAGAACCTCAACCATTTAATCAAAAAAAAGCTGAATGACTTATTAAGAGATCTGAACTTACCAAAAGAAGCTTCTGAAATTTTAGCATCTCGTTTAAAAGAAAAAAATTTGCTTACTCCGGACACCAACATTACGTTTTATCGTACCCGAGAAAAAAATCTGTTACAGTATTTTTCTCAAGAGAAGGATTTAGTTTTTTGTAACAATGTTGGTGGTATTTTGCAGCAGATGGGATTAAAACAGTACCAACCTAGTGATTGACGTCTTTTCATAGACAGCAGCAAAAGAAGTTTAAAGTGTGTTTTGCTTCATAACGGTAACAAGTACGGATCTATACCTATTGCACATTCGACGACTTTAAAAGAAGAATATGTAAATGTTTCTAAGGTTATGGAAAAAATTAAGTATCAAGACCACAAATGGGTCATTTATGTTGATCTGAAAATAGTTAACTTTCTTTTAGGTTAACAAGAGGGGTACACAAGGTTCCCTTGTTTCATGTGTCTCTGGGACAGTCGTGACAAACAACACCATTGGTCACAAAAAGTTTGGCCAATGCGGGAAGAGCTAAAAGTTGGTACAAAAAATGTTATAAAGGTCCCTTCCTTAGCCGAAACCGCATCATACTTCCACCACTTCATATTAAACTCGGCATAATGAAACAGTTTGTGAAGCCGCTTGACAAAAGTGGCGAATGTTTTAATTTTCTTTCACGCAAGTTTCCAGGATTAAGTTCAGAAAAATTGAAAGCTGGTATTTTTGATAGGCCACAGATTAGGCAACTCGTGAAAGATCCTAATTTTGTCAAATCAATGACTGAAGTCGAATCCAAAGCTTGGAATTCATTTGTTTTGGTTAGGAGTAGCTTCCTAGGCAAAAAGAAATCTGACGACCATGTCGAGCTTGTCGAGTGCATGCTATCGAACTTGCAAGAGATAGGGTGCAACATCAGCATAAAAATCCACTTCCTGCACTCGCATTTAGACCGATTTCCGCAAAACCTGGGTGATTTTAGTGAGGAGCAGGGTGAAAGATTTCATCAGGATCTTCGGACAATGGAAGAGCGTTATCAGAGGCCCTGGGACTCACATATGATGGCAGACTACTGCTGGAGTTTTCAACGAGATCTACCTAAAGTTGTTCGTTCAAGGAAATCTTATAAAAGATCATTTGCTAGTGTTCAATAGAAATTTTGTTAACATAATGTATTATTTTTTTGTATTTTTTTGGCAAAATAATAAAACTGTATATTTCAAAAGGTAAAGCTGTTAGCAATCTCCCAGTATTTTTTTCATAGTCAGGGCCATAGAAATACCCAATAACAGAAAAAAGAAATAAAGGAAACAAGACTTGTGTTGACCAGTGTAATGTATCTGAAAAGTTACTCTCAAAATTTCAAGCGAATCGATAAAGATTTGTAGCAACTGTCATTTCACCCGATTTGCAAAAGGTGCCTTATCCTCTTGGATTCTGAAACGGCCATTTTGAATTAAAAAGATTAAAAAAATATTTTTATACAATATTTATTTAATAAAGTACTTCATATTAATTTTAGACTGCTTTTATTATACTCTTGAAAAAATATCCGAAACCAGCCTTTTTTCCTGGGATCCGAAATAGCCTTACCCCTTAAACATATTATTTCATTACGCAATAAACAGAAACAATTCAGGAAATATAGTTTCTTAGATACATCCTGCCCATCGACAGCTAAAACAGGCGTTTTTTGGGTTACCTACTCAAAATTCCCGTAAAATAAACTGGACAATATTCTCTTGGTTGAACAACTGGCTGTGCCAGGTATTTTTCAGGTAACAATGCTCTTTTGTAACGAAGCCGACCAAATCATTTTATTTACATAGCTTTCTGTTGTCCCAACTAAAAATACATATTTAGAGCATCATGTCCAAGTGTCAAGCTAGTTAGTGACAAGTCGGTTAGGGTATTAACAAAATGTCTTCTCCAGCGAAACGCTAATAGTTCTGGCAGCTAACCCATAATGAAAAGTGTATATTATTGTTGTATGTTAAAAATGCATTTGACCACGTTAAAATTAATGACCGAAGTGGGTAAAGCCTCAGTTTACATAATTTTAAGAGAAGAAAAGGAGCAGCAGTAAAGGCTTTTTTTTGTGTTGTGCCTGACTAATAACCTGACTGCTTTATGGAAAAAAGAATTCCAACTTTGGATATGATCCTGCAGGTTGCGACAAGCCATCAAAATACCGAAAATGAGTAAAGTAAAACTATGGAGTATTTTCGCAGATATGAATTTTGAAATGAAAGTGTCAAAGAAAATCTTTATTGACAGAAAGCGGAGAATTTATACACTGGAGAAGAAACTATTTAAGAAATGTTGGAAACGCACGCTCTGAAGAAAAAATGATATATTAGTAAATAAGACGTGGATAAATGAAGGGTACACAATCAAGAAATTTTGACAAAATGGGAATACTCAGTATATATCACCACTATATCAAACACTTTATTTTTGTACCCGATGCGCGTTTCGTTAACCATGTTAACTTCATCACGACGGACGATTGACTAGTTAATCATTGCTCCTGATGAAGCTAACATGATCAGCGAAACGCACGTTGAGTGCAAAAATAAAGAATTTTGGGTAATAGTGATATATCCTGAGTAGTGTCATTGTGCCAAAGATTCCATATTCTCAATATAGTTAAGAAGGGAATATCAAAAATGCTCGCCAAGCATTCAATGAAAGTCTCTCTGTTGGTCTTAAACCGCCATCTGGTGAGGGACGTAGGTTAATTATTACGCATATTGGAAACCAAAGTGGTATTGTAAACGGAGGTCTTTTAACATTCGTATCCAAGAAAACAGGAGATTATTACAAAGATATGAATTTCGATGTATGTAGATTTAATACCAGATGGTTCTGTTATTATAATTGATAACGCAAGCTATCATTCTAAAAAATTAGAATGCGTTCCAACCTTGAGTTGGGTTAAAAAAGGACATCCAATCTTGGATGACCGAGAAAAACATTTCATTTCTAAAAGACAGAGTTAAGTGGGAATTATTAGACGAGTACACAAGTTTAGTCATCGATGAAATGGCAAAAAAACATAATGTTACTGTTTATAGCCTGCCACCATATCATTGCGAGCTCAATCCGATAGAACTTATATCGGCACAGGTTAGGTAAAGGTGAAGTCGCCAGGAACAATACGGCTTATAAATTAGCAGACGTACAAAACCTTTTTCAGAATGCCATATCTAATTACTCCACAGAAAGTTGTCGAAAATACGTCGACATTAGTGGGCACCATTCTAAAAAACAAGCCTAAACTCACACTAGCATTTACTGCTACAAAAGGTCGTACAGTTAATTCTCCACTATTTGGATTTCAAAATGATGCTACGATTATTTCATATTGCCCAAAATGGAACAAAGTTATTCCGTTTTGGGCTCTTATCAGTACTATGCACAATCTAAATAGTGTTGATAAAAAAAAATATAAGCCAGACGTAATCACTACCTACAAGAAAAAGTCGTCAATGGCCAATGATTGTGATTTCAAACATGGTTGATATAAGTGCACTCAACGCTTTTATAGTAGTGAGTCAAATCATAAAGCGTATTTTAGTGAAGCTATACACCAAAAAGACTTCTGGCGCTGACGGAATACCCGCCATAGTTCTCAAAAACTGTGCAAGGAAACTAACACCAGTTTTCTGTAGACTTTTCAACCTACCCTACAAAAAGGGAATATTTCCGTCCTGCTGGAAATGTGCCACGGTTCAGCCGATGCCTAAAAAACGCAAGAAGACCTTGCCAAATAACTACCGACCAGTCGCACTGCTTTCAATAATATCGAAAGTCATGGAAAAGGTTATCAATCAGCATCTGCTAAAATATCTTGAACGATTCAATATTATTAGCGATCGTAAACATAGATCAGCAGAAGATCTTCTTACTTATGTAACACATGTTTGGAACAACGCAATTGAACACTTTGGTGGTTGCTCTTGACATATCCAAGGCATTCGACCGTGTTTGGCACGATGGACTGTTGGCTAAGCTACGTTCTTGTGGTATGTCTGAAAAGTTCTGTTTGTGGCTCTCATGTTTCCTCAAAGAGTGTTATTTACGAGTGGCGGTCGACGGATTTCTTTCTAACACCTTCACAATCAACGCCGGTGTGCCCCAGGACTCCATACTGTCTCCTACTCTCTTTCTCATTTACATTAACGATCTGCTAGAAAAGACCGGGAATCCAATTTACAGCTTTGCAGACGACAGTACGCTTATCTCTTCATTCACTTTGAACGCTCGGACATCGGCTGCTCAGGCGAATATCCGCAGACAGCAGGAGGTCGTTCAACTTAACAAAGACCTGGAAGAAATTCTATCTTAGGGTGACAGCAACCAAGTGGAATTTAACGCTACCCAGGCGGCAGTTTTTTCTAAAAAAGTCAACGCTGCTGAACCCGAAATTGTTATGTCGGGGCACTCCATTCCCCTAACATCGTCGCTCAATTTGTTGGGCGTTAGTTTGGGAGCAAATGTGTCCTAGCATGAACATGTTGCAGGCATAACAAGGAGAGCTTTTCAAAAGTTAGGAATATTATTTCGAACCAGAAAGCTTTACACTCCACAACAACTGTTAATTCTTTACAAAGCTCAAATTCGACCAACTATGGAATACTGCTCCCATGTCTGGAGCTCCGCTCCCAAACATACACTGCATTTGTTGGATTCTGTTCAGAGATTGGAGACCCGGAACGGACCGGCGGCCTTGATTCGCTGGAACATCGAAGAACGGTTGGCGACTTGAGTCTGTTCTACAAGTATTTTTATGGAAAGTATTCGAAGGATATAGCCCGCTTAATTCCTCCCAAAGCGGTGCATGTTAGAAATACACGTCGCGCTGGTGCTTCACATCCGTATGAGGTTCAGCTTGTTACTCCGCGTACAACGCTTTTCATGCAGGCTTTTATATGGAGAACATCATCCCTTTGGAATAATTTGCCCAGAGCTGTGTTTCCCAGCAAGTACAGCGATTCAAGAACAACATGGAGCGCTTTAGGGACTTCCCAGCAGCATGTACGCTAGACCCAAAAAAAAAAAATAGTGTTATGTTTAGCCATAGTGACAAGTTTGGCAGTAGTAGTGGAAGGAGAAGGAAGTTTTTGATAGCCTTCGGAAAAGAATTAGGGGGGGATAGCTCAAGAAGAATTCTCAGAGCAAGCAACAACGGCTGGCTAGTCAGGCGAAGTAAAAAGAAGAAGGTGCCATATTTGCCCAAGCAAAAAAAAAAAACAGAAAATCAAAAAGTTTATTTACAAAATATGGAAAGAACGTATGTTCAGAAAAATAGTTATCTTCTGTGCACCAATTGTAAACAAAATTTTTGTAAATAAGTATAAAATATTTAATCTTCTAATAAAATAAATATAAATAAATAATAATTTTTTAATAAATTATGTGAATATTATTTTTAAACCAAAAAAATTGTGAATGTACCTGTTCGCAGAGTGTAGAATGGGCTTAAGAAAATGTGAATGGGCCCGTTCGCAGAGTATTAATTCACTAATACATTGGCCTCCACATCGACACAAATGGTAAAGACTGATGTCATATGTATGGAAAATTAAATGTAGGTTAGTGAAAGTTTACGTATATATGCTTGGCTATTGCTTGTAAAAGAAAAATCCAATTCTGATGCAGTTATTGTGTGCATGTGTAAGTATTATTTGACAAGGTTTTTGTTCTGTATTTGATTAACAGTTTTTAGAAATATTAAACACATGGAAAAAGTAATATGCAGTGATTTCATGCTATCACAGAAGTGATAAATGTTTAACTCTATTTTGTAAAATGAAATCAGGTTTTTTGTATTTATCTTTGGGACATATATTTTCCCTAAATTGACAGTACTTTTGTATATAGTCGTGCTGATATATAGTCCCATAGAAAATAAGAAATTAAAGTTTTAGTTAAATGGAAGATTATGAAATAACCTAAAAATATAATGTCTTTGTTATGGAACTTTCAAGCACCATAGGAATTATCAAAGCTATGGAATACTGCTCCCATGTTTGAGGCTCCCCTCCCAAACATACACTGCATTTGTTGGATTCTGTTCAGAGAAGAGCTGTTCGTCTGATTGGAGACCCGAAACTGACCGGAGGCCTCGATTCGCTTGAGCATCGAAGAACGGTTGGCGACTTGAGCCTATTCTATAGTATTTTCATGGAAAGTGTTCGAAGAATGTAGCCCGCTTAATTCCTTCCAGAGCGGTGCATGTTAGAAATACACGTCGCGCTAATACTTCACATCCGTATGAGGTTCAGCTTGTTACCCCCCTCGTACAACGCTCTTCAAGCAGCCTTTTATATGGAGAACATCATCCCTTTAAAATAATTTGCCCAGGACAGTGTTTTCCACCGAGTACAATTTACAGCGATTCAAGAACAATGTGAATCGCTTTTTCCGCAGACGTGTCGCTTCTGTAGCGCTTTAGGGCCTTCCCTGCAGCAAGTGTGCTAGACCTATAAAAAAAAAATAATAATTTATAAAGAAGTGTTACGTTTTTCTGGAACCATGAAATTGCACTTTTAGTTTTGTTTTATGTGTGTTTTACCTTTTAGAGTTTTGCAATTAAATTGATATTCCTATGGTAAAGTAAACTTAATTTCTTGTTTTTTGACGAAGTGAAGCATGAGAAAACAAACAGTAACACGTTTTTTGAAGAGCGTGACTTAAACTTAGGTTTACGGCTGATTTTGAGCGAACGAATTGGGAGAAAGTTTTATGCACTGATGATCTCCTACATGGATTTCATACTGCTTTGGTTAATGCATTTAATAGTGCCTTTCCCGTGGTTGTTATTAAAAACAAAAAGAGAAAACCTTGGATTACACCGGGTCTCCGAGTTTCAGCAAAGAATATGAAATCCTTGCATCTTATAAGGAAATTCAATTTTGATAATGTTGCTTTTATAGAATACTTCAATAGTTATCGTAACATATATAGGAAAATCATAAAAACCGCCAAACGAAATTATTATCATTTGAGAATATTGAATGCAAAAAATAGATCTAGGGAAACTTGGAAAATCATTAATAAACATAGAGGCGGCTCTGGTATCGAACCGGTTTCTTCTTGCAGTCTTGACGCCGGTCAAATTAATGATTACTACTGTAATATTGCACATAACTTATCAACAAAAATTGTTAATCCAGGGGATCCCATAAAATATCTCAGTCATGTCTCAGTGTCTGATACCTTTTTCTTGTCCCCAACTTCCACCATTGAAATAAGTGAGGTTTTAGGGGAAATGAGAAATAAGAATTCCTTTGGCTGGGACGGTGTCTCTTTGAGGGTCCTCCTGGCAATGCCGCAGAGAGCCGTAGGGGTCCTGGCAGATGCAATTAACGGCTCGTTTTCCAGTGGTACTTTTCCGACATGTTTGAAGAGGGCTCTGATTGTGCCATTGCATAAAGGTGGAGATTGTAATATCCCTTCAAATTTTAGACCCATTTCTTTACTCCCGACATTGGCGAAAGTGGTGGAGAGGTTGGTCGGGAAGAGAATGGTTGATTTTTTGAACAAACATGACCTTCTTAGTGCGCAACAATTCGGATTCCGAGCCTCGAGGAGCACGAACGATGCAATTTTTAATCTGCTCGAACGACTTTATCTCGAATTGAATTCTGGTGAACATGCTGCGGCGGTGTTTTGTGATTTGACGAAAGCTTTCGATTGTGTTGATCATGGGATCTTGCTGTCAAAGCTGGACATTTATGGGTTCAGGGGGTTAGCTTGGGATTGGTTTCGGTCGTATTTGTCGGGCCGAGTCCAGGCAGTGACTTTTAAGGGTCAGTGCTCGGAAGGGGTTGGGATCAGTGTGGGTATCCCTCAGGGCTCTGTACTTGGACCACTATTGTTTTTGATCTATGTTAATGACCTGCCCCGTTTGACAGTGGCTGGCAGATTTACCATCTTTGCTGATGACACTACAATTTTGTGGCACAATAAGGATGTGGGGAGACTTCGGGCCGATGTTCAGGCGGATTTATCTGAGATGAAGGCTTGGTGTGATGATAACAAACTGTCCTTCAATATAGCCAAGACAAGGATTCTGAGCTTTAGATGCAATATAGAGAATGTTAATATTGAGAATGAGATCATCTCTTCAGCTGATAAGAATTCATTTCTCGGTCTAATAATTGACTCATCGCTGCGGTTTGAGGATCATATTGGCAACATCTGCAGCAAAATTTCTTCAGGCTGCTATGTCCTTAGGGTTATTGCAAGTACCCTGGGGCTGAATATAGCTAGAACCTCTTATTTTTCACTGGTTGAGGCTCATTTGAGGTATGGGATCTGTTTCTGGGCTTGCTGCTCCCGAGTTCACTTTAGTTCTGTTTTTGTATTGCAAAAGAGAGCTATCAGATATATTTCGGGAGCTGGGTTGCGAGAGTCATGTCGACCATTGTTTCCGAGGTTGGGGATTCTTACTCTTTGTGCCCTATTTATCCTGGAAACTGCTATCATCATCTTTAAAAAACATCGTCTTGAGGCAATGCCAGTCAGCCGGCACGGCACTAGGCGAGCGTTCGTCCTGCCATTGCCGGCCCGAAAACGGAGCTGATCAAATCTGCAATTGTTTATAATGGCAAAAAAATATATAATCATCTGCCTCTCAAATTGAGAGGATTGAATTGCGAGAGAGTCTTTAGACGAAAGACTAGGGCCTACTTATAAAAAAGGCGTACTATGTACTTGAGGAATTCTACAATGATAAACTGGAATAAGCATATAACAGTAGTTGAGTGGTTGGCATTTGGGTTGACATATGTGTAATTTTTATTTCTTTTATTTTGTATTTACTGCATTGACTACTAATCTTGTTCTGTTTCCTTATTTTTTCTTTCTTTGAATTTGTGTTTATTAATATAATAATAATTTAAGTTAAGCTTGCTTTGTCAACAGATACGTTGTATTTTAGGACAATAAAGCATATTTCTATTCTATTCTAATAAAGACTGGATAGTAGATATAAAGGATGAGGATAACCAAGAAAGGTAGGTGCATTAAGAGTTATGAGGAGTCTGAATAAGATTGGTAAGGTAATTGGAAACAGTAGTTGCAAAAATAGTGTAAAATGTTATTCAGTATAGTGGGTAGAATGTATGGAAAGCAAGAGTGTAAAGAAGGAAGGGATATAAAAGATTGTTCACGTTTTTATTTACCCTACCAGGTGTACAAGTATGAAATGCGGATTTTTTTTTCTATGTTAAATTCGGAAGAATGATAAAAAGTGCTTTATTCAAAGTATGCTCCATCGCTTGTTATACATTTTTCCCATCTTTCGGGCAATTTGTGAATACCACGCCATTAAAAATGTTCCCCTTTTGCTGCGAACCATTCATCGAGTCATTTTTTCACATCTTCGTACGAACCAAAGCGCTGCTCAGGAAGTGCGTGACCCATCGATGCAAATAAATGGTAATCGGAAGGAGCCAAGTCTGGTGAGTAAGCCGCATGGGGTAAAACTTCCCAGCTGAGTCCTTCCAACGTATCGCGAACTGGTTTTGCCGTATGTGATGGAGCATTGTCATGAAGAAAAATGACTTCGTGTTGCCTCTTTCGGTATTCTGGCCTTTTTTTCAAGCAGCGAACGGTTTTAAATCGGTCAATTGTTGTTGGTAACGTTTAGTATTAACCGTATCCCAGGTTTTAACAGTTCATAATAGACCACGCCCCTCTGGTCCCACCAAACACAGAGCATCGTCTTTCTGCCAAAGCGATTCGGTCTTGCGGTCGATGTGGATGGTGCGCCTGGGTCTACCCATGATTTTTTGCGCTTGAGATTCTCAAAATAAATCCACTTTTCATCCCCTGTAACTATACGATGCAACACAACACGACTTCCTTTTGTACCGAGCGAGCAAAATGTCGCATGTGTTTTTGAGCTTTTCCATTTGCCTGTTTCAACTCATGTGGTACCCATCTACCGGACTTCTGAATCTTTCCCATCTCTCATAGCCGATTGGAAACAGCTTGTTGACTAACGTCCAGTTCCTTGGCGAGTTGTTTTTGTGTTTGCGAATCATCTTCATGCTTGCAATTCCACATCTTCGTATTTTTTTTGGCGGTTTTCCACGTTCCTTGTCTGCAACATCGAAGTCAACACTTTTGAAACGCCGAAAGCATCATTCACACGTATCTTGCGATGGAGCATGTTCACCATAAGCTTCTCGAAGTAATCGGTATGATTCAACAGCAGTTTTCTTCAAATGAAAACAAAAAATTAATGCTGTCCGCGAATGCTCTTTGTTCGGTATAAATTTCGACATATTGAACACAACATTATGCACACACCTTTCCAATTTATCACTCCTACGCGTCTGATACTTGTTGATGACACAACAAAATGGCGCAGTGTCAAATCTTTATAGCACAAACTACATTAGTGCACCATCTGTTCTCTGAAATCTGCATTTCATACTTGTACACCTGGTAAGTACTCAAATTTCCTGTCTCTGGTTTGTCGATCCTAGCTCGACTGATGAGCCGTGATAAGGCGAAATATGGACTTTGCCCATTTTCTCTTAAATGAATGTAGATTATCACGCTGACGTATTTGTAAATTACTCTTAGGGAAATTACTTTTGTAGATACAAGTACTAATATTTTCTCTTTCTAAATTCTTCGGTCTATATTTAATGGAATTAAATAAGTTATAAATGTTAAGGCATTATCTTATTAGCATGAACATGTAGATAATTTTATATAATTATTTTCCAATTTTATTGATGTAGTAAATTTAATGACGAGACCCGCCAGCTGATAACAACACTCCATTGTCTCAGAAGCCATCTAGGTTACATAATGAATTTGTCCTTGTAGATGATTTTTACCAAAAAAAATTTAATGTTTCTAATCCATCCATTTTATGAAATCTTCTATATGTATATATTACCAGCCGATAATAAGTGATCAATATAAAGGTATTAGCATATCAACATAAATAGGTAGATAAGTTTTAATGAATCATTTTTAGGGGACACAACTATAAATATTTTTTCTTAGATATAGCTACTTAAATAGAGAGTTAATAAAGTAAAATTTATAATTCATACGTTACAAAAATCCTAACAAAAATTATGGCCGGTAGATATGATTCAATATCTTGTGTACCGTGTGCGTATTGATGAGGCCTGGGAGTCTGGCTATGTGATTGACTCTATTTACACGGACTTTGCCAAGGCTTTCGATAAGCTCAACATTGATATTCTTTTAAAGAAGCTTGACGCTTATGGTATACATGGAGAGTTATTGGATTGAGTGAGGGCTTATCTCTCCAATAGGAGACAAATTGTAAAGGTCAATAACTTTCTATCTAGTCCTGTGTGGGTCAACTCTGGGGTTCCTCAGGGTGCTCATTTGGCACCGATTCTGTTCAATATTTTTGTCAATGATGTTACACAACGTTTTAGGTTTAGTGATTTTTTAATGTATGCTGATAACATCAAGATCTTTTCACCTATTTTGGATTCTGATTCAGCCTTAAGGCTTCAAAGTGATCTCAACAGATTTTTTGAGTGGTGCACAAACAATAATTTGTCTCTAAACATCCCAAAATGTAAATATATTCAATTTAGTAGGTTGCACAATGTTGTAATAAATAAATATCACCTTAATAATGTTTGTTTGGAAAATGCTGATGTGATTGGTGTAATTTTTGATAGTAAACTTTCTTTTCTTCCACACATAGAAACATTACACTTCGCAGACGACGCTCAGGACAAGGAAGACCTAGAATATATGACCCGAAAGTTAATCGAAGAATATGGAAAATGGGGACTTAAGATAAACAAAACCAAAACGAAATACATGTGCATGGGAGGAGAGCCGGAAGAGTTGGTAGTTGAAAATAACATCAAAATTGAAGGCTGTGAGGAATATACGTACTTAGGGGTAAAAATAACAAGTGAAGGAAGATGTGAGAAAAAAATTGAAGACATAATCAGCAAAGGAAGGAAAGTAATAGGAGCACTAAACTCTGTGCTTTGGTATGAGAATATACTGGATAACAGGAAAAGGATACTATATAACACTATCCTTAAAAGCCTAATGCTATACGGTTCAGAGGTGTGGCAACTGAGTGAAAAGCAAAAAAAGAAACTCCTGTCAACAGAAATGGACTTCTGGCGAAGATCGGCCCGAATCTCTCGCTTAGACAAAATTAGAAACGAGAGAATAAGAGTCAAGATGAAAGCAAATAAGACCATCATTCAGGAAATTCAAGAAAAACAACTACGTTGGTATGGCCACGTACAAACGTATGGCCGACGAGAGAATACCGAAGCAAGTAATGCATTGGACACCTGGGGACCGACGAAAGCGAGGCCGACCTAAGTGTCCCTGGAACCAGGGAATAGAGAAAGCCATGTCTGAAAGAAACCTGCAGCCAGAAGACTGGAACGATCGACGAGAATGGCAACTGGGAACCGTAGGGCGTCGCAGAACGCTATGAAGCGTATTTATATATATACATAGAAATAAAGCGATGCGAATGTTAGGCTTTATTAAGAGGCATACGGTTGATTTTAGTAATGTAAAAGCCATAAAAATTTTATATACCTCGCTGGTGAGACCACACTTGGAAAACTGTTCTAGCGTGTGGTCGCCCTACTTCTTATCGCATCAGAAAATGCTTGATGGAGTTCAGAACAAACTTCTCAAATACATAGCCTTTAAGAGTCATATAGTGGTGGATTCAGTTGATTATAACCAACTTGAAAATCGCCTTCTTCTTTAATCGTTGAAAACGGGAAGGGACTCGGCAGATGTCATACTGGCCTATAAATTGTAGCATCGGATGTGCAACTGCCCGGAATTACTTTCTATACTCAACTTTCATGTACCACCGAGATCACTTCGAGAACAACTACCCAATAATAACACCCCCTTGATCAAAGCCAAAGAAGGCAAAGATAAACATGTGTAAGAACAGGAAAATTGCACATTAACTACTGTGGGACCAAAGAACATGATGAGGCGCCTGGATGCAAGAAGTTCCGGAGGTAGAGTGGCCCCCCGTTCGAATCTCCGGATGGGGGCTGGTCCGGGGGCGTCGACTTGCAGACATCATAATTTTAAGATAGATTTTTGCAACATACGAGGTTTAAACTCGAACATAAATTCAGTGCATCAACACCTGCAATCAAATAAACCTCATGTACTCGCTCTATGTGAAACCAAGGTCAGTCCATCGACCAGCACGGTCAACTATCCTTATCCTGGGTACGACTTCTATTCTCGATTTAGGCGTAACTTTGGAATCTGTCTTTTTGTCAGAAGCGACCTCTCTTGTCAACGAGAAGAAGCTCTGGAGCCCCCAAACTTTGATGTTATGTGGTTAAAAATAACGACTCAACAAACCACAAGGTTCATCTGTATCCTGTATCGACCACCAAGTGATACCAATTTTCGAAACACTTTTCGCTTCTCTTGCAGACACCATCGATCACTTACGAATTAACTATCCAAGTGCCGAAATTGCCATCCTGGGCGACTTTAATGTCCACAATATCAACTGGCCTAAATATTCAAATACTACCGACGAACAAGGTCGTGAAGCTGAATCATTCTCAATCAGTTATGGCTTAACTCAGCTTATTGACGAACCAACATGGATCCCTGATCGAGACGGAGAGTTTGCCAGTCTTCTTGATCTGTTTTTAACCACCAATCCGGAGATTTACACGGTCACCGTAAATCCACCATTAGGTTCGTCCGACCATAAACTGCTTTCGACATCGAGTATCCTGCCAATCAGTGACAGAGAGGCGCCTAGGCCGCGCAAGATTTGGCACTACAAATCTGCTAAATGGGAAGATCTCATGGAATACTTTCGAACTTTCCCTTGGATGGACGTTTGTTTTCGATCCGATAACCCATCTGACTGCGCCAGGGAGGTCTCCGATGTTATTTTGGCTGGTATGGAAGCTTACATCCCTTTTTCGAAGAAATGCTCCTCCAACGGCAAGCCTTGGTTCGACCGAAAATGCAAAGAAGCTGTTGCTTCTAAACATTTTTGCCAACCAACAATGGCGTGAAAATCCTAACACCGTAAATCGTGTGTGTGTGTGTTCGTGCCCGGAACAGATGCAAGGGAATTATCGACGAAACCAAGGAGGCACACAATCAACGAATTAGAAACAAACTTCTCGCTTGTCCCAACAATTCCAGGTCCTTTTGGGCAGTCGCTAAGGCAGTTAGTTAAAATTTTACCAAATCTACCATACCACCACTCACACCGCGAACTTGTTGGCTGAACTTCACTTCACATTCTACTGTCGATTTCCAAGGAACTCCACCTACTATCCCTATATTGCAGTCAAGGATGCCCGATGTTGTCTTCAGACAGCGCATCATAAAGCGTATTTTAATGAAGCTAGACACCAAGAAGGCTTCTGGCGCTGACGGAATACCTGCCATAGTTCTCAAAATCTGTGCAAGGGAACTAACACCAGTTTTCTGTAGACTTTTTAACCTATCCTACAGAAAGGGAATATTTCCGTCCTGCTGGAAATGTGCAACGGTTCAGCCGATACCTAAAAAAGGCAAGAAGACCTTGCAAAAAAACTACCGACCAGTTGCACTGCTTTCAATAATATCGAAAGTCATGGAAAAGGCTATCGATGAGCATCTTCTAAAATATCTTGAACGATTCAATATTATTAGCGATCACCAATATGGTTTTCGTAAACATAGATCAACAGGAGACCTTCTGACTTATGTAACACATGTTTGGAACAACACAATTGAAGACTTTGGAGAATCTCGAGCGGTTGCTCTTGGCATATCCAAGGCATTCGACCGTGTTTGGCACGATGGACTGTTGGCTAAGTTACGCTCTTATGATATGTCTGAAAGGTTCTGTTTGTGGCTCTCATGATTCCTCAAAGAGCGTTCTTTACGAGTAGCGGTCGACGGATTTCTTTCTAACACCCTCACTATCAACGCCGGTGTGCCCCAGGGCTCCATACTGTCTCCTATTCTCTTTCTCATTTACATTAACGATCTGCTGGAAAAGACTGCAAATCCAATCTACAGCTTTGCAGATGACAGTACGCTTGTCTCTTCATTCACCTTGAACGCTCGGACATCGGCTGCTCAGGCGAATATCCGCAGACAGCAGGAGGTCGTTCAACTTAACAAAGACCTGGAAGAAATTCTATCTTGGGGTGATAGTAACCAAGTGGAATTTAACGCTACAAAAACCCAGGCGGCAGTTTTTTCTAAAAAAGTTAACGTTGCTGAACCCGACATAGTTGTGTCGGGGCACTCCATTCCCCTAGCATTGTCGCTCAATTTGTTGGGCGTTAGTTTGGGAGCAAATATGTCCTGGCATGAACATGTTGCAGGCAGAGCAAGAAGAGATTCTCAAAACTTGGGAATATTATTTAGAACCAGAAAGCTTTACACCCCACAACAACTGTTAATTCTTTACAAAGCCCAAATTCGACTAACTATGGAATACTGCTCCCACGTTTGGGGCTCCGCTCCCAAACATACATTGCATTTGTTGGATTCTGTTCAGAGAAGAGCGGTCCGTCTGATTGGAGACCCGAAACTGACCTTTTAAGCATGCCTTTTTAGCGTTGTTTGTTGTCTTTTTTATGTATACTTCGGGAAAAAGCCTCTGTCTACTTTTAATTTTTAGGTTATAGCTGCATACTATATTCAATTATAGGTACTACTGCAGGGATGTCAAAGATACGGCTCGCGGGCCGCATTCGGCCCCCGGGACGTATCAATAAGGCCCGCGATCGCAATGTGTCACAGAAAGAAGAATCGTGTTTTTTAGAGCTTTTAGACTTCGATTCCTCTACGGAAGTTTTAAAATGTGCACACTACATTTATAAGTAATTTCAAGGGTAGCGCGTGCCTTGACAAGCGAGAGAGATAGACAGTAACGCCATCTCTTAGCAACAAGCGGAAATACCCTATTATTTTTGTTGAGAACAATAGAATCTTCCACGCGCTTCGAGTCTAGACTAGAACCTTCCTTATCGATATTATAAAAGGAGTGCGTCGGCGCGACGTGAGTCAGTTGAGTGTGAGTCGAGTAATCGAAGCGATACGGTCGGAAAAGGATTTTAGTTGTACTGCGAAGTAGTGATTGTGAAGGTATTGTGCATTTGTTTGTGTCGTGCGCGTGCGATATCCATAATTGTTGTGTAGAGTTCCATAATTGTTACGATTTTGGCATAATGTCACAAAAACGTAAAGTTGATAGTGAGTGCAGAGTTTTTCAGTCTAAATGGGAAATTGTATATTTTTTCATAGAATGGAAAGGAAAACCACTGTGTTTGATTTGCAATCGAACAGTTGCTGTTTGTAAGGAGTTTAATTTGAAGAGACACTATGATACGAATCATAAATCAAAATTCGATTGTTACACTGAAAAAATAAGAATGGACACAAGGTCAACAATCGATGTTTACTAAAGCTAATACTGAGAGCGAAGATGCCTGAAATCAAGTTTTATTATTGCATTAGAAATCGCGAAGAGATCAAAACCTTTCAATGATGGTGATTTTATTAAAGACTGTATGTTGAAAAGTTGCCGATGTTTCATTTCCATTTCAAAAGTCAATAATTCAAAATATTTCGCTGTCAAGAAACACTGTTGCTTCAAGAATAAATGATTTATCTCAAAATTTGGTTCTTCAACTGAAGGAGAAAATTAAGGAATTTACAAACTTTTCACTGGCTGTTGACGAGAGCACTGATACTGTTGATACAGCTCAACTTGCTGTTTTTATACGAGGTATTAACAGTAACTTTGAAATAACTGAAGAACTATTAAAGTGCGTTCCATTGACACGTACTACAACAGCAAATGATATTTATTCTGCAATTGAGCATTTGATAGCAGAATATGAACTCGACTGGAATATACTTAGCAGCACAACTACGAATGGCGCTCCTGCCATGGCTGGCAAACATTCGGGCGTTGTAACTAAATTAAAAACAGAAAACATCAGGGAATTTTGGGGGATTTCACTGTATAATTCATCAGGAATCATTGGCATCCAAACATTTAAAAATAGACCATGTCATGCAACCTATAATTAAAATAGTAAATTTTATAAGGAGCAGAGGACTAAATCACCGACAGTTCAGGCAGTTTTTACAAGATTTGGACGAAAAGTTTTCTGATGCTCCTTACTTCACCGAAGTTCGTTGGCTCAGTCGAGGAGTAGTTTTAGAAAAATTTTTTGCATTACGTGACCCTATTCAAGCTTTCATGTTAGAAAAAGGCAACCCAATTAATTATGACAATGACTGGTGGGTTGATTGTGCCTTTTTGGTAGATATGAATAAACACTTGACTGATCTGAATGTAAAGTTACAGGGTAAAAATCTGATTGTCACTCAAATGTATTCATGTATTCAAGCCTTTGAAACAAAGTTGAGGGTGTGGGAAAATCAGGTAAAAAATCAAACTTTGGATCATTTCCCTCATTTAAAATCATTTGGCACAGTGAACCAAAAAAAATTGGATCAATATTCTCAACTTCTGCAAAATTTGATCACGGAATTCAACAATCGTTTTGAAGACTTTCACAAAATGAATGAAATGGAATTAACAATTTTCAACAACTCATTCAATTTTGAAGCTTCACAGGCACCAGTTCATGTGCAAATGGAGTTGATAGATCTTCAATCGAACAGTATTTTGAAAGAAAAATTTAAAGAGATTAACGCTCTTAGATTTTATACACAATATTTCAAGAGTTTGGATAACTACCCGGAATTAAAAAAGCATGCAGCACGCATTCTCTGCATGTGTTTGTAGCACCTATTTATGTGAGCAGATGTTTTCCGTCATGAAAATAAATAATAACAAACATCGCACAAGACTTTCGAATGAACATCTCCAATCAATTCTTAAAATAACTACAACGAATATGATACCTGACATCAATGAGCTTGTCAAAAACAAGAGAATCAGGTATCTGGATCCTCGAGCTCAAAATAATTACCCTCTTTTATAACTTTGATATAATTTTTAACAACCGTATATTATATACTATATAATTAAATAAATAAAATGTTATAATAATTCAGTACATTTTTTTTATTTGAATCTGGCCCGCCTACACATTCTAAATTTAATATATGGCCCTCTGCAAAATTGAGTTTGACACCTCTGTACTACTGTAACTGATTGGGCTCCGCCTGTTTGATTAAAATAAATAAATAAATAAATAAATATATTATTATGTAAATTTTTTTTTTTTCCTTTTTAAACTGCCTATCCCTTGTGGACATTAGCCATTACGTTGGTCTACATTACTTTATTCGCCGATGATCTGAATAATGCCCAGTTCTCCTCCACATTCATAAACTTTGCAGCCAGGACATTCCTCGGCGCTCTACTGGTCTTCAACCTTCTATTTTCTTTTATGGGATGAATTGGAGGAGGAGGTATTTTTCATCATGATGTATCCAAAGTACCCCATTTTCTTGCATTTAACGGTTATGAATTCTCTCTACGCGTTGCAATACCGTTTCGTTTTTCACGCGATGAACCTATTAGATCCTGAACATGCAACGATAACACCACATCTCAAAAGTATCAGTGCATTTGCAGGAGGCATCGGTAAACGCCCACGCCTCCGCTTTATACAGGAGGACTGAAAAGACGTAGCACCGCAACACCCACTTGTATTAGATATGAATGCTGAAGGTCAGATTGCAGAGTATATTTAGCATCCTGTTAAATGCACCCCTTGCCTTTTCGATTCAGCCTTTTATTTCCGGAGAATGTTCCCAATCTTTAGTCAGGGTGCAGCCGAAATATGTAATGGTTTCTGCCGTTGCGCCAGCTATATTTTTACGGTGAAGTGTGGGTTGTTGATGCTATTTTTACTGATTATTAGAGAGTGCGTTTTCTTGCAGTTAAATTTCATCCCGTATCTATCGTTCACAGTTGCTACCCGGTTTTCTATTAGTCTCTAAACTCTCTCAGGAACGCTGGCTGTAAGGAACTGTCGTCGGCATATCTCAGGGTATTTACTATCTCGCCGTTTACTACCAGGACCTCCTCAACATTGTGCAGTGCCTCCCTAAATAGTCGTCCAAGTACGCATTCAACAATAGAGGCGACAATACATAGCCCTGGCGAACACATCTCTTTACGCTAAACTCCTCCTGTGTAGCCTCTTGTTGGAGATACAATTTTGATGTCAGGTCTGTCTCCCTACCATCGATTCTTGATTCACGTAGGATTAAGATGAGCTTACCGTGTTGGACTTTGTAAAGTCTATAAAGCATGCAAAGGCATCTGCATTGATGTCGCATGCTCGTTAAGTAAGGATTTTTTTGGCGAATAGGGCTTCTCTAGTGCCAGATCTCTTCCTCAAGCCGAACTGGGTGTCACTTATGTTCTCGTCAAGTCTTCTATATATGTGTGTCTGCATGATGTTAATGAATATTTTTAACACATGATTTATCATATTAATTATTCTTTGATCAGCATTTAGTTACATTTGCCTTTTTCAGGATAGGAATGAATGTTCATAACAACCAGCCGTTTGGCATTCGACAGCCTGTACAGGGTGAGTCAACGATAGAGTAAAGTTCATTATGTCATTTGTTTCGGGAATGACGAAAAAATGTTAAATACAATATATGTAATTTAGGGAATGTTAAGGTGTACAGTTTAAAATAATTTTTGAGTAAACAGGGTACATCAAAAAAGTGTGGCCAATATAACATATGTTTTTTTAAATGGAACATCCTATTTTCTATTTTATTTTTAAATTCTGCGTAAAATTTTATAACTTTATTATTAATAATATTATATACCTAGACCTTCTAATATTGCAATTTAAAAAAAAAATACTAGTTTTCAGTTTTGCAAAAAATTGCCAGTATCGTCAATGTTTCTGAAGGTGGCATATTCATAATTGGTACTAGCGTTCTATCCAAATGAAAAAAAAAGATATATGTAAAGAAATTTGAGTTAGATGCTACAGGGTGTTCAAAATAAATTTGTACGTTTCGACTATTTTAAATTGAAAAATATCAAATTTCGCCTTGCCACCTTGCATATTATTATTTTTTCTGATAGATTTTACAAAACCCTCCAACTTTTATTAAGTATATTATATACCTATTTCTAATAGTTTTCGATTTATTTTGAATTTTTCAATTTTTACCCTTGTTTTTAATACACTTATGCTATAACATCATAGTTACAAAGATAAAACAAAAATGTAGGCATTGTCAAATTTTGACATGTCTATTAAGCAAGTAAAAATAGTTTAATTTGTTGTAGTAAGTGACGTATAAAGGTAATAGTTATGGATTTTCCTGATTGAACCATTGATATGGTTTATATACTAGGCGAGGCGGGAAAAAATTGTCTTTTGGCAGTAAGGCTTTACGGAACGAAGTATCCTAATAGAAGTATACCAACTAGAAAATCTTTCTATTACTTTGTGGAACGGTTTGATGGAAATGGTAGCGTTGAGTATACGAAACGAAAGTAGTAAACCAGAATGCTACCAATGAGGAAAAAGAAATGGAGATTTTACTTCATGTTGAAGGTAATCCCGAGGTCAGCAACCGTCAACTAGCTGATTTATCTGACACATCCCAATCTACGGCTAATCGCACCACGAGAAAATACAAGTATCATCCCTTTCATATGGAACTACACCAAGAACTTTAAGACCGTGATTTTGAACCACGAGTAAACTTTTGTACCACCATGAATCGAGCAATAGAGGCCGATCCAAAATTTTTTATCCAAAATAATGTTTTCTGATGAAGCAACTTCTCGCAGTAATAGAGCAGTTAACAGCCATAACATGCATTACACAGCCCCACAAAAAAGAAAGTGGGGTATACTTTTGATGCGATATATCAGATCTGTAGTATTTTTGCCCGCTGATCACGAATCTGACGTCAGAATATCGCCATCACATCTCAATTTTTTTCTAACCACAAAAAATAGGTAAAAATTAGTAAAAATTAAGAAAAATATACTCCTAAAAAATTGATTCAAGCTTTTTCATGAATCCAAAGATGGATTAATATGTATTCGGACACGCTAAGCTAATATTCATCGGTTGGATTGAGCCATACAGTTCTGTTTTCTTCCTGACCTCAATAAATCAGACATATATAGTGCTTCTCGAATGCAAAAACGAATTCAAATTAAAATTCAACCGATCCTTACCAAATTTGGTACACGGGGATTTTTTGGGTCGCTGATCACGAATCTAAGGTTGGATTTGCAAAATTCAAGATGGCAGATGTTTTCGCGCCATTTTGAACGCCGAGAAAAATTCATCGATCGATTTTTATTCTTCTACCTGCATCCAGGGCACCTCCTTCCAATCCTTATATAGATTGTTTTAACATTGAAATACAGCACCAGGATACAGATTGGGTTTCCCACATCATTTGCAGTTCTTGCAAAATAATGTTGTACATCAATAAGAAGGCGATTAAATATTCCAGACCAGCAATATGGAATAGACCATACAGTGAAAATGATTGCTACTTTTGTATGAATGTTGTATCTAGGCATAACCGAAAAAATGAAAGCACTATTATTTATAACGATGTTTCGACAGTAACAAGACCAACTAAATTAATTCCGCCTCCTGCACCACTTGATGCTGATGTTATGGAAACAAATGATTTCACCTTATCAGTTCATGCCGAAAACATTGAGACTGTCGAAAAAGATTCAAACACTGTTACTAATGAATGTTCTAGTGACAACCTATCATATACTAGTGACACAGATAAAGAATTTCTACCATACAACCGTAAACCAGAACCAATACTCGTATCACAGTCAGAACTTAGTGATCTAGTCAGAGATTTAGGCTTATTCAAAGATGGTTCAGAGCATCTTGCTTCCTTTTTAAAGAAAAGACATTTACTTAAGCCAGAAGCTACGACTTCTTATTATAGAAACAGAGATAAGGAATTTCGAAAATATTTCACAATGGACGAGGAATTGTCACTTTCATATTGTACCGATGTAAAAGGTCTAATGGATGAATTTCAAAATAACTCATACGATCCTGAAGAATGGAGACTGTTCATTGATTCTTCTAAACGGAGCATTAAGGCAGTTTTGCTGCATAATACCAACGTTTACGCTCCCATTCCGATTCCTCATTCCACAGTTATGGAAGAGCAATATGAAAAAATGAAGCAGCTTTTGATAAAAATAAAATATGCTGATCATAACTGGAAAATTTGTGGAAATCTGAAAATTGTAACAATATTGCTTGGCCAACAGTCAGGGTTTACACTTTATCCCTGTTATAAATGGCTGTGGAATAGCAGAGACAGGGAACGTCATTATAAGAAAAAAATTTGGCCAACAAGAGAATCGTTCACTCCTGGTGAAAATAATGTATTGTTTCCACCATTGGTAGATCCAGGAAAAGCTCTTATTCCCCCGCTTCACATTAAGCTTGGACTTATGAAGCAATTCACGAGAGCATTAGATGCAAACGGCCCATCTTTCAAATATTTGCATAAAAAATTTCCGAAATTTTCTGAAGCTAAAATTAAGGCAGGCGTATTTGACATGCCACAAATAAGAAAATTGTTTCAAGATTCATTATTTGTTACTAAAATGAATAAAGTTGAAAAAGCTGCTTGGCTTAGTTTTAAAGAAGTCGCAACAAACTTTTTGGGAAATAATAAAAGTCCTAAGTACAAAGAAATGGTTAAAAAATGTTCAAACATTAGGTTGCTTAATGAATCTAAAATTACATTTCCTGGACTCCCACATCAATGATTTCCCAAATAATCTTGCTGACTACAGTGAGGAGCAAGGGGAACATTTTCACCAAGATCTGAAAATCATAGAAAATCGGTATCAAGGACGATGGGATGACTATATGCTAGCGGACTATTGCTGGTCGCTAAAAAGAGAAACAAGTCCTCAAAGCGTTTGGGCAGAAAGCCTTTGAATAGGTCATTCGCGGAAAAAAAGAACAAGATACAGCCAAAAAAAGGAAAGTTAGGCGCGGGTCTAACCTTCGCAATTCTAGGGCTTAAGGGTCTACTATTTGAGAGTATATGGTTTAAAAGTCCTGGTTTTGAGTTTATTGGGTCTCGTTTTTAAAGTTACAGGGTTATTGAGGTCTATTTTTTGAGGTTACAGGGTGTGGGAGTCTAAGGTTTCAGGGTTTAGGGTTTAAGAGTATCAGGCTTGAGGATTCCCCAACTGTATACCAAATTTGGTAGGAATCGGTTGATTTTCAAAAATTTTGTCCGCCATCTTGGATCCGCCATTTTGAATTTTGCAAATCCGACCTCAGATTCATGATCAGCAACCCAAAAAAAACCCCGTGTACCAAATTTGGTAAGAATCGGTTGAATTTTAATTTGAATTCGTTTTTGCATTCGAGAAAGCACTATATCTGTCTGATTTATTGAGGTTAGAAAGAAAACAGAACTGTATGGCTTAATCCAACCGATGAATATTAGCTTAGCGTGTCCGAATACATATTAATACATCTTTGGATTCATGAAAAAGCTTGAATCGATTTTTCTTAGTTTTTTACCTATTTTTTGAGGTTAGAAAAAAACATTGAGATGTGATGGCGATATTCTGACGTCAGATTCGTGATCAGCGGGCAAAAATACTACGGATCTGATATATCGCATCAAAAGTATACCCCACTTTTTTTTGTGGGGCTGTGTTATTATTCAACAGTTAATCCATTTTAGGCCCGGGAAGTTCAAAACTAAAACCATTGGTCGCTTAATGTGTGGTGTGGAATATTAAATTTTCGAATTATTGGTCCATTTTTTTTTCCGCAAACCGCTTACGGACCTAGATATCTAATTTTTTGCAAAACGAATTACCCTAGCTTCTTGAAGAAGTTGATAACTTGAAAGGGAACAAATGTGGATTCAACAAGATGGAGCTCCCGCTCGTTACCACCGGAAAATTCGGGAATTTTTAAACGATCGTTACCCACAAAAATGGATCGGTAGGGATGGATTCATTCAGTGGCCCACTCGATCATGTGACCTCAACACCTTGAGACTTCTTTTTGTGGGGCTACATTAAAGATTGTGTTTATGTGAATCACCCTACAACACCAGTAGATATGGAAAATAGGATACGGGATGCGTGCAGGACAATAACGCCCTTTATGTTAAGGAAGGTGAAGGAAAATATAGTAACACGACTAAAACATGTGTATTCAAGTAGACGGGCATATTTTTGAACATTTATTACGTCATAATAATTAATCATTAGATAAGTTAAACTATATTGAAATTATTATTAACTATTTGTTTATATTTTCACAATAGCGTAAGTGTTTTTAAAGCAAGGGTAAAAATTGAAAAAATTCAAAATAAATCGAAAAACTATTAGAAATCGGTATATGTCATACCTAATAAAAGTTGGAGGGTTTTTTTTTAATTTATCAGAAAAAATAATAATATACAGGTGTGCCATTTAAAAAATTTGAGATTTTTCAATTTAAAATAGTCGAAATGTATAAATTTATTTTGAACACCCTGTAGAATCTAACCCAAATTTCTTTACATATAGCTTCTTTTTCATCTCTATAGAACACTCGTACCAATTATGAGTATTCCACCTTCAGAAACAATGGCGCTACTGGCAATTTTTTACAAAACTGATAACTAGTATTTAAAAAAAAAAAATTGAAATATTAGAAAAACTACTAGGTTTAGGTATATAACATTGTTAATAAAAAAGTTATAAAATTTTACGAAGAATTTAAAAACAAATTAGAAAATGGGATGTTCCATTTAAAAAAACATATTTTATATCGGCCACACTTTTTTGAAGTACCCTGTATACTCAAAAATAATTTTAAACTGTATTTTTTCATCATTCTCGAAACAAATGAGATAATGAACTTTACTCTATTGTTGACTCGCCCTGCACGAAGATCTAAGCAGTAGTTTTTTCTAAAAAAGTTAACGACATAGTTATGTCGGGGCACTCCATTCCTCTAGCATTGTCACTCAATCTGCTAGGCGTTAATTTGGGAGCAAATAGGCATGAATATGTTACAGACATAGCATGGAGAGTTTCTCAAAAGTTGCGAAAATTATTTTGGACTAGAAGGTTTTGCACTCCACAACAACTGTTAATTCTTTACAAACACAAATTCGACCAACTATGGAAAACTGCTGCCATGTTTGGGGCTTCGCACAGTGGGGAAAAACGAAAAATCGTGTTTCAAAATTGTCTAGAGCCTTCAATTTTGGTTCGATTTGGACGATTTTTTTTTTAAATTGAAGCTTATTAAATTCGAACAAAGTTGTCGGAGCCGATTTTGCAATTAAACTTTTGTTTCAAAATGGCGGACGTCTTCAAAATGGCGGTTTCTGATTATATAGCGACTGAGACACAGAAAACGCAGTTTGTATTACGTTAGATCGACCGCGAAATGTTGCCATTTCTTATGTAAACGTTACCATTTCTTATATATAGACAACATTTTATGTAAGAGTAAGTTAAGGTTAGACATATTTATTTTCTTATATTTCTAGTCTATTCCTATAATTCAGTAGTTCTGTATATGTACTAAAGGATTTTCTCGTTAATAAAGATTATTATTACTCTTACAAAATACACGCAGAGAAATGCTAAAATAGGGACAGTTAAATATTTTGCTGCATTAGCCACTGTTTAGCAACAGCAGCCACTTTTTTGCTACAACAGCAAACAATGTGGCTAATGCAGCAAAATATTTAGCTGTCCCTATTTTAACAAAACATTTTAGCTGTTGTAGCCATTCTCTAGCTGTGTGAGCTGTCCTTTTCTGCGTGTATCGCTGTTTTTTGTATCTGCTAGAAAATTGTCTACGATACTTAAAAATTACAGCAGCAATATTCTAGCAATAACTGCATGAAAATTTAAATCCCGCAACTAAACTTGAATAACTTGAATGATCTAACTGCCACAGTCTAAATGCCACAGAGAAACTTTCTTGCTCGATTCAATTTTGGCATCAGCCATATTTGATTTGTCATTTTAAGTCAATTGTTGAAACATATTTATAATTAACAACCTTAAAGAAATTATTTATGCAAATGTTATGGATATAAAATAATAATGGTACGTTTATTCATATTTATAATACTTTTATTGTTCATGGCAGCTATTTTGGGTTCATTATTATTAATCTTGTAACTGTGATATTAGATATATTATCTGCGACATAAAAAAACATACATACACGCATTTTAGCACAACTTGGTTTGAAACTGTAAGCGTTTTCTGTGTCTCAGTCGCTATATAATCAGAAACCAACGTCCGCCATTTTGAAACAAAAGTTTAATTGAAAAATCGGCTCCGACAACTTTGTTCGGAATTTAATAAGCTTCAATTTTAAAAAAAATCGTCCAAATTGAACCAAAATTGAAGGCTCTAGACAATTTTGAAACACGATTTTTCGTTTTTCCCCCACTGTGCTCCGCTCCCAAACATACTCCGTATTTGCTGGATTCTATGCAAAAGAAAGGTGTTCGCCTGATTCGAGACCCAAAACTGTGCAGCGACCTTGATTCCTTGTTGCATCGAAGAATGGTGGGCGACTTGAGTCTATTCTACAATTAATGGAAAATATTTGTTGGATATAGCCCGCTTAAGTCGTCCCATAATGGTACATGCTAGAATTACTCTTCGCGTTAACACTTCACATCCGCATGAACTTCAGCTTCTCATTCCTCGTATAACCCTCTTCAAGCAGTCTTTTATATGGAGAACCTCATCCCTTTGGAATGATTTGCCGAGGGCTGTGTTCCCCACAATTTACAGCGATTCAACGTGAATCGCTTTTTCCACACTCGCTCCGCTCCTGCAGCGCTTTAGAGATTTCCTGGCGGTACGTGTGCGATGTCCATAAAAAAATCTGAAACGTTTTTCTGCACCAACCTACAAAAGATTGCTGGTGTAAATCGATTGGCAACAACATCTGAATCATAGTATCCTTCAACAAAGTTTGCTTAACGAGATAACGTCGAATTCGCGGTACCTAATTAATTGATAAAATTGTGCGATTTTAAAATTACTGTATGATTGGCACACTATCTCACAATGCTTGTCGGACAATTTTAGTTTGACTTAACAGCTCTTGGCACGTTGTGTCGTTAATAAATTTAATTTTATAATTTGCGTTTCCATTATTTTTTTATTTATTTATTTAGTTAGATCGGCCTTAAGTTCTTGACAATGTTTAATTTAGTGTGATGTACTTGTCGAAATTCGTCGATTTTTCTAAACGCTAGTTATCGAGTCAGCATGCCAACTAGGCACTATTTTCTACCACTGGTGGGCTAAACTACTAATTTAGATGAATTTATAGAACCTTTTGTCACCCGGGAGTGTAAAATTTCGTACGGGTCGCAATCCGTATAGTGCACTCGACCGACATGAAAACAAAACTTTCTAGATATCAACCTCAGGTAATTTTTAAAAATCTTTTATTTAATATTTTCTTTAAATAATACATATATATATATATATATATATATATATATATATATATATATATATATATATATATATATATATATAAAGGGTTGTTTACAATTTAATAGAGTCTTATTTAACAAAACGAACTCAAACGGTTAAAATTAATAGTACCTTGAGTAGGGTGGGCAATGTCGGGATCGGAGTACCGCAGGGTACCGTATTGTGTGAGTTCTATATCTTGTTCTGGTATAATGTCTCTATGTTGATTCCTATATGCTATGTTATTCCCATCTAATAATTCTTTATAATATTCCCTCCATCTTTCCATAATTTTGTCTCCTTCTTTTATGACATTTCCTTCTCTGTCTTTTATATTTACTATTGTTTCTACCTTTTCCTTCTCATATTCTTAATCATACCGAAAAATAGCTTCCGATTATCTTTACAGGCTGTTTTCATTCGCTCTCCAAATTGTTTCCACGATTTTCTCTTTTCTTTCTGTATTATTCTTTCAATCTATGTTCTTTGTTGTCTATATTCCTTATAATCGGTTAGGTCTTTTGTCTGTAGATATTTTTCCATTTCTTCTTTTTGTTTTTAATGTCTTCCTTGACCCCATTCATCTACCAGTTTGTTTTTTAATATTTCTATTTACTATTCTTGATGAGCCACAGGTACTTTCTGCTGCTATCAAAATAGTATTTTTAAATTCTTTCCACCTTTCTTCCACTCCCGCTCCTCTCTTATTTGTATTCAGTTTTTCTTCACACATTCTTTGGTATTCCTCTCTTATTTCACTATATCTTAATTTATAAAATTTAATTTTTGCATTTAATATCTTGCGTTTATTTTGTTTGACACAAGTCAATGGTTACGATGGCAAAATTGCGTGAATTGAAATTCGAATTGCTTTCTCATCCACTGTATGCTCCAGATTTTGCCCCCAGCGACTATTATCTATTCGCATGAAGAAATTATCACCGAAACTGAGGCCTATTTTGAAGCCCTTCTACAAGAAAGGTATAAAAATGTTAGAAAAGCGTTGGACCGATCGCTCCTGAAGGAAACTATGTTGATGAATAAAGTCGAATTTTGCAAAAAAAATGTGCTTTTAGTAGCTAGACCAAAAACTGTTCAGCTTACGTATTATATATATATATATATATATATATATATATATATATATATATATATATATATATATATATATATATATATAATATAATATATAGACGACTGACTAGTTAAGAAAAATATATTCTCAATTTAGTGGGGCTGCAGTCTATATTTAAAAATTTATGGCCTTGGGTAGTGAAACAACCTTTTTTGTTAGCCGAGCTTTCGAAATTATATTTATTTCTTCTTCAGGACATCTGGAAAGAAAAAAATTTCTTTTTTCTTTATATCGTTAAGCGAAAAATTGCTTTTTTAAGTACATTCATGTGGTTGAAAAGAACAAAAAAGAAAGATGGCATGAGAAAAAACCGGTCAAGTGCAAGTTAAAACTTGCACAATTAGTGTTCCGTACGTTGATTGTTTTTAAAATAAAAATTGTTGTTAGGGTGGTATAAAATGATCAGTGACTTCACAAAACACACCCCAAATGAGTTTTCAACAAAGTTTGTTTCCAGTCTTTACTGAAAACTGGTGACCTTGAAATTTTTTTTTTTATATACCAAATAAATTATTAAAGGTAATGCACTCGTGATAATTTTCGTTCGATCTATACCCCGTGGAGAATATTCCAGAATTTTTTCAAAATTTTTTGATCAGTACTTTTCGAGATAGGGTAGGGGACAGCGATTTTTTAAAAGTAATACGAAGAAAAGTGTGCGCAAGTATTACATTATATATATATATATATATATATATATATATATATATATATATATATATATATAAATATATAATATATATATATATATATATATATATATATATATATATATATATATATATATATATATATATATATATTTTACTCGTGTTTTCACAAGCTTTCATTTGACACCACACTCGATGACCTAGTAAAAAAATTTTTTTTACACTTCCGATTTCACCCCTCAAAACGAACCCCTTAAGTCAAAACTTATGTTACGGTGGTATAAAATGATCAGTGACTTCACAAAACACACACCCCAAATGAGTTTTCAAAAAAGTTTGTTTCCAATCTTTACTGAAATCTGATGACCTTGAAATTTTTGTTTTTTTTTATATACCATATAAACTATTAAAGGTAATGCACTCGTGATAATTTTCGTTCAATCTACACCCCGTGGAGAATATTCCAGAATTTTTTTTTTTTTTCGAAATTTTTTGATAAGTACTTTTCGAGATAAGGCCCGGAACAGCGATTTTTCGCGAATTTTTAAAAATAATACAAAGAAAAGTGCGCGCAAGTACAATATTATATATATATATTTTTTACTCGTGTTTTCACAAGCTTTCATTTGACACCACACTCGATGACCTAGTAAAAAATTTTTTTTTTCACTTCCGACTTCATCCCCCAAAACTAACCCTTAAGTCAAAATTTAATTCTCAAAACTACATGGCTCTGATGAGGCCATCAATTCCTACATTACTACCAAATTTCACCTTTCTATGTCAAATAGTTTCGGAGAAAATCGGGTGTGACAGACAGACAGACAGACAGACAGACGGACAGACGGACGGACGGACGGACGGACGGACGGACGGACGGACGGACGGACGGACGGACGGACGGACGGACGGACGGACGGACGGACGGACGGACGGACGGACGGACGGACGGACGGACGGACGGACGGACGGACGGACGGACAGACAGACAGACAGACAGACAGACAGACAGACAGACAGACACCGAAGTGATCTTATAAGTGTTCCGTACGGAACACTAAAAAGAAAAATGATTGACTTACCAAAGTGGTTTTTCTATAACAAAACAAGCAGTCATTTGCACAGAGGGATATTTCCCAATATAGTATTGTTAACTACATAACACTATAATTCAACAGAAAAATATAAAACGGCCAAAATGGCTGGCCTTGGTACTCTCTGCTAATCCCGTAAACCAGTAAATTAACAAAAAAATATCAGTTTTTGGCGGTAAAGGTGGAGTGTAATAGAGCGATAAACCTTTTATGTAGTAGAGAGAGATCGAAGGTATTGATTCGTTTCGATCTGAGATATACTTTTAGTTTAAAACTTATTTACATGGCAAATAGTGTAATGAATAAAGATAGAAATAGTAGTTGAGTGTGTAGAGTTTTTATTTTAATAGCGCATGTGTCAGCCTGCATACGGGGGATAACAGAAAGAAACAATGCATTACAGTTTTCGGAAAATAAAAATATATGTATAATAGATAATATAATGTAATAGAATGATTGGATGGAAAAACATTTTGTCTATGTGTTATTCGTCTGGCGTAGAACGATCTATTAGTGATTGGTATTTTTCTAATTCTAATTTGAGGATGTAACTGTACAGAACTGAGTCCCTGGGTGTCACTCTTTTATTCATGGTGTAGGGTTCCCGGTTAATATGGGCCATTCCTATATATATGTATATATATGTATATATATGTATATATATGTATATATATGTATAATATATGTATATATATATATATATATATATATATATATATATATATATATATATATATATATATATATATGTATACACATATATATATATATATATATATATATATATATATATATATATATATATATATATATATATATATATATATTATATATATATGTATATATATATATATATATATATATATATATATATATATGTATATATATATATATATATATATATATATATATATATATAATATATATATATATATATATATGTATATATATATATATATATATATATATATATATATATATATATATATATGTATATATATGTTAGTATAGAAGTTTTCACAGATGGTGGATTGTAATACAATAAAATTCCGGGTTTCAATCCGTTCGTCTAACAATGAATTTGGGTGACATTTCGCCCAAATCTCATATGCTCCCGCTGCTGTCGATACTCGATACTGTGATCTTGCTTCTGCTGCCGCTTGAAGCTCACAGTTAGCTATATATATATATATATATATATATATATATATATATATATATATATATATATATATATATGGGACGCTCTTTGTCAAACGGAACAAGGCTTTGCCCAAAATTCATGTTGATGGATTTTAGTGATCTTGGGCTTAAAATGTTCATTATTGATCCCTCTTTATGGGCTAGTGTGGCCTTTTGGAAAATTTCAAAATGGTGACTCAATATGGCGGACCGAAATCAGAGAAAAATCAAGATTTTGAAGTCAGAAACTAGCAAAAAAAAAAAATTTACGGCCGATTCGATTGGTTTTGAGTGCAAATTGTTTGTAATTGACAGCCCTAAAAAGTTAGATAGGTAGGTTGGCGAAATCCAATATGGCGAATCCAAGATGGCGGCTGAAACCTGAAATTCGTCGAAAAAAGAAAAAATCAAGACTCTGACTAGAGTTTTTGACCCTTAACCTGATTATAATGGCCTCAAATGTTGAGTTTCAATCACTCATTACATATACAGGTTATTATGAATTCAAAATCCAAAATGGCGGCTCCGATTAACCTCAAAATGTGATAAAATCGGTAAAAAACCGTGAAATTTAGGTGGAAACAGTCCCGAATGATGGTTCATAGATCGTCAAATGATTTCTTTTCTGTATCATGAAGTCAAACTTCATAAATTAAATATCGCGGAGTTAAAATGGCGTCAAGCAATGCCTTATATAAGGAAAAACCACAACACTGTCAAATGAACTCAAACAACCCATTTACTTGAAATTCTTAAGCAAAACGTGTTATCTCGTGGTTTTGTGCATTCTGAATACGAATCCGCACTCGGAATTAGTCCTTAAGCCTTCATCTTCAGCGAAACGCTGAAGAACTGGTGGCAATATGGCTGAAAGTTTAATAAAACCAACTAAAATTTTAAAATATCTATTGATTGAGAAGAATGTTAGAACAATTCAAACTTTCAAAAGCTCTCTGCGTTTTATTTATTTGTTTTTTCTTTTTTTTCTAATTATTTTTTTTAATATTTTGTTGTTGATAATATTTTGGATGCACTAGAGTATCTAAATGCAGTAAGGGTTTTATCTGACGAGCCTTTGAAGGCATGAGCTTTAGAAATTTTTGATGCTGCTGGTGCTGTGGCAAATCATCTGGCCAGTTTTCTAGACGTTCTATTATAGTCTTGTTTAGTGTAGTGGAAAAATGTGATGTTAGGAAACTTTTTTTGGCCCAGTTAAAAAGTTGTATAGAATTCAGAATAGCTTCATTCCCTTTGTCTTGTAAGCTACCTCGTGTTGCCTGACTCTTCAATGTTGCCCCTACTCCGTCACAAGACCCCTTGAAGTGAGCTGTAGCATTATAATGCCACTCTGCCTTAATAGAAAAAATCTTCTTCATGGTACACTAAATTAACCATTTGATATCGATTTTTTAAGTGTTGTACTGCTCCATCCGACACATAAAAAAGTTTTGTTAATTGTGGACATTCAATTCAAATAGCAGGAACTAAATATGTTTGTGATAAATACAAAGCTGTTGTGTCGTGAGTTGTGCACTCGGAGAGCAATACAAAGCTACAGTGCTTCAGTTCTTGGCCTACTCTGTAGTAGAGGACAACAACGTGTATACTACACTGGTCGTTGTTGTAGTGAAATTGTTGGGCAGCGTTCTGAACCACATATGCATAATTTTCCGAATAGTCCATCTCCAAGAGACCCTCATTAGGTTTCAAATTATTTTTTAGATCGCTTATGAATTGCGATTGGTTCTTAGAGATGAAATGATGCGGTATCAATTTTTCTAGGCTCTGAGATAGTTCCGGCACGAAGTCATGTACGTTAAGGCACTTCTTCTTTTAAAGTGCACTTACCTGTTGACTCCCAGACGCTGTAAATAATATCTTCAATATCATTTTTAAGTAGCACAGATTTTACGAACTCTTGGAAATCTGATAGTTTTGGGCATTTTTGGCAAATTCCTAAGTAACAATCGGGTTTAGGATTTCTGCAAAGGAAATACTTGCTACAATCAGCATAACCTTGCAATGGGTAGGGCGATTCTTTTGTTAGTTCAATCAAATAGGAAGCATCAAAACATTGCCTTGAAATTCTCGTGTATTACACATGCGCAAACGCTGTGAGTGCCTCTCGCCCCAGCTAAAACACACCATTTAGGCCGCAGCTCCGCAAACTTACTAAAACTTATTGGTATTTGTTAATGTTCTTTCATAAAATTCCTGTACAAAATCTTTACGTAAAATAAAAGCAATCTTTTCGGCACAGGTATTACCTTATCACCTTCTTTGATTTTCAACACGTCTTTTTTATTTGGCATAACGCGATTGTTGATGTCGGAGTTATAATATTCCACAACTTTTCCTAACAGTACTCTCAAGTAATATCTTGCCCTTTTTAGTGTTCCGTACGGAACACTTATAAGATCACTTCGGTGTCTGTCTGTCTGTCTGTCACACCCGATTTTCTCCGAAACTATTTGACATAGAAAGGTGAAATTTGGTAATAATATAGGAATTGATGGCCTCATCAGAGCCATGTAGTTTTGAGATTAAATTTTGACTTAAGGGGTTAGTTTTGGGGGGTGAAGTCGGAAGTGAAAAAAAAAATTTTTTTACTAGGTCATCGAGTGTGGTGTCGAATGAAAGCTTGTGAAAACACGAGTAAAAAATATATATATATATTATTATACTTGCGCGCACTTTTCTTTGTATTATTTTTTTAAAAATTCGCGAAAAAATCGCTGTCCCGGGCCTTATCTCGAAAAGTACTTATCAAAAAAATTTCGAAAAAATTCTGGAATATTCTCCACGGGGTGTAAATTGAACGAAAATTATCACGAGTGCATTACCTTTAATAATTTATATGGTATATAAAAAAAACAAAAATTTCAAGGTCATCAGATTTCAGTAAAGATTGGAAACAAACTTTGTTGAAAACTCATTTGGGGTGTGTTTTGTGAAGTCACTGATCATTTAATACCACCATAACATAAATTTTGACTTTAAGGGGTTCGTTTTGAGGGGTGAATCGGAAGTTAAAAAATAAAAGCTTGTGAAAACACGAGTAAAAAATATATATGTAATGTAATACTTGCGCACACTTTTCTTCGTATTACTTTTAAAAAATAGCGAAAAATCGCTGTCCCCTACCTTATCTCGAAAAGTACTGATCAAAAAGTTTTGAAAGAATTCTGGAATATTCTCCCACGGGTATAGATTGAACGAAAATTATCACGAGTGCATTACCTTTAATAATTTATTTGGTACACAAAAAAAAAACAA
>CM032451.1:100852598-100872598 GCA_019049505.1 Pachyrhynchus sulphureomaculatus
TGTCGATCCTAGCTCGACTGATGAGCCGTGATGCGTTTCGAGATTCATTAACAAATGAAAGAATAGTGGATGGACTGCTGAAATATGGACTCTGTCCATTTTCTCTCAAATGAATGTAGATTATCACGCTGACGTATTTGTAAATTACTCCTAGGGAAATTACTTTTGTAGATACACGTACTAATATTTTCTCTTTCTGCATTCTTCGTCTATATTTAATAGAATTACATAGTTTATAAATGTTAAGGCAGTATCTTATCAGGATGAACATGGAGATATTTTTATATAATTATTTTTCAATTTTATTGATATAGTAAATTTAATGACAAGACCCGCCAGCTGATAACAACACTCCATTGTCTCAGAAGCCATCTAGGTTACATAATGGATTTGTCCTTGTATATGATTTTTACCAAAAACAATCTAATGTTGTTCCTAATCCATCCATTTTATGAAATCTTCTATATGTATATATTACCAGCCGATAATAAGTGATCAATATAAAGGTATTATCATATCAACATAAATAGGTAGATAAGTTTTAATGAATCATTTTTAGGGGATACAACTATAAATATTTTTTCTTAGATACAGCTACTTAAATAGAGAGTTAATAAAGTAAAATTTATAATTTTTACGTTACGTTACAAAAATCCTAACAAAAACTATGGCCCGTAGATATGATTCAATATCTTGTGTACCGTGTGCGTATTGATGAGGCCTTGGAGTCTGGCTATGTGACTGACTCTATTTAGACTGACTTTGCCAAGGCTTTCGATAAGCTCAATATTGATATACTTTTAAAGAAGCTTGACGCTTATGGTATACATGGAGATTTACCGGATTGGGTGAGGTCTTATCTCTCCAATAGGAGACAAATTGTAAAGGTCAATAACTTTCTATCTAGTCCTGTGTGGGTCAACTCTGGGGTTCCTCAGGGTGCTCATTTGGCACCGATTCTGTTCAATATTTTTGTCAATGATGTTACACAACGTTTTAGGTTTAGTGATTTTTTAATGTATGCTGATGACATCAAGACCTTTTCACCTATTTTGGATTCTGATTCAGCCTTAAGGCTGCAAAGTGATCTCAACAGATTTTTTGAGTGGTGCACAAACAATAATTTGTCTCTAAACATCCCAAAATGTAAATATATTCAATTTAGTAGGTTGCACAATGTTGTAATAAATAAACATCACCTTAATAATGTTTGTTTGCAAAATGCTGATGTGATTGGTGTAATTTTTGATAGTAAACTTTCTTTTCTTCCACACATAGAAACATTACACTTCGCAGACGACGCCCAGGACAAGGAAGACCTAGAATATATACCCGAAAGTTAATCGAAGAATATGGAAAATGGGGACTTGAGATAAACAAAACCAAAACGAAATACATGTGCATGGGAGGAGAGCCGGAAGAGTTGGTAGTTGAAAATAACATCAAAATTGAAGGCTGTGAGGAATATACGTACTTAGGGGTAAAAATAACAAGTGAAGGAAGATGTGAGAAAAAAATTGGAGACAGAATCAGCAAAGGAAGGAAAGTAATAGGAGCACTAAACTCTGTGCTTTGGTATGAGGATATACTGGATAACAGGAAAAGGATACTATATAACACTATCCTTAAAAGCCTAATGCTATACGGTTCAGAGGTGTGGCAACTGAGTGAAAGGCAAAAAAAGAAACTCTTGTCAACAGAAATGGACTTCTGGCGAAGATCGGCCCGAATCTCTCACTTAGACAAAATTAGAAACGAGAGAATAAGAGTCAAGATGAAAGCAAATAAGACCATCATTCAGGAAATTCAAGAAAAACAACTATGTTGGTATGGCCACGTACAACGTATGGCCGACGAGAGAATACCGAAGCAAGTAATGCATTGGACACCTGGGGACCGACGAAAGCGAGGCCGACCTAAGTGTACCTGGAACCAGGGAATAGAGATGGCCATGTCTGAAAGAAACCTGCAGCCAGAAGACTGGAACGATAGACGAGAATGGCAACTGGGAACCGTAGGGCGTCGCAGAACGCTATGAAGCGGATTTATATATACAGGTTTACAGGGAAAGTCGTCCTAGATAATTAGGGACGTTATAGTTTAGGTCGTTTCTGACCGATTTGACTCTATGACATGATGTCCTAAACTTAACCGTTTTCGAGATATTGAAGTTTAAAGATTTTCTAAAAAAAAAAAATTGTTTTTTTTTTGCTTTTATATCGATTTTTTTTTATTAGAGGTTCTCGAGTGCGATTTTTTTGGTTATTTTTAGTTAGTCTGTATGTCAAGTATCAAAAATCATCAAAAAAAGTTTCAAATGGCGGCTTGTTAATGTTTCTAAGTTACGAATTTTTACCAAGTGTTTCCTACTTTAAATCAATAAAGAGAAAAAATAATGTATGGAAGTTATTCTGCAAATTATTTTAAAAACTTTTACGTCTTTTTAGCTATCTAAAACGGTATAATATCTACTGGATGTCTTGAAAATTCTAAGAAAATGAGATTTCAATAGGCCCAAATGTAAAGTAACATAATAATAGAATTTAGATACTACCAATTACCGGTTTACTACCTGCACCTTCAAACAATAAAAAGGGTTGGGTAAACATTTTTTTCCGGTCGGGGTACTCTCTGTGCGAGTGACATTTTCTGTTCACTAAACATTATTGAATGATTTTTAGTCTGCTCATGCGATTCGTCCGTGGTAGATGTGCTATATCGTGCTTTTCAAAAATATCTGTGTTTCTTCTTCTGACTATGTGAATTGGCTCGTAATTGGATTTTGATCTCTGCTTGTGAATATGGCAACGTATACCAACGAGGAATATGCTGACATCCTAATGTGTTACGGATTTTGCGAAGGAGTGTCGTCGCGTGCACGTGATGAATACATACTGCGATATCCTACTCGTCGTGTACCTGATGTTAGCGTATTTGATGGAACTTATCGAAGACTACGAGAAACTGGTCCCGTACAAAGACGACGGACTGACATGGGATGACCACGTATCTTTGACGAAGACGAAGAAAACGAAATACGACGTCTCTTTGAGGTGGACCCAACCACATCTACAAATGTTGTCGCACAACAGCTTGGTATTTCGCAGTGGAAGGTATGGTTTGTAATGCATACTGTTGGGCAACACCCTTACCACTATACGCCCGTGCAAGTCATTGAAGAAAGGGATCTGTTGCGACGATTAGAATTCTGCAGATTTATGCTCAATACCGATGTCGAAGATGCATCTTTTTTTAAGAAAATACTATGGACTGACGAGTCGAAATTCGACAAAGACGGTCTTACAAACTACCACAATGCCCACTATTGGGCTTCTAAAGAGGAAAGCAACCCAAACAGAAAAAGAACGAAAGGATCACAAACAAGTTTCAGCTTAAATATGTGGATGGGTATAATTTCAAATTATTTGGTTGGGCCATTCTTCCTGCCAGATAATTTGAATGGCGAGGAATACGACAATTTTTTGCCTAATTTGATGGAAGACCTACCTATTGGTTTGAGACAAAACATGTACTTTCAACACAATGACTGCCCAGCTCACCACAGAGGAAGTGTTCGTGCATGGCTCAATGACAATTATCCGAACAAATAGATTGGAAGAGGCGGACCCATACCTTGGCCGGCGAGAAGCTCAGACCTAACATCGATGGATTTTTATGTGTGGGGTCACATGAAAAGTCTCGTATACGACCAGATGACTCCTATCGAAAATGTGGATGTCCTAAGACAAAAAATAATTGATGCGGCTGACGAAATGAGGTGGCACCTCACAACTAGCGTTGTGAAAAGTAATTTAAGAAAAAGAATGAGAATTTGTGTTAGAAATAGGGGCAACCATATAGAACATGAATTATAATTAATAAAAAATATTAAATTGCAAGGTTTTTTGATTTTTCGTATTTTCACCTAGAACTAAAAATTTACCTTTTGCTACCCGAGCCCGCTTTAGGTGTCATTCTGTGTACAGTTTTCCTATTAAACTCCTAGTATTATACCTTTTTTGATAGCTAAAAAAGACGCAAAAGTTTTTAAAAATAATTTGCAGAATAACTTCCATACATTTTTTTTTTCTCTTTATTGATTTAAAGTAGGAAACACTTGGTAAAAATTCGTAATTTAGAAACATTAACAAGCCGCCATTTGAAACTGTTAGTAACTAGTTCAAATTTTTTTTGATGATTTTTGATACTTGACATACAGACTAACTAAAAATAACCAAAAAATCGCACTCGAGAACCTTTAATAAAAAAAAATCGATATAAAAGCAAAAAAAAAACATGTTTCTTTTAGAAAATCTTTAAACTTCAGTATCTCGAAAACGGTTAAGTTTAGGACATCATGTCATAGAGTCAAATCGATCAGAAACGACCTAAACTATAACGTCCTTAATTATCTAGGACGACTTTCCCTGTATACATAGAAACAAAGCGATGCGAATGTTAGGCTTCATTAAGAGGCATACGGTTGATTTTAGTAATGTTAAAGCCACAAAAATTTTATATACCTCGCTGGTGAGACCACACTTGGAAAACTGTTCTAGTGTGTGGTCGCCCTACTTCTTATCGCACCAGAAAATGCTTGATGGAGTTCAGAACAAACTTCTCAAATACATAGCCTTTAAGAGTCATATAGTGGTGTTGATTATAATTGTTGATTGTTGATTATAATCAACTTGAAAATCGCCCTCTTATTCAATCCTTGAAAACTGGAAGGGACTCGGCAAATGTCATACTGGCCTATAAATTGTTGCATGGAATGTGCAACTGCCCGGAATTACTTTCTATACTCAACTTTCATGTACCACCGAGATCACTTCGAGAGCAACTACCCAATAATAACACCCCCTGGATCAAAGGCAAAGATAAACATGTGACAGAACAGGAAAATTCCACATTAACTACTGTGGGACCAAAGAACATGATAAGGAGCCTGAATACAAGAAGTTCCGGAGGGAGAGTGGCCCCCCGTTCGGATCTCCGGTGGGGGCTGGTTCGGGGGCGTCGAATTGCAGACATCATAATTTTAAGATAGATTTTTGCAACATACGAGGTTTAAACTCGAACATAAATTCAGTGCATCAACACCTGCAATCAAATAAACCTCATGTACTCGCTCTATGTGAAACCAAGGTCAGTCCATCGACCAGCACGGTTAACTATCCTTATCCTGGGTACGACTTCTATTCCCGATTTAGGCGTAACTTTGGAATCTGTCTTTTTGTCAGAAGCGACCTCTCTTGTCAACGAGAAGAAGCTCTGGAGCCCACAAACTTTGATGTTATGTGGTTAAAAATAACGACTCAACAAACCACAAGGTTCATCTGTATCCTGTATCGACCACCAAGTGATACCAATTTTCGAACACTTTTCGCTTCTCTTGCAGACACCATCGATCATTTACAAATTAACTATCCAAGTGCCGAAATTGCCATCCTGGGCGACTTTAATGTCCACAATATCAACTGGCTTAAATATTCAAATACTACCGACGAACAAGGTCGTGAAGCTGAATCGTTCTCAATCAGTTATGGCTTAACTCAGCTTATTGACGAACCAACACGGAACCCTGATCGAGACGGGGAGTTTGCTAGTCTTCTTGATCTGTTTTTAACCACCAATCGGAGATTTACACGTTCACCGTAAATCCGCCGTTAGGTTCTTCTGACCATAAACTGCTTTCGACATCGAGTATCCTGCCAATCAGTGACAGAGAGGCGCCTAGGCCGCGCAAGATTTGGCACTACAAATCTGCTAAATGGGAAGATCTTATGGAATACTTTCGAACTTTCCCTTGGATGGACGTTTGTTTTCGATCCGATAACCCATCTGACTGCGCCAGGGAGGTCTCCGATGTTATTTTGGCTGGTATGGAAGCTTACATCCCTTTTTCGAAGAAATGCTCCTCCAACGGCAAGCCTTGCTTGGACCAAAAATGCAAAGAAGCTGTTGCTTCTAAACATATTGCCTACCGACAATGGCGTAAAAATCCTAACACCGTAAATCGTAACATCTTTGTTCGTGCCCGGAACAGATGCAAGGAAATTATCGACGAAACCAAGGAGGCACACAATCAACGAATTAGAAACAAACTTCTCGCTTTTGTCCCAACAATTCCAGGTCCTTTTGGGCAGTCGTAAGGCAGTTAGTCAAAATTTTACCAAATCTACCATAGCACCACTCACACGGCCAGATAATTCCATTGCAACCACACCTGTTGAGAGAGCGACCTTGTTGGCTGAACTCTTTGCTTCACATTCTACTGTCGATTTCCAAGGAAAAACACCACCTACTATTCTCATATTGCAGTCAAGGATGCCCGATGTTGTCTTCAGTCAGCGCATCATAAAGCGTATTTTAATGAAGCTAGACACCAAGAAGGCTTCTGGCGCTGACGGAATACCTGCCATAGTTCTCAAAAACTGTGCAAGGGAACTAACACCAGTTTTCTGTAGACTTTTTAACCTATCCTATAGAAAGGGAATATTTCCGTCCTGCTGGAAATGTGCCACGGTTCAGCCGATATCTAAAAAAGGCAAGAAGACCTTGCCAAATAACTACCGATCAGTTGCACTGCTTTCAATAATATCTAACACCCTCACTATCAACGCCGGTGTGCCCCAGGGCTCCATACTGTCTCCTACTCACTTTCTCATTTACATTAACGATCTGCTGGAAAAGACCGGAAATCCAATATACAGCTTTGCAGATGACAGTACGCTTGTCTCTTCATTCACCTGGAACGCTCGGACATCGGCTGCTCAGGCGAATATCCGCAGACAGCAGGAGGTCGTTCAACTTAACAAAGACCTGGAGGAAATTCTATCTTGGGGTGACAGTAACCAAGTGGAATTTAACGCTACAAAAACCCAGGCGGCAGTTTTTCTAAAAAAGCTAACGTTGCTGAACCCGACATAGTTATGTCGGGGCACTCCATTCTTCTAGCATCGTCGCTCAATTTGTTGGGTGTTAGTTTGGGAGCAAACATGTCCTGGCATGAACATGTTGCAGGCATAGCAAGGAGAGCTTCTCAAAAGTTGGGAATATTATTTAGAACCAGAAAGCTTTACACCCCACAACAACTGTTAATTCTTTACAAAGCCCAAATTCGACCAACTATGGAATACTGCTCCCACGTTTGGGGCTCCGCTCCCAAACGTACACTGCATTTGTTGGATTCTGTTCAGAGAAGAGCGGTCCGTCTGATTGGGGACCCGGAATTGACCGGCGGCCTTGATTCGCTGGAACATCGAAGAACGGTTGGCGACTTGAGTCTGTTCTACAAGTATTTTCATGGAAAGTGTTCGAAGGATGTAGCCCACTTAATTCCTCCCACAGCGGTGCATGTTAGAAATACACGTCGCGCTGGTGCTTCACATCCGTATGAGGTTCAGCTTGTTACTCCGCGTACAACGCTTTTCAAGCAATCTTTTATATGGAGAACGTCATCCCTTTGGAATAATTTGCCCAGCGCTGTGTTTCCCACCGAGTACAATTTACAGCGATTCAAGAACAACGTGAATCGCTTTTTCCGCACTCATGCTGCTCCTGGAGCGCTTTAGGGACTTCCCTGCAGCACGTGTGCTAGACCCATAAAAAAAGCTTCGTCAGCATAGAACCGTGCATAGTCAATATGGCGGTATTAATGGAATAATGATGAACTGCAATTTGGCAAATATAGATTTATTTCACGTATCACTATATAGTTTAAAAAAATTCTTAAAGTTGGTCAGTCTTTAAGGAGTGTGGAAGTGCTACCAGCGACAATATGTGTGTTTAACTATAAGTTTTAAATGTGAATGCCTAGTTTTTTAAAATATTAATTTTTTCTTCTTTTTTAACGTGTCTTTTTAGCGTTGTTTGTGTCTTTTTTATATATACTTCAGGAAAGGCCTCTGTCTACTTTTAATTTTTAGGTTATAGCTGTATACTGTATTCAATTATAGGTACTACTGTAACTGATTGGGCTATGCCCGTTTGATTAAAATAAATAAATAAATAAATATCCTCCTCCTCAGTCCCATCACTCTAGCAAGAGTTTAGTGATGTTATGTTTCGATTGCAAGGATTGTGCCTCTCCATGAGTCACGGTCTTGAGCGGCATGAATGGCTTCGTGCATGGAATGTCCTATGAGCGGCCTCACCTGGTCTGCCCATCGATCTACCTCTTGGGCGCTTCCCGTTTATTTTTCCCTCCACCATAAGTTTTTCTAGATCGTTTCTTCTAGAGATATGCCCAAAGTATCGTAAATACGATTGGTTTATTTTGGTGGATAGGCGATTCATTATTCTTAGTTGGTTTAGAATGGAGACATTTGTTGCTGTGTCCAGGGTATCCTCAAGATTCTGCTGTACACCCATGTTTCGAAGGCGTCAATTTTTCTTCGTGCCACAACATTTATCGTTCGAGTTTCTGAGGCATAGGTAGCTATGGGAAATATTAGTGCATTAATAAGTTTTAATTTGTTATTTTGAGATATTGCTAAGTCCTTCCAAATCTTGGTCAGTCTGGTTACTGCATTACGAGCTATGTTTAGTCTTCGTTTTATTTCTTTATCGCAACCACCTTTGTTTGTAATTAATGATCCGAGATATACAAATTCCTCAACTACTTCAAATCCCGCTATTTCCCTGATGTTCATTAGGGTTCGATCTATGACCATAATTTTAGTTTTATTCCTGTTAAGTAGTAAGCCGTATTCCTCGCTTACTGTATTTAATCTATTCATTATATATTCCAGTTCGATGTCGCTAGATGCTATAATGAGCGTATCATCAGCATATCTCAAGTTATTCACTTTCCGGCCTCCCACAGAGATACCGCCATCCCAGTCCTCCAGACCTCGTCTCATAATATATTCAGAGTATGCGTTAAAAAGCAACGGAGATAAGATACATCCCTGTCTAACACCAGCTTCTATTTTGAATGAGAGTTTGATCGATTTTTACTCTGGCATTGCTATTTTCATATAAGGATCTTATAAGCTGGATCAGGTGTAAGGGAACTCCCATACTCTCAAGTATCGGCCACAACTTGTGCCATTTTACACAATCAAAAGCTTTGGTGTAGTCTACGAAGCATAAATAAGCCTTGATGTTAAATACATACGTCTTTTCTATGATCATTAAGGATGTTTTCCCTTGTGCCTTTTCCTGGAATAAAAAACCTGTCTGCTCCTCAGATATTTCTGGTAGTATGAATGATTTTAGCCGGTTGTTGATTATCTGCAGCATTACTTTACTAGCGTGGCTTATTAGAGAGATTGTCCTGTAATTGTGCATTCTGTAGGCGATCCTTTTTAAAAAGTGTGATGAACACTGACTCGGTCCAGTCATTAGGCCACTTGTCAGACTCCCATATTAAGTTACAGATTTTATGAAAAACCTGCACTCCCAGTTCTCCCATAGCCTTTAATAGTTCTGAAGTTATACTATCTATTCCCTGGGCTTTGTTATTTTTTGGTGTGTTAAGGGCTTTCTCTACCTCAGATCTTAGTATATGGGTTCTTTTTCAGACATTGAGGTATTTAGATCAATAAGTTCTTCCCTGTTGTTCTCTTTATCCAGATATTTCCTCCAAATTTCGGCTATTCCTGGTTTTTCTGTAACGATTTCGTTTTGGTCATTTCTTATCAGCTGTGTTCGTGGTTTAAACTCTCTAGCCAGATATTTCACTTTTTGTAGAGTTCGTGGGTTCCGCCTATATCTGCATGATGTTCTATCTCTTGACAAATTTTACTGATGTGCTGGTTTTTGTCTCTCCTACATGCTTTTTTATCTCTTTATCTAGTTTTTTTTGCTTTCTTCCGTTCTTGTGGGGGAATTCCTTAACTTTTTTCGTAGATCCATTAGTTTTAAGGTGTTATCGGTCATCCAATGATTTCTTTTTTCTACCTGTCTGTGGTCGCTGCATTGTTTTGCTCCCTCAATTATCCAGTTCTTGTATCTTGCCACATCTCCTCTGGGTTTCCTTTGGACTTGGTGTGCCTATGTTTTGCAGTATTTCCTGAAAGATGTTGTTATCGGGAATTTCCATTCTACGGTTAGTTGATTGTTTAATTGTTGCGCGTAGTTTTATCTTCAGTTCTAACCTCAGTAATTTGTGGTCTGAGTTACAGTAATGCTCCAGGCCTCGTCCTAATATTGGTTATTGAGGATCTCCATCTGGCTCTAATTAATACGAAATCTATTTGATTTTTATATTCTCCTGTTGGAGAAGTCCAAGTGGAGAGACGCCAAGGGTGGTGCTTAAATACTGTACTGGTAACTACGAGGCTATTATCTATTGCGAATTGGATCAGTCTTTCACCCCTCTCATTTCTTTCACCAAGCCCATGTTTCCCCAAGACATTCCGGATGTGCTCATCTTTCTCGGTATTGCCCACTTTCGCGTTAAAATCCCCCATTATCATTAGCACATCTCTTTTTGATGTTCTGTTTATTGCTTCTTCTAACTGTGTATATACTAGTTCCACTTCGTCGTCACTTGATATAAATATACCATTATGTAAAATGTTTTTTCTTTTTAAACTGCCTAATCCTTGTGGATGTTAGCCATTACATAGGTCCACGTTACTTTATTAGCCGATGGTCTGAATAAAGCCCTGTTCTCCTCCACATTCATAAACTTTGCAGCCAGGACATTCATCGGCGCTTTACTGGTCTTCGACCTTCTATTTTTCCTTAAAGGATGAGTATTTTTCATCATGATATGTCCAAAGTACTCCCATTATCTTCCATTTAACAGTTAGGAATTCTAGTTCTCTGTCTGTGCGTTGCAATATTGTTTCGTTTTTCACGTGATGAACCCATAAGATCCTGAACATGCAACGATAACACCATGCGTTTACAGGAGGCATCGCGTCCACGCCCTCCGCTTTATGCAGGAGGACTGAAAAGACGTAGCACCGCAACACCCACTTGTATTGGATATGACTGCTGAAGCTCAGATTGCAGAGTATATTGAGCATCCTGTTAAATGCGCCCCTTGCCTTTTCGATTCAGCCTTTTATTTCCGGAGAATGATCCCAATTTTTAGTCAGGGTGCAGCCGAAGTATGTAATGGTTTCGGCCGTTGCGCCAGTTATATTGTTACCGGTGAAGTATGGGTTGTTTGATGCTATTTTTACTGATTATTAGAGAGCGCGTTTTCTTGCAGTTAAGTTTCACCCCGTATCTATCGTTCACAGTTGCTACCAGGTTTTCTATTAGTCTCTAAACTCTCTCAGGAACGCTGGCTGTAAGGAACTGTCGTCGGCATATCTCAGGGTATTTTACTATCTCGCCGTTTACTACCAGGACCTCCTCAACATTGTGCAGTGCCTCCCTAAAAGTCGTCCAAGTACGCATTCAACAATAGAGGCGACACTACATAGCCCTGACGAACACATCTCTTTACGCTAAACTCCTCCGGTGTAGCCTCTTGTTGGAGATACAATTTTGATGTCAGGTCTATCTCCCTGCCGTCGATTCTTGATTCACGTAGGATTAAGATGAGCTTACCGTGTTGGACCTTATCGAATACTTTTTCGAAGTCTATAAAGCGTGCAATGACATCTGCATTGATGTCGCATGCTCGTTGAGTAAAGATTTTTATGGCGAACAGGGTTTCTCTAGTGCCAGATCTCTTCCTCAAGCCGAACTGGGTGTCACTTATGTTCTCGTTAAGTCTTCTATATATGTGTGACTACATAATGTTATTGAATATTTTTAAACACATGACTTATCACACTAATTATTCTGTGATCAGCATTTAGTTAGATTTGCTATTTTCCGGATAGGAATAAATGTTCATAACAACCAGCCGTTTGGCATTCGACAGCCTGTCCAAGGTGAGTTAACGATAGAGTAAAGTTCATTATCTCATTTGTTTCGGGAATGACGAAAAGATGTTAAATACAATATATACAATTTAGGGAATGCTAAGGTGCACAGTTTAAAATAATTTTTAAGTAGAAAGGGTCCTTCAAAAAAGTGTGGCCGAAATAACGTATGTTTTTTTTAAATGGAACATCCTATTTTCTAATTTATTTTTAAATTCTGCGTAAAATTTTAAAAAATACTAGTTTTCAGTTTTGTAAAAAATTGCCAGTAGCGCCATTGTTTCTGAAGGTGGCACATTCATAATTGGTACTAGCGTTCTATCCAGATGAAAAAAAGATATACGTAAAGAAATTTGAGTTAGATGCTACAAGGTGTTCAAAATAAATTTGTACATTTCGACTATTTTAGATTGAAAAATATCAAATTTTTTAAATGGCACACCTATATATTATTATTTTTTCTGATAGATTTTACAAAACCCTCCAACTCTTATAAGTATGTTATATACCTACTTCTAAATAGATTTCGATTTATTTTGAATCGTTCAATTTTTACCCTTGTTTTTAATACACTTACGCTATAACATCGTAGTTGACAAGACAAAACAAAAATGTAGGCATTGTCAAATTTTGACATGTCTGTTAAGCAAGTAAAAATAGTTTAATTTGTTGTAGTAAGTGACGTATAAAGGTAATAGTTATGGATTTTCCTAAAAATGAATTAATTGATATGGTTTATATACTGGGAGAGGCGGGAAAAAATTGTCTTAAGGCTTTACGGAACGAAGTACCCTAATAGACGTATACCATCTAGAAAATCTTTTCAGTGCTTAATAGAACAGTTTGATGGTAGTGATAGCGTTGAGTATACTAAACGGAAAGTAGTACACCAGAATGCTACCAATGAGGAAAAAGAAATGGAGATTTTACTTCATGTTGAAGATCATCCCCAGGTCAGCAGCCGTCAACTAGCTGATTTATCTGACACATCCCAATCTACGACTAATCGCACCACGAGAAAATACAAGTATCATCCTTTTCATATGGAACTACACCAAGAACTTTAAGACCGTGATTTTGAACTACTAGTAAACTTTTGTACCACCATGAATGGAGCAATCGAGGCCGATCCAAATTTGTTATCCAAAATAATGTTTTCTGATGCAGCAACTTCTCGCAGTAATAGAGTAGTTAACAGCCATAACATGCATTAATATTCAACAATTAACCCATTTTAGGTACGGGAAGTTCAAAACTAAAACCATTGGTAGCTTAATGTATGGTGTGGAATATTAAATTTTCGAATTATTGGTCCATATTTTTTCCGCAAACCGCTTAACGGGCCTAGATATCTAATTTTTTGCTAAACGAATTACCCTAGCTTCTTGAAGAAGTTGATAACTTTGAAAGGGAACAAATGTGGATTCAACAAGATGGAGCTCCCGCTCATTACCACCGGAAAATTCGGGAATTTTGAAACGATCGTTACCCACAAAAATGGATCGGTAGGGATGGATTCATTCAGTGGCCCACTCGATCATGTGACTCAACACCGTTAAACTTCTTTTTGTGGGGCTACAATAAAGATTGTGTTTATGTGAATCACTCTACAACACCAGTAGATATGGAAAATAGGATACGGGATGCGTGCAGGACAATAACGCCCTTTATGTTAAGGAAAGTGAAGGAAAATATAGTAACACGACTAAACATGTGTATTCAAGTAGACGCGCATATTTTTTACGTCATAATAATTAATCATTAGATAAGTTAAACTATATTAAAATTATTATTAACTATTTGTTTATGTTTTCACAATAGCGTAAGTGTATTAAAAACTAGGGTAAAAATTGAAAAATTCAAAATAATCGAAAACTATTAGAAATAGGTATATGTCATACCTAATAAAAGTTGTGGTTTTTTTTTAATCTATCAGAAAAAATAATAATAATACAGGTGTGCCATTTAAAAAATTTGAGATTTTTTCAATTTAAAATAGTCGAAATGTATAAAGTCATTTTGAACACCCTGTAGAATCTAACTCAAATTTCTTTACATATAGCTTCTTTTTCATCTCTATAGAACTCTCGTACCAATTATGAGTATTCCACCTTCAGAAACATGGCGCTACTGGCAATTTTTTACAAAACTGATAACTAGTATTTTTTTTTAAAAAAATTGAAATATTAGAAAAACTACTAGGTTTTTAGGTATATATAACATTATTAATAAAAAAGTTATATAAATTTTACGAAGAATTTAAAAACAAATTAGAAAATGGGATGTCCCATTTAAAAAAACATATTTTATATCGGCCACACTTTTTTGAAGTACCCTGTATACTCAAAAGTAATTCCCTAAAACTATTGTATTTAACATTTTTTTCGTCATTCTCGAAACAAATGAGATAATGAACTTTATTCTATCGTTGACTCACCCTGCAGGAAGATCCAAGCAGTAGTTTTTTCTAAAAAAGTTAACGTTGCTAAACCCGACATAGTTATGTCGGGGCACTCCATTCCTCTAGCATTGTCACTCAATCTGCTAGGCGTTAATTTGGGAGCAAATAGGTCTTGGCATGAATATGTTACAGACATAGCATGGAGAGTTTTCTCAAAAGCTGCGAAAATTATTTCGGACTCCACAACAACTGTTAATTCTTTACAAACACAAATTCGACCAACTATGGAAAACTGCTGCCATGTTTGGGGGCTCTGCTCCCAAACATACGCTGTGTTTGTTGGATTCTATGCAAAAGAAAGCTGTTCGCCTGATTTGAGACCCAAAAACTGTGCAGCAACCTTGATTTCTTGTTGCATCGAAGAACAGTGGGCGACTTGAGTCTATTCTGCAATTATTGGAAAATATTTGATAGATATAGCCTGCTTAATTCGTCCCAAAATGGTACATGTTAGAATTACTCTTCGCGTTAACACTTCACATCCGCATGAACTTGAGCTTCTCATTCCTCGTATAACCCTCTTCAAGCAGTCTCTTATATGGAGAACCTCATCCCTTTGGAATGATTTGCCGAGGGCTGTGTTCCCCACCGAGTACAACTTACAGCTATTCAACGTGAATCGCTTTTTTTACCGCACTCGCTCCGCTTCTGCAGCGCTTTAGGGATTTCCTGGCAGTACGTGTGCGATGTCCATAAAAAAATCTGAGACGTTTTTTTCTGGACCAACCTACAAAAGATTTCTGGTGTAAATCGATTGGCAACAACATCTGAATCATAGTATCCTTCAACAAAGTTTGCTTAACGAGATAACGTCGAAATTCGCGGTACCTAATTAATTGATAAAATTGTGCGATTTTAAAATTACTGTATGATTGGCACACTATCTCACAATGCTTGTCGGACAATTTTAGTTTGACTTAACAGCTCTTGGCACGTTGTGTCGTTAATAAATTTAATTTTATAATTTGCGTTTCCATTATTTTTTATTTATTTATTTAGTTAGATCGGCCTTAAGTTCTTGACAATGTTAATTTAGTGTGATGTACTTGTCGAAATTCGTCGATTTTTTCTAAACGCTAGTTATCGAGTCAGCATGCCAACTAGGCACTATTTTCTACCACTGGTGGGCTAAACTACTAATTTAGATGAATTTATAGAACCTTTTGTCACCCGGGAGTGTAAAATTTCGTACGGGTCGCAATCCGTATAGTGCACTCGACCGACATGAAAACAAAACTTTCTAGATATCAACCTCAGGTAATTTTTAAAAATCTTTTATTTAATATTTTCTTTAAATAATGCATATATATATATATATATATATATATATATATATTATATATATATATATATATATATATATATGTATATATATATATATATATATATATATATATATATATATATGTATATATATATATATATATATATATATATATATATATATATATATATATATATATATATATATATATATATATATATATATATATATATGCATATATATATATATATATATATATATATATATATATATATATATATATATATATATATATATATATATATACAGTCGACACTGTTTATAGTGAAACTCTATATAGTGAAAAACTCTTTATAGTGCAATTTTTTTCAAGACCTAGAATATTTTAATGAAATTTTGATGTAAAAAGCCCTGCATATAGTGAATCTGCAAAATAGTAACACTCTATATAATAAAATTTTTACCGGAATTTTATGTATAAATTTTTTTGTATTTATTGAGATCTTGCCATTTCGGGTATCCCATTTTTATCTAACATTAGCACGAATTTCATTTTTATGGCGCATTCTTTTGAAAAGATTCTTAACGCGTTTATAACGCCTAATGGTTGGCAATAAATCAGGTAGATTTCTGTGAGAAACCCGGGGAAACACCCATTTTATAGTCGAGGCCTAGTAATTCGCAAATTCAGGTTCAGTTTCTTTTTGTTTAAGAATCAAGTAAGATGTCCAAGCGAGTGTGTTTAAGTTTAGCTGAGAAAATGAAGCCGTTTTACGATGGTTTCAAGTGGCCCGTACGCATCAAAACGTACCAATATCGGGAAATTTAAATAAAGCAAAAGGCTCTACAATTTGCTAAAGAATTTAACTGCGTTAATTTCAAAGCTAGTGAAGGGTGGTTGAGTGCCTGGAAGACTCGCAATTCAATCGTTTTCAAGACGGTGTCTGGCGAGAGTGCAAGCGTTAGTCAGAAGGACTGTGACGTTTGGACTGAAACTGTTTTAAAAAGTGCATTGAAAAACTACGAGTCAAAAAACGTTTTCAATTGTGATGAAACCGGTATGTTTTTTAAATGTTTGCCAAATAAAACTTTTGCTTTTAAAAGTGATAAATGTTTTGATGTTAAAATAAGTAAAGAAAAGGTGACACTTATTCTTTGGAGCAAACATGGATGGCTCAGAAAAACTGAAATTACTGCTCATAGGTAAAAGCAAAAATCCCCGTTGTTTAAAAGGAGTTGAATCACTGGAGTTAGATTACGCCAATAATAAAAAGGCACGGATGATTTTCGAAAGATGGATCAAAGAACTGGACACGAAAATGAAAAGCCAAAAGCGAAAGATTGTGATGTTTATAGACAATTGTCCTTGCACATCCAGTTACTGTAAGTAAAAAAATTAAGGAATATTGAATTGATCTTTTTTCCACCAAACATAACCCTAAATTGCAACCTATGGACCAGGGTATTATAAAAAACAAAAAACATCATTACCGAAACAGAAATTGTTCACAAAATTGTTAATGCGATTGATAACAACCTTCCAGTCCAAAAATTGATTACCCTTAAAGAGTGTATAAAACCGCAGTCGCTAAAGTACGGAGTGAAAATGTTTCTCAGAAAACTATCAAAAACTGCTTTTCTAAAACAGGTTTTACTGAAAAAATTGACGAATGGGAAGAAGAAGACGAAATGGATCTCGCTACGTTAAAAAGGCAATGGAGTATTCTACAAAAAACTGCTACCGTCGACGCAGATTTTTTACTTGAAGATTTCTTAGAAATCGACAATGATGTTGGCAAGACAGATCTCCCTACTGACCAAGACATAGTTGACGATATAAAAAGTATAGAAGATCATGAAGAAAGAAACTGAAACCGGGGAATGTCCTGCTAAATTTAGTGAAAATGAAATAAGAAATACATTTGACATTGTGCGAACTACTCTCAGGGGCCAGGAAAGTGTACCTGATCAAATCTTAATGCATTTGAATAAATGCGAGAATTCTGTTGAGCAACAATTATTTTTTCAAAAAGTAATGTTCAAAAGAAAATAACTGATTATTTTTCCTAGTACGTATGTACGTAGTATGTACATATGTATTAACAGATTTTGTATTATTCTTTTAATTTCGTATGTAGTACATACATACATAAAGTCCGTACGTTATATCCCAGACGACTATTATATTTCTTGTCTCTTTTTACCAATACCTACGATTTATTGGTGAAAAGAAACAACTAATATAATAGTCCTCTGTTATATGACCTGAAAACTATGACGCACGGGTAAAGATATAACGTACGGACTTTATGTATGTATTTAGCCCTCTACATGCTATCTACTATTTAAACTTTCAAATGTTTAATAAAATCTTTTCTAATAATTCAATTTTGCAATTTTTTTTGTTGCTTGTGCCTTATAAAATACAAGTAAATGATTACCAATATAAAATACATGCATAGCAATATATACAGATTTTTTCTTTATATATTGAAAAACTTTCTATAGTGAAATTTCGGTCAACATTTTGGTCTTTCACTATATAGAGTGTCGACTATATATAATATATATATATATATATATATATATATATATATATATATATATATATATATATATATATATATATATATATAGTAGAATCTCGTTTTATCCGAAATAATATGGACCAAAGTGATTTCAGATAATCAAAATTTCGGTTAATCCGAGTCTTTTTATAAAATAGAAGTTTAGAATGAATACAGCATTCCACCATTGGTTTCAGGTTCAAATTCTTTCTGAGTTGTATATTCCTAACCCTGTCCATCCTTGTTTCGTCCTCCATTTTCCTTATGAATCTCATTTCTGTAGCCGTCATCTTTCTCCTCTGTCTTTCCGTCATTGTCCATGTTTCCTCTCCATATAAAAGTATTGGTGTTGCCACCTTCTCAAATACTTGGAATTTAATATTTTTTGGTATCTCTTTCTTTCCTAGAAATGTATTCTTTATATTATTAAATAAACCTCTGATATTATTGATCCCAAATATTTAAATTTCTCTACTTGATCGAGCCTTTCATTTCCTATCTTTATTTCATGTTGTCGTTTTTGTTTTCCCATTAGCATAGTCTCCGTCTTCTCTTTATTAATTTTCATGTTCATTTTTTTCAATGCTTCTTTATATATCCGTATGTTTTTGTTAAGCGTTTCCTCGTCTTTTGCTATAATAACGATATCATCTGCGTAGCATAGTTCTGATATTTCTATCTCTTTCATTTTCTAATATCCTATCTGGTATGGTCTTACCCCTTTACCGCTTCTTTTATTGCTTCATCCAGAACTACTGAGGAAAGCATGAGGCTCAGGCCTGTCTAAGGCCCATAGTTGTTTCAAATATATCAGATCTGTCTTGTCTTGTTCTTATATAATTTGCTGATTCTTTGTATAAACTCTGTACGCCCTTTATTATTATTTCTGATATTTCTATTTTCCTAAGTGTTTCCCATTGGTCTTCTCTTTTAATATTGTGGAAAGGCTTTTATAGGTCTATAAAATCCACGCGAATTTCGCTATCTTCTCCTACTGCTTTTTTACATAATTGCCTTATTATAAATATTGCATCATTCACCCCCTCTGCCTGGCCGAAAACCAAACTGCGTTTCTTCTAATGTATGCTCAAGGTTCTTTCTTAGTATTTTTTTTTAGTATCCTAGTAAATACTTTTGACACAGTGCTAGTTAGCGTTATCCCTCTGTAGTTATTACAATCTTGAGTGTATGTTGTCCAGTTCGTAGGTACATTGTTTTTCATTACGTTGTTCATTATATTTTTAAGTTCTTCTATTGCTACCTCAGGGAGCGCTTTCATCATATTTGCTGTGATTTTATCATGTCCGGGCACCCTTCCTAATTTTAATTTGCCGATTGCCTTTTTTATTTCTTCTGTATTAATCTCTTCTGTTTGTGTGAGTTTTATATCTTGTTTTGGTATAATGTCTCTATATTGATTCTTGTATGTCGTTCCCATCTAATAATTCTTTATAATATTCCCTCCATCTTTCCATAGTTATATCTTATTCTTTATGACATTTCCTTCTTTGTCTTTTATATTTACTATTGTTTCTGCCTTTTTCCTTCTCATATTCTTAATCATACCGAAAAATAGCTTCCGATTATCTTTACAGGTGTTTTCATTCGCTCTCCAAATTGTTTCCACGATTTTCTGTTTTCTTCCTGTATTATTCTTTCAATCTGTGTTCTTTGTTGTCTATATTCCTTATAATCGGTTGGATCTTTTGTCTGTAGATATTGCTCCATTTCTTATTTTTGTTTTTCATCTCTTTCTTGACCCCATTCGTCCACCAGTTTGTTTTTTAATATTTCTATTTACTATTCTTGATGAGCCACAGGTACTTTCTGCTGCTATCAAAATAGTATTTTTAAATTCTTTCCACCTTTCT